>CM021102.1:833711879-834312844 GCA_007115665.2 Sequoiadendron giganteum
CTAGAGTATACTCTAAATATTTATCATTTGAAAGATGTTCCTTCTCTTGAAAACAAGTAAAAAAATGAGGTTTTACATTTCCATACAACTCTGATAAGAGGAAAAACTCAGCTTCATCCTTGGCAATACAATCATCACTTCTAAAAATCACAATCACTAGCTTGTAATAAGATCTCACTGACATGATCATTACAATCAGGATTAGGAAACACAATGGGTGTCTCAATCAATCCTGATTCATTTTTACCCTCAAATTCCTCTATAGTTATCCAAATTTCTTCAAAATGGCAAGTATTGTCTTCATTTTGTGCTGGTACATTCTTAGTTGATTCTGCAATCTCAATCCATTTAATGACTTGGGCCAAGTTAGCAGGTTTTAATTCTTTTGGAAAAGCGCTTAGCCTTGGTTCATAAAGTTCACAAAACAAGCCAATTCATTCATAGTCATTAGGTCTGAGATCTCTAGGGACTTTTATTAAAGCACCTAAAAATTTCAAGAAAAACTCATATGGTGATTATTTCTCTTGCCTCTTCATTTCATACAATTCTGGCACAAGAGAAGTTTGATTATCATCACTCAAACTGGACTGGCTTTCAACTTGGATCTCATTATCATCGCACTGCAGTGGTGAAGATATTATAGTTTTCACAATACCCTTATCATAATCAGTGTTATGAGCAGCCAACTTTGACATTTTACTAGTATGAACTAGGCTAGGATAATCAATACTTGCAGCCAGATACCCCTTCATCATTGAGTATTTCATGTTTGTCTCAACTTCCATAGCCATTTGATATGCTTGGTGCAAATTTATAGGTTCTTTATCTCTCAGTAGGTAACCTATCCTTTTGTCAAAAGCACCAAGATATACAACCAAGCATTCAGTCTCACTTGGTCTTATTTCTTTAGGGATTTCTCTTAAAGCTCTTGAAAATCTAAGATTAAAATATGGGATTAGCTCCTCTTCCTTTATGTTGATTCCCATAAAAAAATTCTTAATATGTTGGGATCGACTCTTTCACCAAATTGTTCAATAAAAACTATCACCAACTGATTCCATGAGTTAATATAATAGGTAGGTAAATAGGAAAACCAATCCCTAGCATCACCCCTTAAGGATTGCACAAAAAGCTTCATAACAACATCCTCATGACTGATTTCATAATCCCCCATTACATCTTCAAAATTTTGTAAATTCTTAGAGGCTGATTTTGCACTTTGCCCTATATATTTAGGTAAATACTTCCTAATCTTCTTAGGAATTGGATTAGGATAACCACTGACATCACTGAAAATAAAAGGTATATACCTTTGAGTTACAAAACACTCTGAAGGGCTTAGTGCAAATTGTTCTCTTTGCATATTTATGTCTAACCTTGCCTATGGGAAATCACTTGTACCCATTTAAAATTCATCAATAGTACATGTTTATCAAACATATCATTTACCATCTCAACCATGATTCCATTAGTGATTGAAATAATTATTCCTCGCTTTCAGAAATGTGTTGTAATACGAACGAGTTTCGTAAGTTATTATACATATTGCATCATTAGAAGTGTTGCATCTCAAAAATGAAGGTTTGAACCACGAGTGGTTGCCAAGCTCTCACAATGCTTTTGGCCAACGAACAAGGCAAATTAATGTAATCAAACCTTCTTCTCTTTAGGCTCTGTTAAACCTAGGTGGGTTCACCTATGTGAATGATGCATATTTGAACTAATTTTACTACTTGACCAATCTATCCACAATGGCAATTTGACAATGAAGAGATTTGATCTTAATTTGGTATAAATTGTATAAGAAATATCAAGGTGAAATCTAATATGTTCAATTAATAGATGTCAAATGAAATGGATAAAACTAAGAAATAAAGGAGACCAGTGCCTTGTTGGGTAAAATGGAGTCAAATGAAAGTTTTAGATGAATGGATTTTATCTAGCAAAAATCTCTAATTATTTGGCATACAAATATGAGTTTATAACTAGTATAAACATGCAAGAATGTGATTAATACACCCTAATGGAGGCAGAATATCGATCCTAATTGTTTGATTCTTCTTACTAATCCAAATAACATTCTCAGATTACTGTAATTGACTAAAAGGAGTTTAATTCTTCTTTAAAGAACCCAATTAATCAAATCACGCAGATACAACAAATGTGCACTAATAAATTGAACATATACTTGATATTTCAACTTCAATAATCAAGAAACATTGAGTTGGAGACAATCAAATAATTGTAGAAACTCAACAAACAACTGATACTAGAATGGAATCATTGAATCAATAGTCTTTCATTATCTTCCTCAAATATTATACATGCAACATGGTCCTTTTGAATATAAACATTCTGAAAATCCTATACTTCCTGCTATCTATCTTCGTCTCTCTCTTACAACTAATTTTTACAAGTATTTATACAATAAATTCTAAGGGTCATGACCCTTCACTGTCTGTTACAACCGTTTGAATATTTATTAGCCAGAATTTAAAATATTTAATTAAGTTTCCTTTCGAAAAATTAAATATTTCTGAGTATAGTCGAGCTTTTAAATTTTTCACTTTAATACGTTGTCCCGCCTTTACTTTTATTTCCCCATGGCTTTCATTGCTTATACCACTCTACCGTGGGTTTGACTTTTCCACCCACGGTTATACGGTGACCGACTGTTCTGTCAGCTTCACCGCCCTACCGCGGTCTTCATTCTGCCTATCCACAATATAGCGGTAACCATACTGATCGCTACCTCCACCGTTTGTTGACTGTCCACCGTACTACCGCAGTCTCAATTCTAATCATCTGTGGTAACACGGTAGCCATCCGCTGACCGCCACCTGTTAGCTCATGTTTACCGCCCAATCGCCGGCTATGTCTCCACCATCTGCAGTATCTGTTTTTGCCACCCATTGTTGCCCACCATTCTACTACGGTCTCACATTCTTCAACCCATAGTATGGCAGTCAAACATTAAGTGTCACCTTTGGTTTTCTACCGCGCTACCACAGTTATCATTTCTTCCTCCCACGGTTCAACGGTGACCAACATTTACTGTCACACTAACTATCTACCGCGTCACCGCGTTCACTGACTTGATCACCAATGGTAACACGCCAGATGTCTCACCGCCACCGTGATACCATGGTCAATGAATTGACTGCACATGGTGTGGCGGTGACTGTTCTCTAACCGCCAGGCTCATCCTCCACTGCACAACCGTGAGCTGATTGATAACTGCCCACGATAAAGCAATATGAAGTGAAAATATAGGGATTTCAGAAAGATTAAGGTAGCAGTATGAAATATAAGGTATTTTAGCATTTTGGAAGGCAATGAAACAATTTTTTTATGAAAGGGATAGGAAAATAATGAGTTCAAATGGGTAAAGACTTGGGATTTTAACGGAAAATTATGGGAAAACCTTAGGGTTTTGAATGAAAATTTTGGGTTCTAACAGTGGCTCCTGTTGGGGATGAGTGATTGTGCAAGCACTACAAGAATTCAGATCTTTGGATGAGCGAACCAATCAAGGACATGAAAAAGGAAGGCAATGGCAGATGAAGGGAATGAACAGATGAAGGAGATGGAAGATGGGGAAAAATGGGGAATGGAAAATCCTAGATTACTGTACATGGATAGAAAATGATGTTTTCAATAAGGGAACTTTTGAGAGTGTCCATGTACTAGAAAACCCAGACCTTCCAAAAATTCCTAAAACTACTGTGCATGGAAAAGAATGTTTAAAGAGGTTTATGTAGAATTGTCCATGCACTGGCAATCCCTAACCCTCTGCTCTTCTTTAAGATAATAAATGCTTCAGGAACATCCCATGTACAGGCAACTCCTGTTCCTCTCTAGACATGTTCTGTAGGAAATATGAATCTTTCTTCTCTCTTACCAACAACAACAAAGGGTCCTAGCTACGATGCTTCAAATTTCCCATGTTTTCCCTTCTCCTGGCATCTTGCATTCCACATCAGTACCAGATCATTTTCTTCAAATTTTCTATCCTTTGTTTTTTTATCAAACAAATACTTCATTTGTGCTTGTAACTTTATGTTCTGGTTTTGAGCTATTCTTCTCATTTCATCGAGCTCTGCCACTTGCTCCATTCTCTCCTCCATTGGTTCTGGAACATCTATATCTTCTTGAAGGATAAATTTGTAAAAAGGCAAAAAAAATTGTAAGGGCATCCTAGCTTGTGTTCCATACACTTATTTATATGGGCATTTTCCAATTTCCTTTTTCACGGTAATCCTATCTGCCCATACAACCAATCTTAACTTTGAATCCCATGCCTTTTTATTTGTATCAAGCATCCTCCTTACTATCTTCAAAAGACTTTTATTACTCGATTATGCCTGACCATTTGCTTGTGGATGATATGGGGTAGAATAAGAAATATTAATACCATTTGTACTCCAAAAATCTCTAAAATCATCAGATCTAAAACACATCCCATTATTTGTAATCACTCTAGTAATAATGTTATTCATTAAAAAATTGATCACAACTTTACTTGTTTCTTGCTTGGTTTGGATTGCCTCTACCCATTTGGTGAAGTAATAAGTGGCTACTAGTATCCATTTATGTTTGCCACTTGATTTCTCTTGTATCTCCCCAATAAAATCAATCCCCCACTGATGAAAAGGGGCTTCAACCTACATAGGTCTAAGTGGTAAAGCTCCCTGATATTTCATCTTGCCTGAAAATTTTTGACATGCTTCACACTTTCTTACATATGAAAAGGAATCATTAATTTATTTTGGCCAGTAGTAACCAGCCCTGAGGATCTTATGTGCAGTTGTCTTTGTAGAATAGTGGCCTCCATATACTCCTTCATGTATCTCTCTTAAAATGTGTTTAGCTTGTGACTCGTCTAGACACAACAACAAAATTCCTTCTATGAATACATATTTAGATGTTTGTAGCTTCAAAGTTCTTCTCTGGTTATCACTAAATCCTTCAGGGTACTTCATGTTCCTAAGGTAATACATGATATATGTATACCAAGAAGTATGCTCAATGCTTGCAATTGCATCTCCTTCATCTTCTACATTGCAAATTTGATTTGCTTCAATATTTGTTTCTACCATTAACTTGGCCAATCCCTGGCCTCTTACTAATTTGGTAATTTGTAGTTCCATATCAAATTCTTGAATTTTATTAATCCATTTGCATCTCTTCCCTATTACTTTTGACTGTGTCAAGATATCTTTAACGGTTGCATGAGGAATATAAGCAATTACTTTGACTCCAACAAGAAATGGTCTAAAAGATTTTGTGGCTTTTACTAATGCAAAGGATTTTTTTTCCATTATATCATATTTCAATTCTGACCCCTGCAATGATTTACTGAAAAAGGACACAGGCTGCTCATGACCTTCTCATTCTTCTGTAACATAACATCAGTTATAGTGTGAAATGAAGCAAAAGAAAATATATGAAATGGTTTACTAAAATCAGGGGACTTCAAGATGGGGGCTTCTTTGATATCTCTTTTTATAGCTATGAAAGCATCCATAGCTTTAGCAGTCCAATCCAATTTTTCTCCCTTTTTTAACATCTTGGATATAGGCTTAACAATCTCAGCAAAATTGGACACAAATCTTCTAACAAAAGTAATTTGGCCAAAAAATGATTGGATTGCTTTGACAGTTTTGGGAATGGGAATTTTATCTATGCCATCAACTCTTTTTCGGTCTATCCTAACCCCATCTCTTGACACAACATGCCCCAAAATTTTACCCTTTGTAACGGAAAAATGGCAGTTTTTAGGATTAAGACTTATACCATATTCCAAGGCTTTGATGAAGATCCTTTCTAGATCCCCCACATGATTCTTTGCCCTTTTGGAATAAGCAGTGAGATCATCTTGATATGCTACCATTATAACATTGATTAGATCTGCAAATGCCACATCCATGGCCCTCTAAAAAGTAGCTCCTGCATTTGTGAGACCAAATGGCATTCTTACGTAGACATACGTTCCCCATGGTGTAGTGAATGTTGTCTTGTACTGCTTAGATTCTTTGACTTTGACTTGGTTATATCCAGAAAATCCATCCATCATTGACAACAGCTCACATCCTATTACTTTGTGCAATATTGCCTCCATGTTTGGAAGAGGATAATTGTCTTTTAGGGAAGCAACATTCAAATTTCTAAAATCTACACATAGTCTTATGTCCCCATTTTTCTTCCTGACTGGAACCAAATTTGAGACCCATGTTGAATGCCTAATGGGTTTTATGATACCTCCATCTCTAAGTTTTGCTAGCTCCTCTTGCATCTTAGGTTTCAGAGTTGGATTGATAGGCCCCTGCCTTTGTCTAAAAGGCTTTGCATCTGACTTTAGTGGAATTTCATGTTGAAAAAGATCTTCTCTATATGCCTTCAAATCCTCATAAGACCAAGCAAACACATGCTTGTACTTTCTTAGCAATGTAATCAACATTCTTCTAATGGTTGGGATTATTTTTTTTCCAATATAAACCCTTTTAGGTGCCAATTCAATTAAAAGATTTATTTCTTCAATATCCTCTTTCTTAGCAGGTGTCTACTTCATGAGAGAATGATCATTCTCATCATACACTCTCTCCAATACCACAAGCCCTTTGGGAAGCTTGTTGGTTTTAAGCTGCAAAACTTCCTTACCAAGCACAGTCTATTTCCCATCCACTTCTTCCAGAAAAGCATTGAAATCAATCTCTTGTGCTTCATACTGGTCTATACAATGAAGAAACTTCAAAAGGTGAGTATCATCATTAAAAACTTGCCAGCTATATATTTTGTCAAGAACATCAAGTCTTTTTTTGAATTCAAATTGAGACACTCCTGCCAAAGTGATATCATCTTTCTTTAAGGCTACATTAGCCAAAAAATCAGCCATCAAATTTCTAGATCTATCTATCCAATCAATTGAAAATGCATCAAACAATTCCACTATATCCGACACAACATTTCTATATTGTTTCAACCTCTTGTTCCTTGTAGCATACTTTGATCTAACTTGTGACACAACTAGCTCAGAATCTTCCAAGATAGACAACAACTTAATCTTATGTTTGACAACCATGTTCAAACCAGTCAACAAGGCTTCATACTTTGCCACATTGTTTGTACATTCAAAAGCCAAAAAAATGAATAATTAAATGTTGTACCTTCTGGTGATATGAAAACTACCCCAACTCCATTACCTTAATGACTACACGCCCCATCAAAATACATTTTCCACACACCTTGCTGATTTCTAGAAACAAGTTTATCAATTGGGTCAGTAATTATTAATTCTGGCCAAGAAAATTCTACTCTGAAACTTCCTAAATCCACATCACAAAAGAAATTAAGTTGTTTTTGAGGAACATACTCAACAATCTGATTCATTCTTGGTTCTCTATACAACTTTAATTCTTCACCATTTACTGGTATTGTGGCATATGATAAATCAAACGACACATTACCTCCAACTGCTACAGTCCATTGTCTTGACAAAAGCATTCCAAATTGAGGAGGTTTATCAATCACAATTATATCAATATTATAGGTTGCGTGTGGGTAGGTTTCTCGTTTTACTTCTACATTCTTCATAATCCCCACAACTGGGACATGCCTACTATCCATGGCATACCATTTACCACCCTCAATATCTATCTGCATACCAAGTTATTTCATTACCCCTACTGGCATAATATTCATAGAAGCACCTGAATCTATCATGCAATTTCTTACCAATTTACCATTTATGAGTAGGGTAGTAAAAAATGGATCAATTTGTGGTGTATTCATCAATGCATTATTTAAGCAAAATTCTAAAACTTTTATTTTTCCTTTCTTATCAGCAACTCCAAGATTCTCCTTTTGCTCAAAGTTCATATTTTGATTCCTCCCACTAGATATTAATTGAATAGAACTTTCCCTATACTCTTTAATTTTCATCACTTCAAGTAATGGGACAAACATTTTTACCTGGGCCAAAGCTTGCATGAAGTCAAAAGATGTACCTTCAGTTCTGATCACCTTCTTTTTCTCTGCTGGCTCTCCTTTGTTCTCCTCTTTCTCCCCTTTGGGTGTCTAATCTAGCTTGTGCTTGTCCTTAGGAAATTCTTTATTTCCTTCTTTAGGGACATGCTTCTGTTCTTTTTTATCTGAGTGCTTATCATCTATCCCTTTTGATATTTCACGGGATATCCTCTTATTTTTTAAAAATATTCCTCTTGGAACACCTTCATTCTGATTCACTATTCTATTTCTCAGCCAATACTTTCTTTTATCCTATTCAACTCCTGCAATGGTCAATCTTTTAATTTCTTCCTCAGATGGTCTCCTCATATTTCCCTTATTTGTTTGACATGATGTAATAGGAGAACCTTGTTCATCATCACTTTCCTCATAGTCAGAAAAAACTTGTTGTTCTACCTTGTGCACATTATATTTCTGATGATCAACATCATATTCATACCCTCATTATTATGAAGATGAACAACCTTGCTCTGCTGAGTGGAGAGTATGAGAAGTCAAATAGATATTATGATCTTCTTCATTATCATTTTATTCTATGTATTTTCCTGGTACTGACTGAGCTACAACACACTGCTCTGAAGAGTGTGGCAAGTCACAGTCTGGGCACCGAGGATTATTATCAACCATATATGTACCTCTCTTCTTTAGAGGATCAGGTGTCTCTTTATTTCTTGGCCTATTATCCATCACTAGCTTTCCATCTCTCCAATTTGTATTATATGGCATGTCATGTAGTCTTGGATTTTCATTTATATATGTGTTTTCTTGTTTATTTGGAGGAGCATATTGGGGAACCCTAGGGTTATCCCTTTTGGTAATCATCCCTATAGCCTTCCTGTTATTTTCAATAGTGAGTGTTATCTTTTGGGCTTCAGCCAAATTTCTGGGACCCCTGTTCCTAAGCTCATACCCTGTCTTAGGATCAAAATCCTTTCAATAAATACTCAATGCAACAGGATCAGCTAATTTGGATCCAGGAGGTATCTTTTTATGTAATTTAGAAAACCTCTAATTGAAATCATAAGCTGACTCATTTTGATGCTTCTGAATAGTCACCAATTCATGCAAAGCAAATTCTGGTGCATATTGATTCCCATATTGCTCAAGGAACTATTCATAAAACACATGTATAGAATAAACAGAGGTTTTTGGAAAACTATTAAACCAATCTTTGGCATCTTCAATCAATGACATCATAAACAGTCTCATCTACACATCTTCACATTGCATATCCAAATCTTGCATTAAAGCATTAAAGCTCCTTAAATTCTCTTCAGTTGTAATTGCATTACTCCCTGTGATTTTTGGGACAAGACTTCTCCAACTGTTGTCCATAGGATAAGGACATATTTGAAATCCAGCCAAATCAAATTGCCTGATCATGGTTGTATATTGTGGAGGAGGATTTTAGTAATGTTGATACTGGTACAATGGATTACTATTTGCCACATATTGCTGACCTTCTGGGGGTATATGTTGTTGATAAGGAGGTGGTTGAACACCCTTATGTTGTGGTGGAGAATTTTGATGTCCACATTGATTCCTTGGCTGATTTTGGTGGGCCTGTGGGGAATTTGATGGTATTATATTGTTATTTTTATGAGGTGGCACATATTTGGGTGAGTCATCCATTGGTGTCTTAATCTGAGCCTTTTTCCACTTCAATTCCTCAAGCTCTGTCATTGCCTGAAGATTTTGCTCATATTTCGCTCTTGATCTTTTTGTTTCTTGCCTCTTGCGTTCCAACTATGCATCTACCTCATTTGGGATCCTAAGTTCATAATTTTCTTCAGAGGTTGCTTCGTATCCAAGTTCATCCTCAAAAAGTGTTGCTTTTTTATCATATTCAAACTATCTCCTTTCTCTTTCAACTTCAAATCCAACCATGATCTTGTCAACTTTCTCCTGGTCTACTCGATAGAAGGGATTTCTCTTCTCCTCAAGAGTGTGAGGTTCTTTATAAAGTCTGTTTTCATTTGCTAATGCATCATATGAATTATGTGTTTCCACCGGTAGTTTTGATGTTTTTTTTTAGTTGTTGGGCCTAGGTCATTAGACACTCTCTTACCCTGATCATTTTTATAAGTCCACTTACTTTTATCATTAGGACCATCACCATCTTTGTACAAAGACCTTCTTCCCTACATGTTGTGAGTAATTGTGATAGTCTAAACTCTAGGATGATTTATTTCTGATCTGTATTTTATTTTATCAGTCTTAATGCACTTGTTCATTCAAAGTCGCCACCCACTTTTAAAAGTGAGAAAATAAAAATAAAAAGTTATTATTTCACCCAATGGAGTCACTTTTCAATCTTCTTAACTATGGATCTATTTTCAATGACTCTATATGAAAAGGCTACCTACCACCGGACTTTTCTCAAGTTATCTCTCCAACAAAGTCGCCATTTTGTTGGGTCTCAAAAACGCAGGTTTGAACCACGAGAGGTTGCCAAGCTCTCTCAACGCTTTTGGCCAATGAACAAGGCTGATTAATGTAATCGAAACTTCTACTCTTTAGGCTCTACTAAACCTAGGCGGGTGCACCTATGTGAATGATGTAGATTTGAACTAAGTTTACTACTTGACCAATCTATCCACAATGGCAATTTGACAATGGAGAGACGTGATCTTAATTTGGTATAAATTGTATAAGCAATATCAAGGTGAAATCTAATATGTTCAGTTAACAAATGTCAAATGAAATGGATAAAACTAAGAAATAAAGGAGACCAGTTCCTTGTTGGGTAAAACGGAGTCAAATGAAAGTTTCAGATAAATGGCTTTTATCTAGAAAAAATCTGTAATTGTTTGGCATACAAATGTGAGTTTATAACTGGTATAAACATGCAAGAATGTGATTAATAAACCCTACTAGACGCAAAATATCAATCCTAATTGTCTGATTCTTCTTACTGATCCAAATAATATTCCCAGATTATTGTAATTGACTGAAAGGAATTTAATTCTTCTTTAAAGAACCCAATTAATCAAATCACAGAGATACAACAAATGTGCACTGATAAATTGAACATATACTTGATATTTTAACTTAAATAATCAAGAAACATTGAGTCGGAGACAATCAAATAATTGTAGAAACTCAACAAAGAACTGATACTAGAATGGAATCACTGAATCAATAGTCTTTCATTATCTTCCTCAAATATTATACATGCAACATGGTCCTTTTGAATATAAACATTCTGAAAATCCTATAGTTCCTGCTATCTATCTTTTGTCTCTCTTACAACTAATTTTAACAAGTATTTATACAATAAATTCTAAGGGTCACGACCCTTCACTATTTGTTACAGTCATTTGAATATTTTTTAGCCAAAATTTAAAATATTTAATTAAGTTTCCTTTCGGCAAATTAAATATTTTTGACTATAGTCAAGATTTTAAATTTTTCACTTGAATACTTTCTCCTGCCTTAACTTTTATTCCCCCTTGGCTTTCATTGCTTATACCACTCTATCGTAGGTTTGAATTTTCCACCCGTGGTTATGTGGTGACCAACTATTCTGTCAGCTTCACCGCCCTACCACGGTCTTCATTCTGCCAATCCACGGTATAGCGGTAACCATACTAACCGCTACCTCCATCATCTGTTGATTGCCCACCGCACTACCATGGTCTCAACTTTGACAGTCCGCAGTAATGTGGTACCTATCCATTGAATGCCAAACTATTACCTCTTTTTTACCGCCCAACCACCGAGTATGTCTCCACCATCTACAGTATCACGGTATCCATTTTTTCCAACTTTCGTTGCCCACCACTATATTGTGGTCTCACATTCTTCAACCCGCAGTATGGCGGTCAAAAATTAAGTGTCACCTCTGGTTGTCTACAGTGCTACCACAGTTATCATTTCTTCCTCCCATGGTTCAGTGGTGACCAACATGTATTGTCACACTAATTGTCTACCGTGTCACCATGGTCACTGACTTGATCACCAACAGTAACGCGGTGACCCCTCTCTCAGTCGCTTCCTTGCTGCTGCTACACCAGTTGTCTCACCGCCACCACAATACCGTTGTCAATGAATTGACTGTGCATGGTGTGGCGGTGACTATTCTCTAACCGCCAGGCTCATCCTCCATCACACAACTGTGAGATGATTGATAACTATCCATAGTAAAGTAGTATGAAGTGAAAAGATAGGGATTTCAAAAATATTAAGGTAGCGGTATGAGATATAAGGTGTTTTAGCATTTTGGAAGGAAATGAAATGAATTGTTTATGAAAGGGATAGGAAAACAATGAGTTTAAATGGGTAAAGACTTGGGATTTTAATGGAAAATTGTGGGAAAACCTTAGGGTTTTGAATAAAAATTTTGGGTTCTAACAAGAAGTATGGAAAATCTAATCATTGTTCCTTTGGTTTGATGCTAAACATCTACTTTGGAACCATTTTTCATCCTTAATTACACACACCCCTTACAATTAAAAATAGTGAACTATTTAGATTTAATGAAATAGCTAGTAATTTTTGCAGCAGTTGTTAATATTCTCTCCATGACTGTAAGTATCACAGATCTGTGACTTTTCCTTCATTCATTAACTGGTTCTTCAGATAGATTCGCCACCTCTGTAACAGAGGACCGAGTTTCAAAATAAATATGACGTTTATTTTCAAAGCTTGTTAGATTTTGGGTCTTTGTCCACAACAGAGTCATACCTCAAACATTCTAACACCATGTTGCTACCAATTTCTTTTTAAACCACAATCCATCACCATCCAAACTTATCATTCAGCTCCACTTAAATAAATGATTCTAGATGGCCTCCTCCAACTGTTGTGGTTTCTTTTTTCTCTTTTTCTTTTAAATTTCTCAAAAGTTCTCCCAAATAAAACACCATTCAACTAAAACTCCTGAATCAACGGGATAACACAGATCATAATATTTTCAGGGTTATTTCAACAACCTCTTCCTTCTAGGGTTAAAAAACTTTCACTATTTCAATTCAAAATAGCAAATCATTTGATATGAATCTATAACCATCTGCAACTGGTGATTCAGAATTTCCCCCTCAGATGGGAAAAATAATTCAATGTTTCAACTTTTGGTTATAGAAATGATTCAAAACTTTAATGACTCTATAATAGCACCGTTTGCAACCAAAACTTTTGAGTTCGTCCCCGACGGAGTTGCCACTTTGTTGGTGTTTTATTTTTCTAGCTAGGCTTTGAAACTCTCTAAGAGGTAGCCAACCTCTATGATAAAGAACCACAAAGGCTAGTGGCCAACTAACAAGATTCAGTCAAAGACTGACATCTCCTACACTTTTGGCTCTGTGAAACCAAGGTGGGTAAACCTAAGTGTGTTCATAAGAATTTTTTATGATTGGTAAGAACACTTCTTCTTATAGATTACAATCCCTACACATGCAATAAGATAGTAATTACTCTGGTATTGGCAGACCAAAGAATAATAACAGTTGTCTTAGAGCAACGGGACTGAAGATTTCAATATAAGATTTGCATCTCGTAAAGAGAAAGGGTTTAATATTTTGGTTCATTCAGATCTTAGACCACCATGTTTAGAATTAAAGCCCCGTAGTAATCCTGAAGAAAATAGCCAGTGCCTCATCCATTGTGTAGGATTCATACAAAACGTAATCCATAAATTATGGACATATCACCATAATGATTTACATCATGCAAATTTTAGTTTTAAAACAACACTCCTTAGCAAATCCTGAATGTATAATGATAAATTTGTAACTCATTTTCAAGCAATTTTATTAACTCATTGAGTTAAAGAAGGAAAATGAAGAACACATTCAAATATACCATTGAAAGTGAATGAAAATATCATCAATAAGCTCATTCACAACTTATGACATACAAGTAGGAGAGAAATTGTTTCAAAATGATTATCATTTATTGCTTTAATATCTATCATTACATGAGCATAGCTTGCTTGCTTCATAGAAATCCTGACTATAAAGATATTAACTAAAACCTTCAAGAAAACTACAGTAAAAGAACTGTCTGTACATATATTCAAAAACCCCTAGATCCAAAATCTGACCTCTAACAATGAGCCGTGAAATCTCCTTTATAGACAGGAGAGCAACAAGCATTGGGCTACATTGTTAATTTCAAAATGAATTTCATTCTGAATGAAATTCGAAATTACATTTCAAAACATTCCTCATCATTGGAAAAAAAATTGCATGATCTGAGGAATCAAAAAACGGTTACACCCAGTAACTAGTCGGAGAGAAAAACAAAAAAGCATGCCAGGCACACACACATCCATATCAACGAAAACCAACCACCGAGAAAGCAACACCCACTAGCCACAATCACCACCATCAACCAACAGACCCAACACCAACAATCATTAAGTTCACCCAAGTCCCTGGTATAGGTGACCACTTTGGGTTCTCGTCTCAGTAAGAGGCAAAACCACCTTCTTCTTTCCATCCACATTAGCACAAAATTTAGCAACCTGGCATGATGCCATTGTAGTTATTGGTGCAACTGCAAGGACCTCTTTGTTTACACCCATGAGCTCGGTCAAGGCCACAAGATAACAACAGTAGTCTGAGTCTGTCTCAGACCCGTTGCCATCAGAACCTAAAGAAAACACAACAGGGGACACGCACCGCTTAGGCCTTCTACTAGTATTTTGAGTAGCAACGTCGAGTGTACCAGGATCATGTTGCTCCTTTTTGAGCAACGACCTCCTGGCCTTTACTTTGGCACTTCTACATGAAGGGAAAAGAATGCAGATCTACTGACCCAATAGTGTGGAATACATTCCCTTAACACCTTTACTATAGGGGAGAGAAGAAAAAACGAAAAACTAACAGTTTCTAAAACTTATAGAGATGCATACAATCATGGCAATGAGAAACCAGAAAGATAAGCAAAACAAAGATGACACAGTATTTATGTGGGAAAACCCTTACAGGTAAAACACCCACCACACAAAGTCAAGTCTATTGTATTACAGTAATGAATCAATTACATACAATAACAAGACTTCTTTGTTTAGCTCACAATCACCCAGAGAGTTTTAGATCCACTGTTACAATGTTTTCACAACATATATTTCAAAACCCTCTTCAAGAACTCACGTCCTTCTGTTCTTCGGCTCACAACTTCAACTTGCTCTGCAACTCATGACTCAACACTTGACTTCTAACCTCTAAGAAATAACCTATCTCTCATACATATGTAACTGACTCAGAAGAGTCCTACACAATCAATGAAGTCCATCCTCAAATCACGCAACTGGTTGGCCCTGACAAATTTCCCTGCAACAAGCTGACTTTGCATTCAAAGCCATTACTCAAAATGGTTGAGCTCGCCACCCTTCGTTGACAAATGCAACTGCCACAATAACTATCTTGGTATCCGTCCAATCACTATTCAACCAGGTGCCACACATCCAAGACCCATCAGCAATCGCAGCTGACAAAGCAACCAAAATGGTCAAATAGACATCGGGCGCGACCAAAACTTCAAGTCATTCAGTAACACTATCGGAGCCGAAGTTGGAACAGGAGTCAAAACAGGACTTCACTGAAAATGCACATTGTCGGAGTCGGAGTTGTGGTCGGAATTGGAACTGGAGTCGAAACATCACTCCACCAAAAAAATACAGGTTCAGGAACCATTTCGGTTCCGCGTCCGCCCACGGCAAAGAGGAACTCATCGGATACAGTGTTGACCAGGTAAAGTCAACCCGGGGTCAAACCAAGGTGGGAACACAAAAGACCAGAGTCGGAGTTGGAACAAGACTTCACCAAAAGTCCAAGATCAGGAACCAATCCGGTTCCAGTCCCGCCTCCGCCAACTGCAAGAAACAACAATCCAACACCAGGACAAAGCAGAGGAAAACACCCCGAGGAGAATACAAACATACAAAAGAACTAGATCGTAGAAATAGGAGTCAGACTCGGAGTCAGAATAGAAACTGAAATAGGAACCTGGCAAATGGACATTGCCAACTTCCAAAACTGGTTCCACCTCCGCCAGAACCTGCGAAGCGAAGTGAGAAGAAACAAATGGTAGGAAGCGGAGTCAG
The DNA here is from genome assembly GCA_007115665.2 of Sequoiadendron giganteum. Taxonomy (NCBI): domain Eukaryota; kingdom Viridiplantae; phylum Streptophyta; class Pinopsida; order Cupressales; family Cupressaceae; genus Sequoiadendron; species Sequoiadendron giganteum. The sequence continues at coordinate 833,727,955 of CM021102.1, forward strand.
AGTCGGAATGAGAACCGAAACCCGAAACTTAGGCAAACCGAACAATGCCAAGTTCCATCCCGGTTCCACCTCCACTAGAAAACCCGAAACTTAGGCAAACAACACAAAATCACCAAGGCATGAAAAACAAGGACTTCAAGCTAGAAGTTGAGACATAATTTCTCAACACTACGCCCCACAGATTTTTCCATTGAAGAAAAAATAACTCGCAGAATACAGGAGAAAATCCACCACCTACAAACAAAACAACTCAAAATGCAACGATAACACTGGGTAACTTAGCAAGCATTTATAGAGTGAATTGGTGCGAGGGATATAATTGCTTAAATGCAGTACAAGCATCTGAGCAATTAGTGGCTGATGTAGCCACCACAAAATTATTCTAGGCTCATGAAGAAACGGTGTACAACCCATCATTACACTCAGCAGGAGGGCATCATTCGCACGCAAGAAAATTAGGAGAAGATCCTCTGGAAAACCTGCGCCATTAATGAAACAAGTTACATAGTGCAAAATTTCTTCACACAGATGAACATCACCCTCTTTGAAATTGCACCGTTGATGAAGAACATACCTCGCAAGTCAGACAACTCAGGTCAAGTCAACGATCGTTGAAGATCCACATCACTGCATGGGAAAGAACACAGCCAATCACAGCCCACAAAAATAGGAGGTTGCAATCGGACAGTAGGCCCCACCTAGCCTTGTCACTTCAAGAGCCAAGCCACGTGTCGCTTTTTCACAGACCTTGCAGTACTTTATAAACATTTACTTTGCTCGTGCGAGACCTATGAGGGATGGTCATTATTATCCACGTCATTAAAAGCCCACAGGTGAAATGACATCCAAATTTCATTACTGGCGCCTCGGGAAAAGACCCGACTCCTCCATATATGCCAGATGGCGGCATCTCGTAGACCATGCACTACTTTAGTGACATTAGTAGGAAAACCAGTGAGGTTTGCGAGAAACGGTCTAGATCAAAGCCCATGATCGGATGGTTAGCCAAACAACATAAAACAAAAAGAATATTTAGGTGAGACAGACTGGTAAAACCTTCGGTGGTATAAACATTTAAGCTTAGGTGGCAAAAAGAGACCGATAGGCTAGGTAAAAGGGGTCGGTAAGAGCACGAAGGAAAGGCTCAATTAGACAACTTAAGTGACTAGTTACCCTCAATAGTAAGTCAAGACTGAAATATAACATGAGGGTTTCAAAAGAATACCGATCAATATTTCATGAGAGATCAAAACCCTAAACCCAAACCCACCAGACCTCCAGTCAAGTAAAAGTAACCAGTCATGGCGACTTTAAAACTTTTTTTTTTTTTAGAGTCCCATCAGGAGTTCCATGGGTACTAATGCTTCGCTGACTTGAGAAGCGAGTGCATTGTAAGGGGGAGCATGTGTGGTCAAGCATCTAATAATCCGCTGAGAGTATGTGTAGCTGGATTTATCCAAGTGGGAACCCAATAAATATTGTCTTTTTATCCTAGGATTTTGCATGTTCTTGGAATCAAAAACACTTTGCTTGGGTCTCAAAACATTTGAAAACAAGCATTCACAAAATCTTTAAAATTTCAAACCCTTTGGAGGGAACAAATACCTTTGACAAATCCAAGTGTTCTTGCTTGCCCTAGGGATTTCATCCTTAGAGGCTTCTAAGTATTCTGACTTAATCCCAATTTTCTCTCTCTAAAGTCGACCTAGGAAACTGTGCCCTTGAATCCTTGATTTCCACATAATAGATTTTGTGGGATGAAAAGGAATTGAGACATAGACATTCAGTTTGAAGGAACTCATTAAGCAAGCTTAAGAACAATTGAATCTCACACATGTGCTTGGTATCTTTTGGTCATATGGGTTTCCATGCAAACATTGGTCTTTTGGTTTCAAATACTCTTAGGGAAAAGCATGTTATTCAATATGTTGGTCTAGTAAACAAGTTCTTCTTAGGTTCATTTAGGGTCAAAATCAAACACTTCATCCATCCAAACATTTATCATCTCCATCTCACAAACAAAGTTTTGGAAAAATCATTCATATTATAATTTTGGTAAATCCTTCAATCAAAATCACTTTATTTGGCTAAATGTGTGTGGATGAATCCTTCCTCACACTTTTAGTTGAATTATCACCTTGGTGGACAATTTTACCCCAAGATAACATCCAACATCTTGGGATTTATATGTCCATTATCCAAATCAAATCCAACCCAAATGAAAATCCAAAATCCTAAAGTCTAGCATTGATCCAAGGTTCTCAAAAGTTCCAACACCCATATCACTCCCCCTTTCAAACTTCATCTCATCATTGGTCCTAAACACCTTATAGGTTCACTTTTGCAACAAGGTCAAAAACACAAGAATAACATGGAATATAAACATGAGTCATACATCATGAGCAATCCAAGTCAACCAAACTATTCAAGTCTCGCAATGCCAATTGCTAATTGAAACTCGCATTTATGCAATCCATATATGGCATAATTATCTCCTCCAAACCTCAATGATAAAGATGTGAGTTTTCCCAATCTGAATTTTGGACCACCTTTCCCTATGGTAGATTTAAATCAAATTCAAAACTTATAAATCTATCAACCAAACACGAGTCTTTAAAAAAACAACATTATCCCATCCAATCCATACATACCAAATGTGAATATACCAAGTGCAAACTTATCAAACATGAATGTATCAAATCCACACTTGGTGAATTTTTGGATAGACGCGCTTGCAAATCAAATCAATGTTGTTCAAGATCCAAGAAATATATTGACAACTCAATGTATTTATCCAAGTCAAGGTAACACCATGCAAAATCAAAGTTACCTAAATCAAGGAAATATGTTTCCAAACCAAAAAAATGTTCAAAGTTAACCTATAATGCCAAATATAAATATCACACCAAATCAGAACATTGTCCAAAATCAATTTATCTATGATCCCATGCAAACACCACAAGTATACATGCCAAATATGCTTGCTCAACAACCAAATCAACTATATCAAGGGTGTCAATATCCAAATCAAGATCAAATTGTTGCACTTACCAAAATAGTTGATTCATATCACCAAGAGACATCTCCACTCGATAACCAATACACTCTTCCATTGGCTGATCCATGTCTTCAAAGCATTGGGTTGTTTCCCCAACCAATAACCACATCAAGAAGAATATCTCCAATTTGAAGAACTTGGATATCAAGATGAAATACATCAACAACAAACCCAACCTCCACATCTCAAAGATCAATCACCACATCTCGAAGGTCAATCACCACATCGCCAAAATCAATCACCACAAGGTCAATTCAAAGTACAAATCTCACAAGGTAACAAACGAAAATACACACCACTTGGGGAACCAATCGAATTGGTCATGCAACGGTTGATACAAGAAAATCTCATTAAAATCCTTGTTTATGAGAATTATCAAGAGCCCCGAGTTAAACCACCAAGGTATAATGAAAATCACCTTTGTGATTTTCACAAAACAAAGGGACACACAACATCATATTTTATTCAACTTACAAACCTCGTTCAAGACCTTATTAATAAAAATAATAATAACTATTGGGGCCAATGATCAGGATTAAACCATTAGCGATAGTAGTGACAATATCTCCTCCACAATTGTTGAAAACAATGATCAAGATCTATCCATCAATGAGCACCTTGAAGATTTTTCTACCTCATTCGAAGATCAACTCAACATACATCAAGAGTCACCTTTTCATCATGATAAATACCCCTCAACAATAGCCAATAATGATATATTCAAAGGAGTGTTAACATTATTTGATCCTATAATTGGTGATCCTTACACCAATGATCATGTTGAAAGTGTCTCTACATAACCTAATGAGTTATAGTACATATCTCAAGATTTTACCCCAAATCATGATCGACATCTTTCACCATATTCTATCAATGGTCCTTTCCAAGACATATCGACATCCTTCGACCTCATAGTTGCAAATATTGAAGAAATCCTCTATGCAACATTTGATCCAAGTCCACTCAAAGATCAAGAGGATATTGAGCCACCTCCCATGCCTAATGGCGAGGTCCAAGAACCCTCTATAAGAAATCCATCCTTTGAAACTAGCCCATGTCAAGAACTTGATCCAAAGCATGTCAAAAGCAATTCTAAAATCATTCAAGATCGAGAATTCGTATCTCCAAGATACTACAATGAGGTAATGGAAACTCTCCTATCTATACAAGATGTCACAAATAATGATCATATCCATATAGCACATACTCCCCCATCTACCCATGAGATGCTTTCTTTGGATGGACACGTAGATGATCTTCATTTAGAACAAGATTCCTTTACTCTTGGCATTATTACACAAAAGGAGTAGGTTATTGATTCCTATAGTCAAACTAAGTTGTGAACATCGAGATCAAGTATATCCCAAATTCAAATTGAAGACATCATGTATGAGGACATCCAACATTATCCACTCAAAGAAACAGGTCAAACCAAACATGATATTCTGCAGTTAGCAGAGCAAAAAATTGAAATAACATCATCTGCAATAGTCATTTATCAGAGAATTGTTGTTAAACAGGAACTCTCAAAACATGCAGAATCAGATCATGAAGGTACTACTTCCATACTGGGGGCAACTATGTCTCAAGAAAACGTCAACATAGGGTGCACAAATAATCCTTATGATGAAAGCAATGCAAATACTACAACTAGCCACGTCACAAATCTTCATCCACCCATCACCCCATCCACGAATTGGGACCAACATCAAAAGAAAGTTTTGAATCAAAGCATGAAGAATGTCATAAAAGAAAAAGAAATAACGAAGCATGAAGGAAAAATCAAATAGAAGTGGATACCAAAGTATACAAAGAAAGATTATCCCTATCAAACTCCATTAGTCAAAGAAACTATGGGGAAAAATCAGAAAGGGAAAAGTATCCATCAAATATTTCCACAAAGGAAAAAGCAGGATTCTCAAGCGACGTACAAAGTATGTCAAGAAGTTGGTCCTAATTCCATGCACACTTTTGTATCCATACATTATTGCTCATCTTCCCAAGTTTGGAGAGTCAAAGGTTCCAAGCTATCAACCAATCCATCTTTTATCCCTAAACGCACTCCACCATCCATGCCTCCACACATGATATCTAATTCTCACATTGACCATTTATTGGAAAAAACCCTTCATCATAAGGATTCAGAAGGAACTCTATCACGATGTGCACAAAAAGACAAAGATAACTTTGGTATCAACACAACAGACCGAGAATCTCAAAAGTTGCATTCAACTGCATGTATCTTGGCAAAGAAAATTCTTCGAGTAGGATATTAGTGGCACATTATGACAGAGGCATCTACATCGACACTACTAGGTGATTCAACATGAGCTTAAAATCTTTCAACAAAAAAATCAAAAAAATAGAAAAATAAAAAAATAGATTGAAAACAGTAAAGAGAAAAAATGTCCTCTAGTGAAAACCACTTCGGTGGCGCTTTGGAAAAGAACCATGAGGAAAACCTGGAAAACAAGTGTCATGTGTAGAATTGAGCATCTATGTGTGTCGGTTCAAGTGGAAGCCTCTTATCCTATCCATAATAAATCCAACATTTCATCCATCCCATCCATAATAAATCCATCCATCCATGAACCATTTATCCGATCCATCTTCATCTATCTACATCCATCTTCCACCTTATCTTTATCTTGACAAGTTTTGGCACACACTTTACACTTGCTTATGGTAAAAATCCTTACATGGGTCATTTTCATTGGTCATATCCTACCCACCATTTTCTGAGCCTTAAAGCATTATCCAAATGAGCATCCTTTATTTGAACACCTTATCTTGTCACAAGATAATCCCTGGCATCCTTTGCATGCTTACCATGTCTATCCATCCATACACCTATCCAAGCATCCACCCATGGCCTTTCCAAACATTGCTAGACATTGGGGGCAAATATTTACATCTTGCTTCAAAAATAAATCTTGATCTATCTCTTCCAACTCATGTGGAGATCCAAAACATTGGCAAACGTGAAATCAAATTGGTCAAAGCATTTGTGATCCAAAATCCAAATCACTAGCCCATGGCTTATTTTGATGAGAAGATGTTCCTTATCAGGCTTTGTCTTTCATCGAACATCAATCCAAATCATCAATATTAGTTGCATCTAACTTGCACTTCACCATCACATCAAATAATCAAAACAATTTTGTTCCAAATCAAGCTTCAAAATCCTGATCAATCAAATCAAGTCAATCCATCATCATTTTGGGATATCCTTTCCAATCCTTTTGTTTCTTAACACTATACTTGCATTGTTGTGTATCCTCAACAATGTTATCATCATCAATCCTGATCAATCAAATCCAGTCAATCCATCATCATCTTGGGCTATCCATCCCAATCCTTGTGTTGCTTAGCACTATCCTTGCATTGTTGTGTATCCTTAACAATAATATCACCATCAATATGATCAACCAACCTTGGCTTGATTTTCAAAAAAATCCCAAAACAGAGCACTGATATCATGACATATCCATATCCAAATCATCAAAATCATGCGAAAATCCAAAAAACATCCAAATCATATCAAAAATCCAAAAACAGGTCAAAAAGTCAAAAATGATTTCTAAACTACATCATCTTTGTGCTTAAACGTAGGCAAGGCTAATCTTTGATCAGCTCCTGAGACACAAAATCCAAAAAAAAACATAGAATCTCATAAAACCCAAAAACATCAGAAAACTCGAAAACCAAAACACTCATAAAATCCTTCAAAATCCCCCAAAAACATCCAAATATTTGAAAAAAAACTGAAAATGGTGCATCTGTCTCATCTCGCTTTCACCCGCAATAATCATCATTCATAATAACTCAATCATCATTTTCATCATTTGGTAAGTTAGCTGAAAGCAAGTCTAGCAAGTTCAAAAGTGAGCACCTAATCGTCAAAGTCTCAAGTCTAGGTCAGTAAGTCAACAAATTAATCAACTCAGAGTATCAATAGTTTATCATCCAGTCAATCTCATCATCACTTGATCACAACATGTCCTAGGATGCATCCTTCCTATAATGGACATCAACATCAGGCATCACCGTGTTAGGTTTTCAATGGCAGATATCTAAAAGCTAAATGCAGATTTTATCAAATAAACCAGAAGTAAAACACACAAAAAAATAACACAGAGAATTTAACGTGGTTCACCCAATGTGGGCTACATCCACCAAACCGCAGCCATCCAATGATATTATTAACCAGTGCAAAACCCTATTACAATATCGCAAATAATCACCCGTTTCTAATGATACTGTAACTCTATCCTAAACCCTTTATAAATTAGGGTTATACAAAATCATGGATTTTTCCCTTTTTGTGATTTTTCCCTTTTTCAGTAATTTCACGAAAAAGCAAGCCAAAATTTTTTCTCGGGGCTAAACCCTTGAGGCAGAAACCCGACGAGGATACATGAAGAGTGTACAGTATAGAATGACCAGTCACCACATACCAACACACCGTAGTTTAGTCTTGGCTAGAGGTATGAAGAACATTAGCTTGTTTGTTTACTTTATCTTGGTCTTTTGACTTATCTTATTTTGTGCTCATTCCAATGACCTCTCGATGATATCTAAAATAAAATATTTTGAGATAAAGGAATGGGTAAATGATAATTATCTTTTTATCTATTGTTCTTATTGGTTATCCTTTTAAAATAACTTCGTCATGCATGCTTTATTTGGTTTGTAGTGAGGATGTTCTAGGTATCTTGTTGACCACATAGGAAGGATTGTTTTTCTATGTTTTGGTCCAAGATGTTTAGAATATCTAAACTACATCCTGAATAAGGTTTTGTATGTCAGATGTGAACAGGGGTACTCCTATCTGATTGTCGATTCAAATTTCACCACACTAGTTACAATTCCATACTGGTTCTTTATACCTTGATGCATTGCGTCTATGTGTATTATCAAACATAAGGTAAATGGCCCGTTTAAAATCCCAATTTCTAATAAGAAATACATCATCATCATCGTCATTCATCATCATATCTAATAAAGTCTTAATGCTTCATGGACTTTTTGGATCCTCTTGTCATCATTCTTTTCTTCTTATTCTTTTAGCTTTACTAACATTTCTATCCAAAAATTGGTGTTGTATCAAAATATAAATGAGGCTACTCATGGCCGATGACTGTCTATACATCATCAAAATTGTCTACATCAAATATTTGATATTTCTAAAGAATAATCTTTCATCCTTTGATCAATAGAACCACTCCTCTCGTATTTTATTGTGATCTCGATCGAAAAATTGAACATTTCTGCTCGATCTCTCGACGGAGCAGTATACCAACGTAATCCTTCTCGTTGAGGCAACAATGGGGCATCTAAAAAAATCGAGATTTTTTTTTAATTTTGATCACAACAGTTTATTCTTTGAATCAACACAAGTGCATTGCTTCAAAGAGGGGCAAAATGTAGACATGGAAAAAATACCAACACACTTGATCCTAATTACTAACACCGTTTCGTCCTAAATCATCTTCTTAGCTTTGCCATCACTTTTCATCCCTTAATTGAATAAATCATTATTTATCTGATTAAGGCGTTCTCTCCTGTTAATTAAATTGAGCAATCTGATTTAAATAATCGTATGCCTCTATTTAGTTAAATAATTCATTTTATTTAATTAAATCTCTAAACTCATCCTATTAAATTGAATAAATTAAACCTTATTTAATTTAATCTAACATCATCCCCTTTTCAATTCAATAAATCAAAATATTTATTTAATTAAAGTCTAAATCATTTTCCTCTCAACTTTGATTTAAATAAATCCTAAAATATAAATCAAATTTGTCACATCATCTAATCTCCTATTAAATTGATCAAATCATGATTAAATATAATCCTAATCACCTCAATCCTCTAGATTTTGTAACTTGCACCAATAAATCAATTTAATTGATTTATTAATTCATCTATTTTCTCTCAACTTGGCATCAAAAGGGAATATCCTTCAAATTTGAAAATCCCTCCAAAAGGGATGAGTACATCCAAAAAGACATGAAAGGCCTCTTACATGTCCTTTGCCTTGAGCCAAGTGACATTTACTCCATTCCTCTCTCCCTCCAACTTGTCATTTCATCAAATTCAAATTTGAATCTAATAGCATTTATGTGCACATTCATCAAAATGTGCTCATTCCTCCTCCTATCACACGTGGACAAGTGGCCTTCTTTCATTGGTTGGTATTTTGTCCCACATTCATCCATTCTTCAAATCTATAAATAGAGCTCTCCTCTATTGACTTTGGATCCATCAACAAATAATACAATCACTATAGGCATTTAGCATTTGATTTCTTAGTATTTTTCATATTTTGCATCTATTTTCACATCCATTTAGCTAAGTTCTTGGTAAATTTTATCAAGGTAGCACACTCATCATCAAAGATCATTAAAATCACATAAAGGAGTTGGGAAAGGGCCATTTCCTACACACAAATTGGCACCAACTCCTCCATGGGATTGAGAGTTTGCATGTTTAAATAGGATTTCATTTTATTTTAATGTTCTTCGTTTTTCCTATTTTGAGCATTGTAGATGAATTTCATGGGGAATATTAGTTCTAACTTGCATATGAATCTAATATTGTGTTTGTTTTCTATGTTTGTGCAGGTCTAGGATTGGGGTTCACACATGTATAACAATTATTTGTTATTATGATAAACAAATATTTTGAAAGGGTCTAGATCTTTGTACAAAACACAACAAGATACTAAAGGACAACCAAGAGGAGAAACAATGATACTACAAAATAAAATGCATTACAAAACTTTATAAATTACCAACTCGAAGTCAAGGTGGTTTAAAAAACTGTTCCAAAGATTTTTGTTTTACCACAATACAAGGATTTCTCCCCTAAACTCATTTTCTTATAACAAGAAAAATTCATAATACCACCAACAAATCCCTCATCCAACTATAGAACTTTAAAAGAGGTGCCCATCATTATACCATCAATAAGATATGTCCACCTATTATCTTCCTTTTGCACCTCTTTGAAGGTAGTAATGGACTTCTCAATAATAGTAGGCATTTGTTCCTTTTCTTCCAAATTAAATTATATTTCTTGTTGCTCAAGAAAGTAGCAATAACATGGCCCACTTTACCACAAGAATAGAGAATAACAAGATGGCCTTCAAATTCAATATGTTGCACCTAGTCACCATATTTGGAAGATAAGGTTATATGAATAGGGAGAACCTTTTTCTTCTCCACAAACAAAAAATCTAGCAAAGAAAAAATGCTTCTTGAATTTGGTGATCAAATCGATAACCCAATATTGCCCAAAAGAATTGGAAATAATCATAAAAATATTTTCATGCTAGTACTCCAATGGCAACCCCCACAATCAAACCCAGACAAGAAACTTGAAGATGATATCATTCATTAGGTTGAAACCTAGAGATCATTTTCAAGACAAAGGTCATTCTTTCCCATAAGCCAGGGGCCTTTAAGAAGAATCCTTGAGCAATTCTCCAAATTGGAAAAAGAAAAAAGAAATTAATATTCAACATAACATTTACCTCAACTTGGCTTCTTATTTCCAATTCTAGGCACCCATATTCTCACAATACCAATGTTGAGACAATTACCACATAATCTCCCAACAAGTAAATTCCTAAGCCAAATAGATGACTCAACAATAAGAGAATCAAGAATTTCAATTTGAATAGATTCCCTTCCACCTCAACTTCAATAGGAGCCTTCCACCTCAACCTCAGTAGAAACCCTAGGACATTCAACCTTATCAAAACTCTTAATAGTCATATCCTTCAAAACACAAGCCTCCATCTCACAAAGTTTCTTTTAAAGCCTAGAAATCAAAATAGAAACAACAAAATGTGAAGAAAAAACAACCACACTACCACCCTCCTCAACAAACTTAGGTTGATCAAAATGAACAATAAATGTTGATTTATTAAACCCCATCGCTTCTTGAGCATAAGACACAAGAACCAAGTGATCCAAAATATTATTGACCAACTTAGATGGCAAAACAACCATCAAAGGGAGAAGAAAGATTTTATGTAAAATCAAAAATAGATCTTCGTCATTAAATTTTGTACATTCCTCATTGACAAGTTGGTAGAAAACTATTAATGAGTAGAAAAAATGGATTCTTCGTCCTCCTCAATCCATTTTTCTCGAACAACTTCTTTGCATCATTAGATTCGTCATCATTTGCATCATTTTATTACAAGTTTATTGAAACCCAGCTTTAGTGACATTTATTGGAAATATTTTTTCTCTTTCTTTTAATTTGACATAAAATTAGGGATTGGGTCTTTTTTTCATCACATTGAAAAGTTAAAGATATATAAAATAATTTAATTATAACAATTAGGTATGAATATGTTTCAATTTATTTTTTGAGAAATTTCTATTATGTTATCGAGACTCTCTTAACTAACATGATTGATAAATTAAATCTCTCTACTCATAAAAATTTAGTCAAGTGATGATATATTATTTAAATATATATTCTTTTGGAATGTTATAACTCGATATATAAAAATAAACCATCTCTATATAATTTAATTATGTTTATTAAAATAAACATCAAATGTTATGGATCATTTGGAGAGGAAGGTCTAGAGCTACCCAATAGCTCCACTTCATCACTATTTTACCTAATGGTATTAGAGGAAGAAGGAACTCTCACTACCCAACTCATCTTGAGCCTTGTCCAGAAGATTAGAAGATACCACCATGGAAGAAAATCTAAGATCAAAGGAAGGAGTATTATTTGTTGAACTACCCCCAACCAACATTTTTTAAATATCATTCAATTCAAGAGTCAAAGTTAATTTTGACTAATATAACTAGGACACATATTTACCTTTTTATACGGATGAGGTGTAAATTTTCTATTGACTATTTAACCATTGAACTAGATGATGTTTAAGTAGGATGTCCCAACCAGCCATGTGACATTCTAATTCACAAAAAACTCCCCATAAAAAATAAAATTTTAACCTGTGACCCTACTACTAAAAGGTTGGGCCAAGATAAACATCAACATCCTCTAATGTGACATCTAAACCTTGACTAAAATCCTTCCTCATCAATCAATTGTGCATTCTTTTCCTTCAAAAAATCAAGGAATGGAAGAGAAATATGGAGGCAACCTTTGAATTGACCCATATTTTGATGGCAACTTCTAAGTAATCAATACCAAGAACCTCTTTGATTTTTTCCTTAATCAAATAAAAAAAAATTATCTACAATTGGGTACATTCCCATTTGACTTAAAGACAAGAAAATATTAGGTCTCGTGATAAAGAACATAAACTACCTAAAGCGATAAAAAATCACCACATGTCATAGTTGGAACCTCCCACATAAATTCTTGAGCCACCTGCCCAAAGAAAAAGAAAAATAAAATGAGTGAAATATCCCATTCATGTAGCTTAATCAATACCTAGAAGCCTCAAGAAATGGTTGCCTACAAAATCCTTCCATCAAATAGTATTGTGTCAAGAAAATAATTTTGGAAAAAAGGTGACACTAAGGTTTTGATTGGGATGGTGAATGGAACCTCAATCCAAAATTAGATGATCCATCCCACTTGAAGAAATGATTTTTTAATAATTAGAGTATCTCAAACATCAATTCTAAAATTGGCTAAAAATTGGCTAAAAAATCTTGCTAATCTATTTACTTCTCTATAACAATGACTCATTGAAAAAATTTTAAATCATAAAAATATTCCAAACTTTCCTTGTAATTTTGTCTAACTTTCAAGCCTTTGAATGCTTGTTTTTATGGTTGTGACAATAACCATTGGATCTCCCTCTATACAAATATTATAAATCCTACAAATTGAAGTTAGTTAAAGACTAAAGATGAAATTAGAGATCTCTCTACGTAATTATTAGAAATTTTATAAATGGAAGCTAGTTGAAGGTTCAAGATGAACACACATTCATTTTTATTTGTATCTATCTTGATATTTGTAGTTCAAACAATTTTAATTGAAGGGCTTCTATATAAAATTTATGACACGCCTTGTTTTAGAGATTGTTGAATTATTTTTATAATGACATCAAATTTTATTTTAAAAGGAATTGGATAAGAAGAATGTATTTTATTAATTTTTTTGGAATTGATTATACCTTAATATTATAAGATTCATTAATGAGAGGGGTCTTCAAAAGGTTCAGAGTATGCTCATCCAAGGAAACTATTTTATTATCTTTAGTTACATTTTTTGAAGTCTTTTCCATAACAATTGTTTAAATAGTTATGTTAATCTTCCCATAAATCCTGAAATATTCTTCTATTTCTCTCCTATATATGACAAATAAACATAGAAGACCCAACTACCCAAATTTTAGAAAACATTACTTCTAGTTTACAAGAATTGACCATCCCTAAAAAAAATTTCAACTAATCTCCAAACTAATTGAGCTAAGTGAAAAACTAATATCAACACTTAATTACAAATGGACAATATTTAAGCAAGTGGGAAACTATTTCTTCATGATGAAGACGTGCAAAACACATACATAAAACCACAAAACCAAATTTCCTTATCCTATTCTTAATAATAGTTTTACCATGAATAGTTATCTGGACAAAAACCATTGCCTTAGGTAAGAATGCTTTATTCCAACACATGGAATAATTCCAGCTCGTGTCCACAAAATGCATAATAGTAACAATACAACCCATTTAATAGAGGGTGAAATTTCAAAACTATGTTGCCTCTTGGACATACTTTTAGCTCACTAGAATTAAAAAATTAACTAAAATTTAGTTTTAGCTAAAATATGTTTTGGTTGGATTCATTTCAATTAAAATAGATCTAAGATGTATAAGTGTTCACTAGATATATGTGTAGCATTGATTTGGTGTCAATTTACACAACAACAACAAAAAATATTTGGAAAGATTAGTTTTCCCACTACTAACATTTTTGAAATATTCAAATATACCTTTTTTAGATCTAATCGTGTGGTTTTCCAAAATATAATTTTAAAAATATTTTTATTATTGTTCAATATTTATTTTATTATTTACACTAAAAGTAATCCATCAACACCCAATATTTTTTGTTAAAAAAATGATGGACTAAAGGAAAAAATTCTATGTCAAGATGATATAATCATTTTCTACCTTAAACAAATAGCTACAAAAAAACATGGAGGTGCTTCAAAGTTGCACTTGAAGGTTCCCATCTCTAGGAGTTTTTGGACCGATAGGCAATGCCTCTTGCACTATTTCCCAAGTTCCTCTAGACTCCACCTCCTCTCGGGGATATTGGCATGGGCATAGCCATTTGGTTAGGTGTGATCGTGGAATCCATGGAGATCGTAGTTCTTATTCTTGTGGCCCATTGCCTCAAACTCCTAGGGATTATGTTTCCTATGGAGGATGGTCCCAAAGTTCCCATCCACCATCTCCCAATCGAGGATATTGGTTGGCCAAACACTGGAAAATTTCCATGTTTGCACAGCTTGTCATTTCACTAGAGAATGAGAAGAATGAAGATGGAATTTTCGCTTCTCACTGATTGGAAGATAATTGATTATGCCACCCTTGTGGATGTTTGGGGGAAGCCTGATCATCAGGATCCTCCTCCCCCACCTGTTGTAGCTTTGGCTACTTGCTTTTTTGGTGGGTTGGGCCCCTGGTTTATTGTACTATTATTAGACTTTGTGGGTGTGTCATCTACCACCCTACCCCCTTTTTTGTGAATATAGAGTTATTTCTCTTTTGTTAGTATAAATTTTAATATGAAGTATTCATCAAAAACTAAAAAGTATCTATGCACCAAAATTTTAAATTTTCAATATAAAAAAAAAATACTATTAAAAAGTGTCTTGACATGTTATCTTTACTTTTTAGCATTTTATCAACAATTAAAATATAGTAGAAATTTTATAAAATATAATGTTTAAATAATTCAAAAATATAAATCATAAGTTATACTAAAAATATGCATTTCATTAGATTGCATTTGTATGAGCATGAATTTGCACCCCTAATGCAAATTCCTGTTTACTCCCTTGCACTTTAGAAAACCTAAGGTGGAGGCTTAATTCCACTTAAGCCCATTGTCTACATCACACTTGACACCTATTTTGTGTGTTGGTGGGAGTGTTTATGTTGGAGACGCCCACACGATGCACAGATGTCCGCATGGCGCGCTTACGTCCCTATCAAATTCCTACGACTGGAGTTTGCGGAGACATCACACTTTCGGTTGGAAGTCAAAGTGTAACACCCCTCTTCGTGTGGTTGACCCGAATATGGTCGTTTTTAAGCCTCTTCTTTCATATTCTTCATCTCTTCTTCCATTTTCAAGTTGGATGACCTTCAGAAGCTTACACAATCTCTCCATGCTTTGAGCATCTATCCACAAGCTTTGTAGCAGCACTTCACACTCCATTGCAACAATCTACCACTCCATCACTCTGATAGTGCAATCATAGGACACACACCATTCTAGTAGAGGCTTGAGTTCCTCTCATTTTCTCCTCCACAAGCCTTGAGCGCTTTGGACAAAGGTGGTAATCTCCTCTCATCTTCTTTATTGTCTTGGTTGAGTAAGCATGTACTATATTGTAGTGCCTTTTTTTTATGTAGCTTGTATTCCTTTCTTTATCTTTATTCCTATCATTGCAAATTTGGTTGTCCATGGAGGTGGAAACACCAAAACGAGGGTCTGACTGAGGTAGGCCCCTAAACAACCCCAAAATTTCCCCTTTTTTATGTGTGTAGGTGGAGAGATCTCAGAGCAAGCTAGTGAGAGGATTGTTCTATGAAATTATCTTCGTCACCCTTGCAGTAATATATTTCTTTTATCATGTTCGTATTTATGTTTCATTCTCCTTAATCTCATTATCTTGTTCAAGAAACCTCTAAACTAGGCTAGTAGTCCTTTTTTGAGGATTTAACCTTGTCTCTCTAGTTTTCTGGTCGTACAGATGCCAACGCGCCTGTGAGATGCCAACACATTGTGTTGTCATCCCAGAACTACACTTTTGTCCTCTGGCAGAGAGCTACCTGAGATGTAGGGTTGACCTTAAAAAGTGGCTCACCTAGTCTCCCTTCAGTTCTCAGGATCGCAGAGTGATTGAAGGATTTCATAATCCTCATCATTCTCATCCTATTCATCCTAACCTTCCTTTAAATTGAGGTAAGTTAGGGCAACCTTTCCGCTCTTGGCCTTTCGTGACTTGGGGCCTTGCAATGGTTGGTCCCCCTCTCTTACATTTTTGGTGAACCTGATGTCAACCATTTTGGTTTCATTTTGTGATACTAAAATTTCCTTTCCTTGTATCCTAGGAGTGTTGTAGGTGTGAGTTTTCTGGGGCTTTCACCTCACAACCCAACCTGTGACCCCTAGTAGGCATAGTTGGAAGGTTCCAAAGTATTGTGTAATTAAACCTGAATCGAGTTACTAGCTTATCCCATAAACCTTAGGAGGTTCCATAGAAGTACTGTTAGTGTGCATAATGGCCTCTTTCTTAAATCATCCTATTCCCTCCGCATAGAGTATGAGTAGTGGTACTAGCATAACCTTCACTTCATAGGACCTGTCAATGGGCTTCAATAGAGATCCATCTCCTTTTTATATTCCTGCAAGGATAAATGGGAATATTGTAGCAAGTGTTCTCATTGATCTGACATCTCAAGTGAATACAATAACTAAGGAGATCATGTTGATTAACTTCATGCATAAGGATGGATATGACGTGCCTAAAAGTACCATCCGCACACACGACAAAAATTTTGTACCTCCTATAGAAAGTATTGTCATATCGGTCCTCGTTGGGCCTAAATTTGTGAGCCTTAGGTTTGACATCATCTCGGGGTTTGAACTCTTCAGAGTGAACCTGGGTATCCCCTGGCTAGTGGCTATGAATAAATTTCCCTCGGTTGTACACAAATGTCTAAATTTTGTTCATCAAGGTTCGGTACATGTTGTCCATGACACCGATTATAGACCACCAGTTCTACGTGATAGCTATACAATAGATTAATTTTGGCATGTACCTCTTGGTCCTCTCCCACCTAGGAAGGACCTCCTACACTATACATATCAATACTATAATAAAGGGCATGCTAGGCCGAAAGTGAGGTTCCCTCCTTTGCCTTATGTTGTTTCGCATAGATCTTGCTTAAAAGCTTACAATGATGCCACCAAGGCATGTAGGAGAGAAGAAGAGAAGCGCTCCTAAGAACCTCCTTCTTCCCCTTTGTAGCGGATACAGGATGGGTCTCTCATCATAAAACACGTCTAAAATAGCAGTGCCTTAGTGATTTCATTTCTTCAAATCACAACAAAGACAAAAAATATGCCATAAAGCAGAAGCAGTCACAATTGATCCCCCATTAATCTTTCTGAGAAAAGTAAATGCTTGACAGAATAGCAGATTCAACACAAGAATAGATTCAAGAACATGAATCAAAAAACATGAAAGACAAACATATGCACACATAGATTTATGTGGGGAAAACCTTTTCAAGTAAAAAACCCCACCCTCCAAAACACTCAGCTCACTTGTATTATTCAGTAACAAAAATAGTTACAATACAAACATAGAGCTATGCTCTTCAGAAGATTACATCTTATCCATCTGGAGAAGGAAAGCAACATAAAACAAAACCTTCACATAGTTACAATGTCTTCAAAAGATATACCATGTAGATTTCCTTCAGCTCCTCAGTTGACTGTCACAACCAGCCTCAAGGCTAGCCTAGCCACACGGCCTCCACAAGTTCACATCCTTGCAGAGCTGAGAGACAAAGTGTTCACAGTCTAGGACCGCTCGAACACACACTCTGCCTCACACTCTAAACGCTCATACTCCATAATCTACATGCACACGAGATTACTTGTATAATCTCATATCATGTGCTTACCTATCCTACCTATCCAAGCCATCAACTGTCATCAGGATATTCACTGGCATATTTTCTTGCATCGGGCTGCCTAGGTATTCAATTCCTTGCCTTAATCGGGTCTTGTCTTCAGCTAAAAACTCGGCCTACAATAACTGTCACACATTGTTTTGGATCCTATCTAATCAACATCCTGACACTGAGCCACGTGTCACATTTTTGTTCATTCGCTGCTTTGACTTCTGGTCAAACTCGGTCAAGCTCAGTCATCTGAGCTTCGAGCTCACCTTTGCCATCCACCGCGCTACCACACCAAGTCCAAACACCCATCGTGGTCTAGAGGTGAGCCCATGTCGACCCTTCAGCCACCAACCGCGTTAGTGTCGAGCTCAGTTGACCTGACCGTGGTAATGCGGTGAGCTCACCCGGACTCAATCGATGCTACCACCAAGCTCAAATGACCCAGCCACAGTATTGTGGTGAGCTCACTCGAGCTCACCTGGAATCTACCGCGCTACCATCGAGCCCACTAAGCCACCCCACGATGTGGCGGTGAGCCCACCCGAGCTCCATCTTTGATCGCCCCACGCTACCAAGCCCTGACCGCTAGACAACTGCGACACGATAGTGACCGCCAGCCCAAACCACTAACGGTCAACCGTGCTACCGCGGGGGCTGCCAGGCCACCCCGCGGTAGGGTGGTAACTGCTAGGCAGACCACCAACAGTCTTATCGTGGCCACCACAGTGAGACATCTCACCGCCCACGATAAGGCGATAACCGCAAATGCTGACCGCCAGCCATCCACCACAGCCACCGTGGCTTCCCTAAGCACCGTCTACGGTAAGGTAGTAACCGTCACCAGACCGCCACCCTTCAACTACTAGCTACTACTATGCTATAGTGCCACCAACGAGAAACTCCTGTGGTAAGGCATTAAGGCCTTGCTCCGACAACACGCTGCCAACCGTGCTATCTCGCCACCTCTGAGCAACCCCTGCGGTATGGAGGTAACTGCCATGCCAATTGTCGTCGCTCACCGCACCACCGCTAGTCTAGAAGAAGATAGTCACGATAAGGCGGTGACACCGCCCAACCACCAGACCAAGTAAGGTGGCCTATAGTAAAGTGTTAAACTACACCACCACGCCACCAAGGAAAGCTTGTAGTGATATGGCAGTAAAGGCCAAAAACAGGGCTCCAAGGAAAAATGGAAGTCCAAGCCACGAAGATGAGGCATAAATTTCCAACAATCTCCCACTTGACAAAGTCTTACTCACTTCCTCCCCCAAAAAACGTGAACAAGGACCATCACCATGCTTCCATGCTCCAACCAAGACACCTGCAACGACATTCAAAAAATATCCATCATCTCAGGCTACAACTCCAAACATCCAACACAGGAAAAGGAAAAAACCAAGGCGTATAAGCACTAGTATCCAAAATACAAGAATCTAATCCTTCAAGTGGCAAAGGAACCACAATAGAAGCAACAAAGCAAACATGAACACAGAAAGAGAACCAATCTCCAGAACAAGAAAAAACCATCAGCTAGAACATCAGCCATAAAACTGTCTGCCCTCATGCAACTGATCAAACCCACGCGACTGAAAACCAAAACTCAGAACTTGTGCTATTACATTCAATCACCCATACCTCAAATGGTATGCACATTAGTAAAATCATGTCATCACACAACCAACCCATCAACAACAAATACAAGCACCATGTGTCAACCAGTCAAAAGACCAAACACATGCAGGTACTCCCACTGCAAAGGTACTATCTAGATGAATGCAAACAAAGCATCATCACAAGTGATCCAGGCATACCAAGTTCACCAATCCTACACATAGAAAAAATGTAATCATGTAGTTCCAAGTAACATCCACACTGATATGCACAACCTACAACCACCTGCTGCAAGAAACATTTCTCTCAACTGTCTTCCACATTCTTCCAAGGTTCCATATCTACCCGAAGAAGGAAACATCGTGGCTCCACTTACATCTAAATTCAAATGAACATTCAGGAAGAAAAAGACCAAAATAGAGAAAAAACAACAAATCATAACATGTAGCATCCTCCTACATACACTTATAAATGCTAGCTATGTCAAGAATGATCTTCTTCACATCCCAAGGGAAAAGCCTTAACAGCATCCAATAGATCCATGGATGTAAGCACCTCAAAGAAGATCAGACTAACCCATATAAACATCTCCTATCAGTCCTCAAAAGCACAAGGAGATACACTATGATGTCCACCTTCCACTATGAATCCTCCAAAATTTTAAAAAACAACAACTCAAGATTCATATCCATGGAAGATAAAGCATATCACATATCTGAAAGTTATAATGGGAAAATAACTTTCAAATAAACTCCACTGCCGAGCAGACCAAGAAGAAAAGAAAAGATGCTCCTCCAAGATATACTAGCTACCATGACTTACCCAAGAGCATTCTCCTTCATGGTCTCTATTGAACTCGCATTCATCCAGGGTGTAGGCTACTCAGACTTTCAGCTGTAACAACAATATTCTCAAAATAATTCTAGCCTCACCTTATTCTCCATGCATCCATGAGCACCAACAACCTGTCATCTCATGCTAACTCCAATCTGCATTACTGCACTTATCATGAAGTCCACCAGCATATGACCAAAGTACTCAAAACATAAAGAAACTCCAGACCACTGTCAAAGCTCCAAACCTAGGAACAGGAACTTATCATGACACCATGATCTACACATCCTCCTTAGGAGATACCATGCTTCAAGTGAACAAGTTATGGTCTCAAGAGAAATGCAACATGCCAAAAATCTAATGCACAAGAAAGAGTATACCATGGCATAAAACAAACAAAACTCTAAACCAACATCACCTATCCAGCACCACCAGCATCTCAACCAAACAATACCAAGATCCATCATGGATCCAAGATGTTGCACATCTTCAAATAGTGACCACACATATGCGAAAGAACTCTTCTACAACAATAAGATCTAAGAGTCCCACCAGAAGCATATGCAACACCAAAGAAGATCATTCACCAGCAAGTGATGAATCCACAGTCACTACTAAAGCTTCCACTAAATCATGACACCGAGATCTCCAAGCATCATGACCGACCACACCATCACTGTCAAAATCTTATACTAACCAATGTATCTAGTTCTCCATGACATCATGATTCACATGCTACAGGTCCCCATAACTGACTATTCAGGTACTCAAATGCCTTTCCTCCTCTCATATCAAAACAACCATGCCAATGCACAAGTGACCACAGACAAGGTCAGCTAACAGATCTGTAGCACCACAGAAGCAACCTCATGGATAATGACAGTCCACTTCTGAATTGACTCATGACAAACATGTAGGTAAAGACAGCCCACAAAAATGCACAACTCGTAGATCCACTTCAATGAAAACCCTGCAAATCTATCATCACACTGGAAACTGCAAAACTAAGATAATAAAAGAGAATAGCCAAATTAGACAAACATAACTCAAACACCAAATCAGCAACAGATCTAATTTTCCAGTCACATCCACAAATCAAGCACCATAGTCTAGGAAACCAGCAAAGCAAACACCACAAGAATGTTGAATGAAAAACACATACCAACACTGTCATGCAAAGAAGACATCACACCTCCTCAAACCATGTCTAACTGCAACTATCTCATCCAGTCACACCCCAGAAGCCAGGGTCTAGAAAATAGCATAACAACAACTCCACAAACCACAAGTTTTTTCTTGACCGTGTAAAACCTGCAAAACCATAGTGTTTATAAAATACCCACGCACCTCCATATTCACTGCTAATCTAGATGACCCAAGAGTCTACACATAACCAGCATGGTTAACCAAAACAAGAAAATATGAAAATTCGTTATAGAATTTTTAGGAAAATCTACAGAAAACCTCCAGAGCCAAAGACATGCAACTGAAACATGCGAGTGCAAGATACAAGTAAGCCGTAACAACAGGTCTATTCCAGAACAGTTTCAAAACCACAACCATGAACAAGCATACGATAGAGCTAGGCTATACAGAAGTTGTAGAGCACCAGGATCACCTTCATAGCCTCCATGAAAATAGAGCAATAGAGAAACTGCCTTCAGTGCTAAGTCAGAACACCCAGCACAAGCACAATACTCCATGGCTGATCAATAGCACAAACAACTCCATACCACCAGGGAGCCTCTCATACAGACACCAAGTATGAAACCACACACTGCTGCAACAAAACCTTAAGCACCTCTCACGCCCTTTGCATCCAGACAAGAGCCTCAAACCACATCACCAAAATATGATCAACTCTAGTATTCTCCAATTCTTTCAAGCTGCGTGTTGAATCAAAGAAGCAGGAACTTCTATTCATCAAAAGATCAATCAACAACAGATTCCTCCATATTTCCTCAAGCTTGCCAGGCTAAGAAATCTTCACAGGAGAAATACCCAGAACTTCAGTAACCAAGAGAAGGCTCTGATACCACTTGTTGGGGATATGGGATGGGTTTGTCATCATAGAACACACCTAAAACAACAATGTCTTAGTGATTTCATTTCTTCAAATCACAACAAAGACACAAACTATGCCATAAAGCGGAAGCAGGCACAGTTGATCCCCCATTAATCTTTCTGAGAAAATTAAATGCTTGATAGAATAATAGATTCAACACAAGCATAGATTCAAGAACATGAATCAAACAACATGAAAGACAAACATATGGGCACACAGATTTAAGTGGGGAAAATTTTTTTAGGTAAAAAACCCCACCCTCCAAAACACTCAACTCACTTGTATTATTTAGTAACAAAAATGGTTACAATACAAACACAGAGCTATGCTCTTTAGGAGATTACATCTTGTCCATCTGGAGAAGGCAAGCAACACAAAATAAAACCTTCACACAATTACAATGTCTTCAAAAGACATACCATGTAGATTCCCTTCAGCTCCTCAATTGACTGTCACAGCCAACCTCAAGGCCAACCCAGCCACACGGCCTCCACAAGTTCACATCCTCGCAGATCTGAGAGACAAAGTGTTCACAATCTAGGACCGCTTGAACACACACTCTGCCTCACACTCTAATTGGTGATACTCCATCATCTACATGCACACGAGATTACTTATATAATCTCATACCATGTGCTTACATGTCCTACATGTCTAAGCCATCAACTATCATCAGGATATTCATTGATAGATCTTCTTGCATCGGGCCCCCCAGGCATTCAATTCCTTGCCTCAATTGGGTCTTGTCTTTAGCTAAAAACTCGACCTACAATAATTGTCAAACATTATTTTGGCTCCTAGCCAATCAACATCCTGACGCTGAGCCACATGTCGCATTTGTGTTCATTTGCTACTTTGACCTCTGGTCAAACTTGATGAAGCTCAGTTGACCCGGCCGCAGTAATGCGATAAACTCACCAAAGCTCACCCGGACTCAACCCACGCTACCGTCCAACTCAAACAACTCGGCTAGGGTATTGTGGTGAGCTCACTTGATCTCACTCGGACTCCACTCATGCTACCGCCAAGCCCACTAAGCCACTCCGTAGTGTGGCGGTGATCCCACATGAGCTCCATCTCTGATCGCCCTGCACTACCAAGCCCCGACCGCCAAACAACTATGGCACGACGATGACCGCTAGCCCAGACCACTAACAGTCAACCATGCTACCGTGGGGGCCACCAGGCCACCCGACGGTAGGGTAGTAACCACCAAGAAGACCGCCAACGGTCTTATCGTGGCCACCACAGTGAGACATCTCACTGCCATGGTAAGGTGGTAACCACAAACGTTGACTGCCAATCGTCCACCGCGGCTTCCTCGAGCATCTTCTGTGGTAAGGCAGTAACCGTCACTAGATCATCGAGCTTCAACTGCCAGCTGCTACCTCGCCACTAATGAGAAACTCCTGTGGTAAGGCCTTACTCCACCAACATGCCACCAACTATGCTACCTCTCCTCCTTCGAGCAACCCTTGCGATATGGCAGTAACCGCCATGCCAACTGTCGCCGCTCACCATGCCACCACCAATCTAGAAGAAGACCATTGCAGTAAGGTGGTGACACCGCTAGACCAAGAAAGGTGGCCCGTGGTAAAGCGGTTAACCACACCATCATGCCACTAAGGAAAGCTTGCAGCGGTATGGCGGTAAAGGCCAAAAACAGGGCTCCAAGGCAAAATGGAAGTCCAAGCTAGGAATATGAGGCATAAATTTCCAACACCCTTTTGTTGCTTGGCCTGATGCTTCCTTTCGCTTTGTCATGGTGCCATGTACTTATGCCTCATGCTTGTGAGAGAATCCCATGGTGCTCGCTTGGTGAAAGGCCAAGCATCCTACATTTGAGCTTCTTGTCTTACCCATAGAGCCTAGGCTCATTTTGTATGGGGGACAGAAAGCCCTCCATAGAGATTCCTCTTTATATTGGCCTTTGTGGCCTCCTACGGTTCCTATCCTCAAAACAATGAACGAGAAAAGGCCCACTGTTGAGGTGCTAGAGTTGATTCCCCCCACCATTTCTAAACCTTCTCCTTCTTCTCCCATTCATGAATCTATCCTTTCGCTAGAAACAGTCATGGAGGACACTCCCATGGCTGAGAAAAATCCTTTCGTCCCTTTGCAAAATTTAGTTGTTGGCTCGAAGAGTCATAGGAACTACCTTGCGCATCAGCATAACCACCGACGAAAGGATCTCCTAGCTGAGAAAGCCTCCTTACAGAAGAATTAGGAAGATAATACAACACCTCTTGTTGTGTCCTCCTCTTTCCCCTCTCCTGTCTCTAATCTAGCTAGTTTTCAATCTCTTTTGGCTCCTGTTGTGAGTGCACATGCGCTCGGAAAGGTGCAGGTGTTTATCACTCCTTTCATGGAGCTACCTTTGCTAACTTCTATTCCAGATGTCTCACCTTTCCCAAAGCCCATGGATATGGTTAATACTTCGGTTGTATCCACTCTGATTTGGTCCTCTTCCATCTGCCTTGCTTCGTCTGTATGGAGTTCACCTCCTCTGATGAAGAAGAAGGTAGAGCATTGTCCCTCCAACAATGGAGGACGTAAGAAAATCCCACCTTCTCTAAAAGGTAGCCCCATGCTGACTTGTTCTGTCCTAGTGACAAAACCTACTCCTACCTCCCCCTAGTTTTTCACCACTCCCAAGTCTCTTGGTGAGCCTAGTGATGAACCTCGGGTGCAAACTCCTTTGTTCGCTAAGGTGAAACATGGCACTCCTGTCAAGTGTATGTTTATTTCGGTGGATGAAGTTCTGACCTTGTTAGGAATCTTCATGAAGTCGTTGACCTTAGACCAACAATATTTGAGCAACAGAGACCTCACTGGTCCCCCTGGCTTAGCCCTTGTTGCAGGAGGATCAGAAGCTCCTCCCCTTAACATTACATCATTGCAGGCTCATCACCCTTCCCCCTACAATGATCTAGAGTGGGAATTTGATGACCTCTTGGTCAACCAGTGTTAGGGGAGATCCTCTTCTTGATCTTTAGATTAGATGTGTGTATGTGTTGTGATGTGTTCCCCCGTGATCATGATGTATGTGCCTAGATGATCCTCGTCACCCCTGTTGGTGTTTGGATACAAGCATGGTGTTTGTGTTGTAGTCCTTCATCTATGTGTATCTTCATTCTTCTATGTTTTTTATTGACTTTCGATAAATTAGGGATGATGCAAAGTGTCAAGAGCATGTAGGCCTCCTTCCATGTTGACCCAATTTTTTAATTTTTACTTTGTCTTATGTGTAGTCTTCCCGATCTGGTTGGGGATTGATGATCTTTCAACTCTTACCATGGTTACCTAATATTCAAAGGCAGATCTAACCCTACGAAACCAGATCCCCCTTTTCCCTTTGTGTGTGATTTGTTTTCTCTTACCCTTCTCATTATCTTTCTCTCTTCTTTGCTTGAGTTGTCCCTTTCATGTGTGACAACTCCTCCTCTACATTACTTGGTCTTTAGAAAATGCATTCATTGCCAAGCAAAAATTTTCTCAAAGATCCTTCACATGCTTCTTCTTTAGAATTGCATTCTCAACTTAAAACCCCAACGAAACATGTTTTCTTCATCATGGGTTCATAAAGAAAGGACTTGGAAACCTTTCTCTGAAGCGGGAATTGTCTTACTCTTTCCCTCACCTAGGTGTATATCCTTCCTTTTGAATTCCTTGATGAAGTGAACATCCTTCTAAATAATTCCTTGATGATGAATCGATTTGAGAAAGAAGACATCATCTTTCGACCAATGTGTCCCTTGAGTGGACCCCTCCTTTTCATGTCGAGTTCTCAAGGGACCCCTTTCAAAAAAAATTGACAAGTCCTATGGAATCTAGCCCGAGAGCAGCCCGACTAGACCGATTTCACTTCTTTGTATCTAGTCTAGGGGTAGCCCGACTAGACCTACTTCGCATCCTTATTTCTAGCTTGGGTGCAGCCCGACTAGACTTTACTTTTCAAACAATGCGTCCCTTGAGTGGACCCTCCTTCCTTTTGAAGGGTTCCTGAGGGACCCCTCTAAAATACTTATAACTTAACGACGGTCTGTGTGACTATCCGTTCACTAGCCTGCACGACTGCTTCCTGATGTGTTCTATTTGTGGGTAAACATGTTGCCCTCTTTGACTCTACGGAGTCTCCTTTGCTTGGTCTCCCTCGTGTGAGAGTTCTTGGGGGATACCTTCCTTGCAGGTCTATGGGTCTGTAAGGTTTTTTTCTTGGTTTCCTTCATGTGAGAGTTCTTGAAGAATACCTCCCTTGTAGGACCATGAGCCTATGAGGCACTTTCATACTTCATCTTTGTAGTCATGTGGAACTATAAAGTCCTTTCCTGCACTCCCGAGTTCTCTAGACTGTGCTTTGCTTCCTCGTCGATTCATGTATACTTATCTTACTTTGCTACTTATTTACTACTCTACTTTATCAAAGCACTCATTAGTACTTATGCTCACTAAAGTGGGGGAAAAATGTATGAGTGTGAATTTGCACCCCTAATGCAAATTCCCTTTTTCCCCCTCGCACTTTAGAAAACCTAAGGTAGAGGCTTAATTCAACTTAAGCTTGCTGTCCACATCACACTTGAAGCCTATTTTGTGTGTCGGTGGGAGCGTTTCTATCCAGAGACACCCATGCAGTACAAAAACGTCTATGTGGTGCACTTACGTCCTTGTCAGATTCGTGTGGTTGGATTTTGTAGAGACATTACACTTTTGATTGGATGTCGAAGTGTAACACCCCTCTTCAGTTGGCCAACCCGAATATGGCCATTTTTCATCCTCTTCCTTCATATTCTTCATCTCTTCTTCCATTTTCAAGTTGGTTGACCTTCTTCACAAGCTTACATAATCTCTCCATGCTTTGACCATCCATCCACAAGATTTGTAGCAGCACTTCACACTCCATTGCAGAAATCTACCACTCCATCACTCTGATAGTGCAAGCATAGGACACACACCATTCTAGCAGAGGCTTGAGTTCCTCTCATTTTCTCCTCCACAAGCCTTGAGAACTTTGGACGGAGGTGGTAAGCTCCTCTCATATTCTTTATCATCTTCGTTGAGGAAGCATGTATTGTATTGTAGTGCATTTTGTTTATGTAGCTTGTATTCCTTTCTTTATCTTTATTCCTATCATTGCAAACTTGGTTGTCCGTGGAGGTGGAAACACCAAAACGGGGGTCTGACTGAGGTAGGCCCCTTAATAGCCCCAACATTTCCCCTTTTTTTGTGTGTAGGTGGAGATATCTCAGAGCAAGCTAGCGAGAGGATTGTTCTACAAAATTATCTTCATCACCCTTGCAGTAATATATTTCTTTTATCATGTTCGTATTTATGTTTCATTCTTCTTAATCTCATTTTGTTGTTCAAGAAACCTCTAAACTAGGCTAGCAGTCCTTTTTTGAGGATTTAACCTTGTCTCTCTAGTTTTCTGGCAGTACGGATGCCAGCATGAATGTGAGACACCAGCGCGCCATGCTGTCATCCGGGAATAGTGCTTTTGTCCTCTGGCAAAGAGCTACTCGAGACATAGGGTTGACCTTAAAAAGTGGCTCACCTAGTCTCCCTTTAGTTCTCAGGATCGTAGAGTGATCGAAGGATTTCATAATCCTCGTCATTCTCATCCCATCCTTCCTAACCTTCCTTTAAACTGAGGTAAGTTAGGGAAGCCTTTGCGCTATTGGCCTTTCGTGACCTGGGGCCTTGCAGTGGTTGGTCCCCCTCTCTTATAGCGTTATATAAAAATTTAAAACATACATGTCACTTTCAAGTGATTTAAGTAAAAAAAATTTGATCAATGTAATTCATTTCCTTTTTAAAAAGTTGATACAAATTTAAAATTTTCCCTTGAATAGATCACTATGTTTGGAGCCTTTTTATCAAGAACTGATAGGAAATTACTAGGATGATCAAAATATATCCTACATAACCCTATGAGACAAAATCAAGAATACAAGCTGATAGAAGAAGAATAATGCAAAGATCACATAGATACAACAAGATTACACAAGATATGTACCCTAGGAAACCCTCATGAGGGAAAAACAATGAAACATTAACTTACACTTATAGAGCCTACAAAAATACTTATAATATATCAAGCTTATTTGATACATCATTTGTGTGTCCAAGAATAATGGGTGACCATGCAACCACACATCACATGGAATGCTTCACATATGCAGTCTACAAGTGAGCTCAATACAAATAAAAACCAACCTCAATCACTAAACATGTTCTTTCTCTTATAAAATAATCACATAAAACCACCAAGTGGTGTTGGCTTAATCATGTGTCTCAATTCATGAGAGAACAAAACCAGACCCCAACATTTAATTTAATTTTTGATACTAAGTTTTTTCAATATTAAATATATTTCTAATGTGTAACCTACACATAAAATATCTAATCAATATTATAATACTTTACAAGTTAACTCAAATAAATATTTAATGTAAATTTACATGGGAAAATATGTCACAATATTAAAAGCTAGGAGTGTATGTCTAGGATTTGAGAATTCATCATTCTCTCACCCACTTGGACTTACATTAACTCTATTTTCTACATGATATATTCTATGAAATTGTACATCTAGGATTGAGGAATAAATAGTGATATGGGGGGTTGGAAACGACTATTGTTTGTATGAGCATCATTATGGGACATATGAGGGGTGGATTAACTGATTTATTGGGATAATGGATGTAGAAGTTAATCTAAATGAGCGTATTTAGTGTATTCAATGTAGTAGTGGATGTGGAAGTGGCTTGAGTGAGTTTGATACTAGTAGTCTCAATGGTGTTCGATGAAAGAGGCATGGAAGTGTGATAAATATTTTGGATGATGAGTATAGGCAATAAATGGTAGGAAACTTATGGTAGTGTTACTATGATGATTAATAATAATTGTAGATGTCAATACTAGTGGTGGGGTAGGATAAAAATGTACTTTTCATTATAGAATAAGTGAGATTTGCATAAACTACTTGAAAAATATCTAATTTAAATGGAAAGAGGTACAAAAATATATATAGAGAGAGAGAGAGGCATAAAGAGAGGCGGTTAGAGATATAGAGGTAGACAAATAGATAGATATAGTTATAGATGGAAAGGTAAGGATGGGGGAGAGAGGAAGAGAGGGAGAGAGATAGAGAGGGGGGAGAGATAGAGAGGGAAGAGATAGAGAGGGAGAGATAGGGAGGGAGAAAAATGGATTTTGTATGTATGAGTGAGAGAGATATGGAATATATATAAGTAGAGGGAGAGGGAGTGAGAGAAATAGAGAGAGGAGAGAGGATAAGTAGAGAGATATAGAAAGAGAGATTGATAGGGAGAAAGGGAGATATATAGAGAGATAAATATAACTTGGGAAATATAGAGGGGGAAGAGAAAGGGAGAGATGGATAGGGATAGAAAGAGGAAGAGATATGTAGAGATATGTATATAACTAGGAAAATATAGAGGGGGAAGAGAAATCAAGAGAGATAGGTAGAGAGAACTAAATAGATAGAGAGGGAGAAAGGTATAGAGAGGGGGGAGATAGAAAAGAAGGTGGGGAGAAATAGGGTGGAGATATAGATATAGATGTAGAGAAAGGGATAGAGATAGTAAGATAGGGAGAGGGAATGAGAGGGGGGGAGAGGGAGAGAGGGAGAGAGGGAGGTATAGAAAGAGGGAACAAAGAGATGGAGAGGGAGAAACAAGAAGTGTATGTGTTTATCCAGGTGAGAGATATGGAGATATTTATAGAAAGGGATAGAAAATATATAAATAGAGGGAGTGGGAGTGAGAGAAATAGAGAGAGAGGAGAGGGTAGAGTAGAGAGATATAGAAAGAGGGAGTGATAGAGGGAGAGAGAGGGGGAGGAGAAAGGTAGAGATAAGATAGAAAGATCAAGAGATATCTAGAGATATATATAACTAGGGGAAAGATAGGGGAGATGAGAAAGGGAGAGGATAGAAAGAGAAGAGTAATAAAGAGAGGAGAGAGGAGGAGTAGAGAGATATAGAAAGGGGAAGTGGTAGGGAGAGAGGGATATATAGGAATAGAAAGAGAAGACTAATATAGAGGAGAGAGAGGATAAGTGGAGAGATATATAAAGAGGGATTGATTAAGAGAGGGGGAGATAGGGATAGAAAGAGAAGAGTAATAGAGAGGGGAGAGAGGAGAATTAGAGAGATATAGAAAGATGGAGTGATAGGGAGAGATATCTAGAGATAGACATAAATTTGGAAAGATGGAGGAGGGAATAGAAAAGGAGGGACATAGGTACAAAGATAAGGATATAAAGAGGGAGATATGTTTATATATAACTAGGGAAAGATAAAGGGAGAAGAGAGAGAGAGGGGGGGGGGAGGGAGAGAGGGTGGGAGGGAGAGAGAGGGTGGGAGGAGAGATAGAGATAGAGATAGGGAGGGAGAAACATGGAGCATGTGTTTGTGTATCAGTGAGAGAATGGAGATAGAGATAGAAAAGGAGAGGGAGAGATATAAATAGAGATAGGAGAGAGGAGAAGTAGAGAGATATAGAAATAGGGAGTTACAGGGAGAGAGGGAGAGATAGGGATAAAAAGAGGCAGATATATCTAGAGATAAATATAAATTAGGAAAGATAGAGGGGAAGAGAAAGGGATATTGATTACTCCTTTAATATTTCAATTATTTTGAGATGAGTTTTGTAAAAAAATCATAGAAAAGGGACTTCGTATGCAAAATTTATGAGCATTTGAAGTTTCAAAAATGAAGTATGAGTTTAAAATGATTATAATTAATTTTTGGTGCGAAATCTATAAATACTACCTAGTTCATTATGTAGATCTTTGAATCACCTTTCCAACACATAAAAATTCAAAATTTTGATAACGTAAAATTTATTCCCATTTTACTAAAGTGTGATTTTTTGGGCTTTTTCAAAACGATTATCCATTTTCTAAACTGACAATCCATTTTTGAAATGAATATTCGTTGTTGTAAAATGGATATCCATTTTAGATTACATAAAACTATAAAAAACCTCTAAGAAATGAATATTTTTTAGTAATGGATATCCGTTTTGGTTTGGTTTTACAAACCAAAATTAATCTTTTATCCAACCCATAAAAAAAATTAAAATACTATGATTTTGGCTAAGTGAAAAATGCTTTTTCTCCTAATGCTACTATTTGGCCTATCATGATCTTTCACTCACCCATGTCCCAAAAAATCAACCATCTAGTGAAATTATTGTTGTTTGTAACCTAGATATAAACCATTCAATGCATTGTTTATCTATTAATAATTCTTCTAAATTTTTGGCAACCTATTTAAACCAATAGTCATAATATTTAATTGATTATCCCTCTTATTATAGTATGTCTATCATCTTAATTATGATTTTAGTGGGGATACTTAAACATTGAAAATTAGCTAAGAAATCATCCTTAATTGTTGACCATTCCTTATTGTGTTGAGGAAATCTCTTCATATTCCAATTTAGTGTGTCATTATGTAATGTTTCCACAAAGTCAAATAACTTTGTAAACCTTTTCTTTACCATAGTGATTCTAGGACAATTATGTGCTTAGATGCTTCTATATTATCCCCTTTTTCAGATAAAGGGCACGAAGGCCTGAAATATTAGTATAATATAAAAGATCTAAAGTAGATTATAATAGCATATATATTGTGCAAACAAAATGCCTTGAATAGATATTATGCAAAGGAGCCTGTACAAAATTCCCCGTAGGGCTAATGCAAATTTAAAACAGGAAATTTATACTTTGTAATGATATCTACATATTATCAAAGCAAAAACTTAAAACCAAGAACTGATTCAAGAGGAAGATTGGGTTGCTTCCTCCTTTGGACTCGGGATAGATGGTGGCACTGGTGGATGGCATTCATGGGTGAGGAGGATTAGTGTTTCCTTGTAGATGTTCAATACTCTGTTATAGAAGTTGGACCCAACTTCAGTCCTGTGTACCTTGAACACTTCGTCCATCTTCTCTTCCAACCTCCTATGCAAAGCGTGTTTGAGGGCCACGTAGATACAAAGGTACCCAAACTTTGCTTCAAGTTTTTGTTTTTTAATAAGCCTCCCACCAAATATTTCCCATTTTAGATATCATAGTCATAGATTGTAGAGTTTAAGGCTTGACCAACAAGGATTTTTTCCTAGACATAGTCTATAGAAAGTTGTGCAACCAAACCATAATGTTGCAATAAGTCTATAGCATTAGATAAGAAAATTGAAGCTACTTGATATGGGTATAATAGTTGTGGATTTCCGAGCAAGATCCTCTCTCCAATCACCGCCCTCAAGGATGATTCAACCCACACAATCAATCTTGAAAAAAAAATTGAGCATTTTAGTGGAGTATGCATCCAATTCAAGATACTCCCATTTTGGAATTGGTAGTAAGACATGCTTGTTGATTGGTTTAGTTTCCACTTAATCCATTACTTGTTATCTCATAAGTACCTTCACAGAGCCATCAAGATACAGAGCTCTCATAGGCACCTTCACAATGTCGACAAGTTACAGTGCAATTAAAACTTGTTTTGCTTGTTATGTATTGTTTTAGTTGGAACTTATGTGGATTTAAAGGCCTCTACATTTGTTGGGAAGTAAATTCCCTTATTATATTTCATGAGCTATTTCCACCACACGAAGAAATGATGAAAAAATTCAAAAACTAGTGCCAAATTAGTATGAGTTAGATTTGATATGGCTTCCTACCACCACCAACCAGCTGAGTGCATGCTTAGCTTTGATAAGTCATCCTCTTTACATGGTCAATTACAAGGAAGAGTGAATCCTTAATGCAAGAGGTGATTAAACCTTGCGGAGAATAATTCATATTTTTTAGGAAAAGTACATGATGTTATGGCTCATGTAATTTTGATGATGAGTGATGTTGATCACACTTGCATGCAAGCAAGCAAGCTGATGTTGTTACTGTAGGAGGGTCCTCAAAGAGAACAATATAGACAATGCAACAACAATCACACAATGAAAGCAACACAAAAAATGGAGGCAAATACAAATTCAAATGTTCTCATTATCAAAAAATTTGATTACAAACAACCAACGACATCCGGTTCACAGATTTGGCTCACATGCCTGATTACAACATGCTCAAAATAGCATCTTCCTACATGATCCTCAATACAAGAAAAAATCATATAGATCCAATCTTATCTTTCTCCAATATACCTTCCTAATGATCTATTACATTGATTTATATCACATCCAAGCATCAAGAATCTTCTGTGTCAACCAAAGATCATTACAATCTCTAATGAAAGAAAATGCAACAAACACATGAATAAGTCGGCCTCAAATTTGAATGACTTCACGGTGAATAAATAAGATGAAGTGTGGACCTATAAAAAAGGTCAGGGACACTCCACAAAATATTGTGATTCACACCGTTAAGATAGGCAAGGTACTTGGATGATCCACCAATGATCAAACCAACCTTTAGATAAGAAAATTATTCTAATGTCAGTTCAAGAAACTACCACTTAATCTGGAAGTGAGAAATTTCTATAAAAATTCCCAATCATGCTCAAATCTTGGAATAAGGAAAATGAACATTTCCACGATGTACACATAGATCCGCAAGGTTCGGTGAGAAAACATGAAGAAACACTAAATCTGCCAACATGCACAGAACAAGAACTGAAACAAAGACAAACTAGAATGAAAATATTTTTGGTCAATGCAAGATATCCACGACCCAAGGATGCTCCTGCATTAGACACCCCTGGTGAAAAAATATGTTCCATGAGAGGAACTCATGAACATCTGACTAGATTCAGGATATAGACCCCATGCTCATTCTTGATCCAAATATCTTCTTTGTTTGTGCTTCCTTTCCTCCTCGCCTCTCTTCTTCCCTCTGCCAGATCCATCAACTTCTTCTTCTCTTCATCTTCTTTTCCCTGCTTCATATTTGTACATGGTAGTGAGGAATGCTTATCACCACTCACTTTCTTTCGCCCTTCTAATCTACCTCTTCTATAGGATTCCATTTTATCTGCAACCAGAGTCTTTTGCTGCCTAATTCTACCCTTACACCCTTCTGGTACCATATCACTCTGAGATTTAGCCACATGGTTCCTTTTCAAATCCATGCCTTCCTCTTGAACAACCTCTGCATCTCGCCTCTCAGCACTTTAATTCTTCATGAGACTCAAGTTCCTCACTTCCTCCTGCTTGTTCTTCAAGGGAGCCAAAGTAAACTTATGCCCATCCTTCTCCACACTGATAAGGTTACTTTTGCAATCATATATAGCTCTTCTATCAAAATGCTAGGGTCTACCCAAGAAAACATGACAAGCACTCATGGACAAAACATCACACAAAACTTCATCTCTAAAGGGACCAATATTTAAGTTCACCAAGCACTGCTCTTTCACCTCCTTTACATGATCATCTTGTAACCAACTTATCCTATAAGGAAAAGGATGCGAAAACCTCTTCAAACCAATATTCTCCACCATTTCCTCAAATTCTAGGTTATCAGTACTTCTAGTATCCACAATAACTTCACAGCACTTACCTCCTAATTTTCACATAGTCTAAAAAGATTCTTCCTTTGTGAAGTCTCAACCTCTTCCTTACTCCACCTCATCAAGACTTTCCTAAGCATAAGCTATTCTCCCTACTCTAGTTCTATCCCATCTACTACTTCAATTACTTGCTCTTCATGTGCTACAAAGTTCTTTTTACCAGTCCCTTTACTTGATCCCTCAAGACATTCAAAAGATCGATGTCCAGTTTCTCCACACTTGAAACATTTACCC
Source organism: Sequoiadendron giganteum (assembly GCA_007115665.2). Classification (NCBI taxonomy): domain Eukaryota; kingdom Viridiplantae; phylum Streptophyta; class Pinopsida; order Cupressales; family Cupressaceae; genus Sequoiadendron; species Sequoiadendron giganteum. The sequence goes on from CM021102.1 coordinate 833,763,198, forward strand.
AAGAATTCCTTGCTGTGATTTCCTCTTCTTGGTGTCTTCTAATTTGATTCTTTACTCCACTTAGATCTTGATTCTTCTTGACTTATCTGCTTCTCCTTGTTGTTGCTCATCTTCTTTTCTTTCCCTCTAGGTTTATTCTACTATCTTCTCTTCACTTTATCTTCTACCTTAAGAGCATATTGGAAGGCATCCTCAACTGTGGAAATCCTCAACATACTCATCTCATCCTAAATGTTAAATATAAGGCCATTTATATATCTTTCCACCTTCTCCCTAGTCATCTGTTGGTGCCCAGATATGATTGTCATCTTATAAAATTCCTCAGTATACTCTTCACACTCATTTCCTTCTGCTTTAGGTTCTATAACTTCTTGAACAATTTCAACTCATAGTCTCCCAAAATGAACTTAGCCTTCAGCCTTGCGACCATCTGCCTCCACCGAGTGATTCTTGTTTCACCATTTTCCACTTTGTCCCTCTGCAACTCTTTCCACCATAAAGCAACATGTCATTTCAACTTAGTTTGTGTCAACCTAACCCTCAACGGGTCTCTAATATCCTCAAGCTCAAAATAGTCTTCCAACTCTCCTATCCAGTTTATCAAGTCTTTTGGATTCAATGTACCAGAGAAGTTAGAAACCTCCACCCTATGACTTTTAATTTCTTGTGCCACTGCTCTCAATAGTCTCTCTTCTCTCTCATATGTCGTTCCTCTAGCCTCTTCAGCCTCATTTTCTTCTTCAGCCTCTTCATATTCATCCTCTGGTTTAGGGTTTCTCCTAAAACCACCCAAGATGTTCTGGATCTCATTCCTCATCTCATTTTTAAAGTCCTCCATCATCTGATCTAGTCTTCTAGGGTTCATCCTTCTCGACAATATCTCTTCCTTTGCTTAGGTGCAATTGCCTCAGCTCGGCGATTTGAATACAAGGTTTCAATTTCCTCTCTCTTGGCGATCTATTGAACACACCTACAACTTACCTCAAATCGACAATCTATTCTAAATGGATATCCATTCTAGAAAACATAAAATTAAAAAAAAACCTCTAAGAAATGAATATTTTTTAGTAATGAATATCTCTTTTGGTTTGGTATAACAAACCAAAATTAACCTTTTATCCAACCCATACAAAAATTCAAATATCCATTTCATGATTTTGGCTAAGTGAAAATGCTTTTTTCCTACTGCCACTATTTGGCCTATCATGATCTTTCACTCACCCGTGTCCCAAAAAATTAACCATCTAGTGAAATAATTATTGTTTGTAACCCAGATATAAACCATTCAATGCATTGTTTATCTATTAATAATTCTTCTAAATTTTTGGCAACCTATTTAAACCAATAGTCATAATATTTAATTGATTATCCCTCTTATTAGAGTGTGCCTATCATCTTAATTATGATTTTAGTGGGGATACTTAAACATTGAAAATTAGGTAAGAAATCATCCTTAATTGTTGACCATTCCTTATTGTGTTGAGGAAATATCTTCATATTCCAATTTAGTGTGTCATTATGTAATGTTTCCACAAAGTCAAATAACCTTGTAAACCTTTTCTTTACCATAGTGATTCTAGGACAATTATGTGCTTAGTTGCTTCTATATTATCCTTTTTCTTTAGATAAAAGGAACGAATGCCTGAAATATTATTATAATATAAAAGATCTGAAGTACATGATAACATCATATATATTGTGCAAACAAAAAATGCCTTGAATACATATTATGCAAAGAGGCTTGTAAAAATGCCTCGCAGGGCTAATGCAAATTTAAAACAAGAAACTTATACTTTGTAATGATATCTATATATTATCAAAGAAAAAACTTAAAACCATGAACTGATTCAGGAGGAGGATTGGGTTGATTCCTCCTTTGGACTTGGGGTAGATGGTGGCACTGGTGGATGAGATTCATGGGTGAGGAGGATTAGTGTTTCCTTGTAGATGTTCAATACTCTGTTATAGAAGTTGGACCCAACTTTAGTCCTGTGTACCCTGAACACTTCGTTCATGTTTTAATACACTCCTACCAAATATTTCCCATTGTATAGATCATAGCGGAAAATTGTAGAGTTTAGGGCTTGACCAACAAGGATTTTTTCCTAGACATAGTCTATAGCAAGTTGTGCAACCAAACCATAGTGTTGCAATAAGCCCATAGCATTAGATAAGAAAATTGAAGCTACCTAAGATGGGTATAATAGTTGTAGCTGACCGAGCAAGAGCCTCTCTTGAATCACCACCCTCAAGGATGATTCAACCCTTGCACAATCAATCTTGAAATTTGTTTCCAGCATTTCAATGGAGTATGCATCGAATTCAGGATACTCCCATTTTGGAATTGGGAGTAAGACACGCTTGTTGATTGGTTTAGTTTCCACTAAATCCATTACTTGTTATCTCATAGGTACCTTCATAGATTCATCGAGATATAGAGCTCTCATAGGCACCTTCACAATGCTGACAAGTTGTAGTGCAATTAAAACCTATTTTGTTTATTGTGAATTGTTTTAGTTGGAACTTATGTGGATTTCAAGGCCTCTGCATGCGTTGGGAATTATATTCCCTTATTAGATGTCATTATATATTGCCACTTCATGAAGAAATGATGAAAAAATTTGGAAACCAATGCGATATTAGTATGAGTTATATTTGATATGACCTCCTACCACCACCAACCAGTCGATTACATGCTTAGCTTTGATAAGTCGTCCTCTTTACATGGTTGATTACAAGAAAGCATGAATCCTTAATGCAAGAGGTGAGTAAACCTTGCTAAGAATAATTCATATTCTTGAGGCAAATTACATGATGTTATGGATCATGTACTTTTGATGATGAGTGATGTTGATCCCACCTGCAAGCAAACAAACACACATACAAATTATCAGTTACCCCTTTTGGCAAGGTCGGCCATCTTCTTGAGCTATTTCTTGGAGTGATGGATATTTATTTATATCCTCACTCTTGAAGACTATTATCTTGGCATTTGCATCACAAGCCATATTAGTGAGGCAATCTACAAAACAGTTACCTTTCTTGTAACAATGAGATATACATAAGTGATCAAATGATTGCAGAATTTTCATAACGTGATTAATTATGTAGTTTAGGTGCCATGAGCGAGACTCTTTCATTTTGAATGCATTTATAATGTTTAGGAGTCACCCTCAATCCAAATTTTCTTTATATTCACTTTTTTTTTTGCGGATACTAATCCTTCTAGTAATGCCTGCACTTTTTCTTTGTTGTGTGTGCCCGTAGGGAGTTTCATAGCTAGAGCTATGTGGACTAAACCCTGCCAATTCCTTATTACACATCCAACTCCAGATACATTTGGATTTCCCCACAAAGCTCCATCAAAATTGAGCTTCCAGAAGCCTTTATATGGATGTGTCCACTAAATTTGTGATTTGTTTGATGGTTTGAGTCTTGACATAAGGACAACCTCAAGAGTTGGAAGCATAATATTTTTCCATTTGGCTAGCATTTGGAAATCCCATGAAGAAAATGGTATGTTTTTTCCTAATGATTGGAGCTTTAACACCCTTTCCATGACTATTTTTGATATTGAGAATTCTAATTTTTGAAGCACTTGTTTGAGTGGGTTTATCTCTTTTCTAAAAAAATCCTATTCCTTTCCCACCAAATGTTCCAAATGACCAGCAAAGGAGGGATAATCCAAAGCACTGATAGGAGGGAAGAACTATTTAGGGAGGGCCATTTGTTGAAAACTTGCACCAAGGTGTCACCTAGAGGGGCCTACCATTCCAACTGATTTTGAAGGCATTTCTAGCATGATTGAGAAAAATTACACTGAAAAAAGAGGTGATCTACTGTCTCTTCACATTTACCACATACGATGCAAGTGAAAGTGTTTGTGATACCTAGCTTCTGGAGACGTTCACTTGTCATAATTATATGGTTTAGAGCTAACCATGCAATTGCTTTAGCCTTTGGTAGTATCATTTCATTCCAATAAAACTTATATGGCCATGTAGTTCTTGTAGAGCTCTCAAGGTTTATTTGAAATTTATAACCTTGTTTACATTATATGAGCTTGATTTTGTAGGGGGCCATATCAATTTATCTAATCGACTTGTTATGAAAGTTATTATTTTTTTAGGTGATTGCTAAGTAGGTTTCTTTGTTCCTATGGAAATGAATAGGAAGATAAGTCTTTCCATTTAGTGTTTGGGCTATATGACTCTGAATAAGAGGATATGTAATCCTAAACAAAATTTCCCCAATTTTGTTTGAGGAAAAATTTTGCCTCTTGCAATTCATCAATTTTCCTTAGTGGAGGGTGTCCATTCCATGAATCTTTGAAAAAATGAGTTAGATCCCCCTTGTTGACAAGTCATGTCAAATGTGGAGTGATAACTTCTCATATTTCAATTAGGAAGCTCCAAATCTTGTAACTAGGCTTTGGATTTTGAATTATGAAGATTATTTTTGAGTCAGCAGAATCTAAATATTTGGCCTGCATTAACCTACACCATGTAGGAGTTTATGCTGAACTCCTCAAGCACCCTAGAATCACTTGCAAGACAAAATAACTTCCACAAGAGAGAAATGGAAAAAATATTATGCTATCATTAAGATGCAAGAATGTCAAATTGAATATGGAAAATTACATATGAAGCCTTGCTTATATAGGCAAGGTTGAGATGTAGTAGTTAATATGATGTTGACATGTGTCTTCATCTAACAACATGTGAACCCTAACTAACTACCTAGAATGATGTGAAGATAGGATAAGGCTTCTAGAAAAGACAACTCATCCTCTAGAAGGAATCGTTTATCCTAAATACATGTGAAGGGGGATGACCCCATTATAACTAATTGCCTAGTAAATGCAACCTAGGAATTAATTAAATATTATTCCTAAGTAAACTTATGTAAGTGTAATTAAATAATTAATTACAACAACACCCCCCCATAAGTACAACTTAGGGAGAAAATTATTATGCAAATAATGCAAATATGCAATGATGGGTCCTGACTACTAGGCCATGTTAGGGACCCATGTACATATGAAAATGCAATCTCTTACAAATGGAGCAAAGGAGAAAACCTAGTGGGACAAAACTCCTCTTCAAAAAAGAGATGAAATGCAAAACAATAATGATATCCATCACAAATCCAATCTATCTCCATCCACACAAAGGATGAAAAGAGAGACCATTCAGTCCCCCCATAATGAGATAACCTGTTGCAAGAGAAGCACTGGAAGTACACTATAGAGAAACACTATAATCCTTAATTCAACAAGCAAGGAAAGATACTTATGTTTGCTAGAAACCATATTAGATTCAGTCAAGGACTCAAGTCGGAATCATGATAAAGCAACAACAAACCCGATGCCAAGGAAAACTGGAAAAATTGCAAACTGGCACAACTCTGGAATCTATGAAGGAACAGTCGATTGAGAAATGATCTGGAACTGAAATGAAATGTAGAGAAAATGCAAACCTAATGCACACAAAAAAGGAAATAGTGCATGCATTGATGAATGTTCACATCTGCGTCCATGATGAAAAATAACCTCAAATTTGTGTAGATCAAAAAAATTGAAGAAATAACCAACACCACTATGAAGTGATCGAAACTAGCTTTTCACCGATATCTCATTTGTCAAAAACAGACACAATGGCCAAAAGTTATAAATTTTTCAAAAAATTGAATTTAGCCTACAGGAAACGGGTTTTTTAGCAAAAAACGTTTATTTCTAATTTTGATTTATGAAAATGTACTCACTGTTTGTAGACAAAAACATAAACCCGCAATTATTTTGATGCTACAAACAAAACCCATAAATCATTTTTTTGATCCAATAAGTAGAAGATGAAAAATTGAATTTTTTTAACCTTCAGCCAGGAGAAAAATGACACGCGTTTCTTTTTGTACAGAAATTTCCTCTAGATCTATGCAATCTTTGCAAAATCTAAAAGATACCCAGTTCAGATTTTGACCATGGCTACAAAACCCAGAAATTGTTTTTCCTGCAAATGAGTGGGAACTAGATTTTTGAAGCAAAAATGAAAATGGCTCCAATAAAAATAGTTGGAATATGCTAGATTTTGACTAAATAAAAATCGATCTTGACTTTCTCTGATGCCTTGGATTCAATGGTGGGGTTCTCAAGACCCCAATTTGCACCCAACAAAACTTTCACGCCAAGATTGGTCCCTTAGATCTGGGAAGAAGTCTGCGACACTGAAGCTTTGATACCATGTAGGAGTTTATGATGAACTCCTCAAAGACCCTAGAATCACCTGCAAGACAAAATAACTTCCACAAAAGAGAAATGGCAGAAATATTATGCATTGAATATGGCAAAGTACATATGAAGCCTTGCTTATATAGGCAAGGTTGAGATGTAGTAGTTAATATGATGTTGACATGTGTCTTGATCTAACAACATGTGAACCCTAACTAACTACTTAGAATGATGTGAAGATAGGATAAGGCTTCTAGAAAAGACAACTCATCTTCTAGAAGGAATCTTTTATCCTAAATACATGTGAAGGGGGATGACCCCATTATAACTAATTGCCTAGTAGATGCAACCTAGGAATTAATTAAATATTATGCCTAAGTAAACTTATGTGAGTGTAATTAAATAATTAATTACAACAACACACCACTTAGCTTTAGATTTGGCATACAACTTTCATGCTAATTTTTCTCCTAATGCTTTATTCCTTGTTAAATTTTGTAAACCTGCACCACCTTGGGATTTTTCTTTACATAATGATGAATTTTTGATGTGTTTTTCTATATCCACCTAGACCATTTTAGGAAGATTTAGGATTGACATAACATAACTAGGAACTATTGAAAGGACTGACTTGATCAGTACCAACCTGGCTGCTAAGGACAACCACTTCCCCCTCCATGCTGAAACTTGGCTTTTGATTGTTGCAAATACCTTGTCCCAAAAATATTTTTATGAGCATTTGTGAAGAAAGGGATTCCCATATATTTGCATGGCAATCTTGCTAATTTAAACCCCATGATTGGTAAAATTCTTGATGACGAGGTCAAGGGGATATTCAAGAATAATTTTTTTTACTTAGAAGGGTCGATCATTTGTCCTGACACTTGAGAGTATTTCTTGAGAACTTCCTTAATGAATTTGGCCTCTATAATGGAAATTTTACCAAATAAAAAAGTATCATCTATGAAGAGACAGTGTGTCACTGATATAGGTGTTCTTGGAATCATAATCCCTTTCCATTTTTGTTCTTCATGTTTTTATATATAGTTGCTTAATGTCTATACCATGAGGATGAAAATAAATGGGGATAAGGGGACCCGTGTCTAACTCCTTGAGATGCATTGAAAAACCCTGTTGGGCGTCTATTTATGATGACTAAGAACTTTTCACCTTGCAAACCTGATAATATATATTTGCACTATTTTCTAGAGAAACCGAATTTGGCTAAGACTTTCATTAAAAACTCTTGACACACCTTATCATATGCTTTCATCATCCCTAGCTTTATCATCATGGCTAGAATTTTCTCTAAGTGTATTTAATGTAGTGCTTCATGTGCTAGAATTTCTCCTTTTTTTGTTTCCATTCCAAGAAAAAAACCTCCTTGCTCTTCTAATATTAGTTTTGGAATTATTCTTGACAAACAAAGACATATCTTCGTGAAGATTTTGTATATCGTGTTGCATAAAGCTATTAGCCTAAAATTAGCAAATGAGGAGGGATCTTTATTTTTTGGTATTAATGCAATAAAATTTGTGTTGAAGGCTTTCAAGGTATTAGCATTCCTTTGTGATTATTCTAGGGCTCGCCAAATGTATTCTCCCATAAAAGGCCAGCATTTTTGAAAGAAGGATGTTGTAAGGCCACCAAGACCAAGGGCTTTCTTAGGAGGGAGAGAGAAAACTACATTCTTAATTTCTTTCAAAGAAAAAGGCTTCATTAATGAATTATTTTCTTCCAATCTTACTAATGTTCGGATTTTATCCAAAATCTAATTTTGAATTCCTTGAAGTTGTATGTAAGGCCCAACTTGGTTGGGAGATAAGAGGTTGGAGAAGAAGGATACTGCTTCTTTCTGAATTGTTGTTTCCTCTTTTATTGGCCTTGCAAATTTTGAATTTATTGCAAAGATGGTGTTGGCTTGCATTCACATTTTTTGTTGATGCATGAATTTCTTTTGTATTTTGTCACCTTCTTTAAGCCATAGTTACCTATATTTTTTTCTCTAGTATGCTTCTTGATGAGCTAAAACTTCCTCTAAATCAGTCTATAGGCATTTTTGTGATTGGAAGGTGGTGCTATCAATTCCATTCTTAATAATAACCTCATTCAAATTTTGTAATTCCTCTTGGATTTATTCCTTTTGTTTGAAAATGTTTAGTGTGTAGACATCTATGTGGCATGTTGTCATCCCAAACAAATTCTTGTGTCTGAAGTTGGTAGAGGCATTACATACCTGATTGGGGTGGAATTGTAATGTCCCTCTTTGACCAACTGACACAAAAATTCCTTATTCCCTCTCATTCCACCTTCAAAAATATTCATTCTCACTTCATTTTGATCCTCTAGCATCCCTCTTGAACTCTTTAGACATTCATCACTTCATCTCTTCACATTCTCCAACATTCTAGCATTTCATTGTGAACATTGCAGTGACAACAACACTCCATCAACACCACATTTCAAGTGTGAGGCCATCATAGACGTTGCGATCTTGGAGTCTTGTGAGACCTCCCTTCACCATGGTTGCAGCGATGGTGAATTTTCCAAGTTTGTAGCTTGCTTTCTCCTTCCATTGGCTAGTGATCTTTTGGGTGGAGGTGGTAATGCTTCACTCCTCTCCTTTGTGATTTGATTGAGTAGCATAATATTGTTTGTAGTGTTATTTTCTTACTATTCTTTCCTTTATCGCATATTCTACTCTATTTCTTTCTGGTTGTTCGTAGAGGTGGAAACACCAAAATGGGGTTTTCGTTGAGGCAAACCCTTATACAGGACCAAAAATTTTCCCTCTTTCTTGTGTGTAGATGGACGCGCATTTGGACTTAGATGGAAAACTGGTGCTTGTGTGAGATCATTTTCATCACCCTTACTCTTATTTATTTTCCTTATCATATTCGTCTTTACTTTCTGCATTTCCTCATTCTATTTTTTCCACCTAAACATACTAGCTAGGTTGTTGGTATGTTTTTAGGCTATCTTTATTGTACTTTCTATTTTCTGGTCATACAAACACTGATGTGCCAGAGAGATTCCAGTGAGCAAAGCTATCATCCTAAAACTACACTACCATCCTTGAATAGAGAGTTGTCTAAGGTGCAGTATTGACTCTAGGAACTAGCTCACCTAACCCAAACCTAAAACTCAGGTCTGTAGAGTGATAGAAGTATTTCATAGTGCTCTTCATTCTCGATCCTCATCCCAATACATCATTTAGAGTGAGGTAAGTGAGGGCAGCCCTCTGTTCTCGGCTCTCCATGACCTAGAGCCTTGATTTGGTTGGTCCCCCTCTATTACATTTTTGGTGCACCTGACATGAACCATTTTGGTTTCATCTTGTAGTGTTGAAAGTTCCTTTCCTCCTATTCTAGGAGTGTTGTAGGTTTGAGTGTTGTGAGTCCTTCACCTTACAACCCAACCTATAAGCCCTAGTATGCGTAGTTGGAAGGCTTCGTAGGTGTTACATTGTGAAGCCTTAGTTGAGTCACTATCTTATTGTAAACCCTTGGGAGGTTTTGTGAGAGTACTGTTTAGTGTGCATGATGGCCTCTTTCTTGTTTTTTTGTATCCCCTTTGAGCATCTTGTGAGTAGTGGTCCAAGTATAACCTTCACCTCGCAATACCTACTAATGTGTTTCAATAGAGAACCATCTCCTCTTTATATCCCTACACAAATCAACGGAAACATTCTAGCAGGTGCTTTTTTTTACCCGACATCTCAAGTGAATATCATAACCAAGGAGATTATTTTAATTAATTTCTTGTATAACCTCCCCTTGGTAGTATTGTTTTCTTAGTCCTTATCGGACATAAGCCCGTAAACCTGTTGTTTGACATAATCCCAGGGTTTGAACTCTTTAGAGTGAATCTGGGCATCCCCTGGCTAGTAGCTATAAATGTAGTTCCCTCGTTTTTGCATAAATGTCTAAAATTTTTTCATGGGATTTTAGTGCATGTGATTCATGACACTAGTTATAAACCACTAGTTGCACGTGATAGCTATTCCTTATATCACTTTTGGCCTAGACCCATTGGTCCCCTTCTACCTAAGAAGGACCTCTTGTACCAAAATATCAAAAGTACATGAAAGGGGGCTTAACACCTAAGGTGAAGTATCCTACATATCCTTATGCTATCTCACATAGAGCCTACTTAAAAGCTAATAGTGATGTCGCTAAGGCACATAGAAGAGAAGAGAAGTGCTCTCAAGGCCCCTCTTCCTCCTCTTCCACATTCCAACCTGATGCTTCCTTTTTCCCTCCAGTGATGCCATCGTAATTTTTTTCATGCTTGTGAGAGAATCTTATGGTGCCTGCTTGGCAAAAGTCCAAGAATCTTGCATTTGAGCTTCTCATTCTTCCCATGGAGCCTAGGCCCATTCAATATGGCAGAAAGAAGGGTTCTCATGGGGAATCCTCTGTGTCTCAACCTTCGCATCCTCCCACCACTTATGTGTTGGAAAATGTGCCTCAATTTACTATCTTGGACCTTTGTTAAAGGCTTGACGAGTTTATGCCCTTATCACTTTATTGTGGTGCTCTCATTTGGCTGGCTTGACCCTTTGGTTGTTGAGACTTAGTCTGATCAGCGAGATTCTGAGGGTTGTCATAGCGATGGGCCGATGGGCACGGAGTTGGTGGAATGTTAGTTGGCCTCAGATTTATCGACAGAGCTGTCATCTATCGGCATAAGGAATTGCTTTATCTCACTGATGTGTCGATGCCTTGCATCAATGGCTGCTATTGGTTTCATCTGATGGTGTTAGGTGCTTTTTGCACCATCTGAAGGCAAGTACTGTTGTTAACCTTTTCACCGAGCGGAACTGCCTATGCACATGACGCGTGGTGGCTTGTCAAAGTGGTGAGAACAACAAAGAGATGGTGGGCCCCGAGCTACTTTATGCGAAGGTTTTTCTAGTCATGGACACTTGTCTGCACCTCAGGAGTACCCTGGGGAATCTAGTGCATGCTGCTAGAGATTCCCCAAAGGAGCTCCAGCGGCTTCTACATAGGCCAAGCGGAGTGCGCAAGCGGTGGACACGTGGCAGCCTCGAAAGCTCATTTCGGGCAGGCTCATGGGAATCTTGGTGATTCCCTCCTAGATGCCCTGGAACCTCTCGAGTGGTGCACACATGGCCTGTGGGACCTGATAGAGCTGGCAGTCAGTTTTTTGGCGATAGTGGATTATTGTCAACTCAGAATGTGTTGAAATAGTTAGCGATGGTGAAGGGTTTTTGGAGCCCGGTGACAGTTGATAGTTGACCGATCACTGCTCAGTCAAGGGGTGAAACAAATAGTAGTGCAACACATGGAAATTTCTCATTGGTTGTTTTTGCACCGTTGTTGCAAAATAACATTTATTGTCGGAAGCTGGATTGGTGAAAAGTGATATATTATGCAGTTAATATGAGATCGGATTTTGGCGGTTGGCAGAGCCCGAATTTTAGTATTTTTCTCTGCAACGTATTTATTGCGAGGGTGGCTCAATGTAGGATTGCAGGTGGATCCAATCCGAGATCGATTTTGCATGTCAGTGAAGAATTGAAATTAATGCACCCTAATTGGTGGTTGTATAGAAACTACTAATAGTCGGTCTTGACAAGAAGTCGAACAGATGAAAAAAAAGCAGAATACTGAAAAAAGAAGTTGGTGAGTTTTGTATTCATTGTATGACAAAATAGCATTGTAACAGTGAGTGCATGAAAACTCAAGTGCTTCTGTGAGCTAACTATCAGATATTGAGGACTGTAACTTTGTATGTAATTTTTTTCTTACTGTAATACAAAGTGTCTTTCTCTTGCTGTGGTGGATTTTTTCCGAAAGGGTTTTCCCTCATAAATCTGGTGTTATCTCTTAAATCATTTTATTTCTATTAGTCCTGTTACCCTGCATGTGTTCTTCTTAAGTGTTTTAATGTTTTAAAACTAGTCTTTGCATGTCTCCTATGTGGTTTTAGCATTAGGAAAGAGTTTTTGCACTATTTCTTTTCCTTACAAGTGGTATCAGAGCTTGGCCAGTTGCGTTATCCTTGTTAGTAAGGCTAGTTTTTTGTGTTATTACTGTTCTAGTGGGAGTTTTTTTATAAAGTTAAAACTTGTTCTATTTAAGATGGTGAGTACATCAGGTAGAATTGATATTGATAAATTCAATGGTGGCAACTTTGAGTTGTGGAAACTCAAAGTAGAAGACCTGTTAGTGGATAGAGAACTCTGGGTAGCAATGTATGCAACTATGCCACAAGGTATGAAGCAAGAAGAATGGGACCTCACAGATAGAAAAGCAAGAGGTCTGATAAGACTTTGTCTAGCCGATTTTGTACTCCTGAATGTCCATGAGGAGAAGTTTTCAACTTCGTTATGGAAGAAGCTTGGTGATATTTATCAGGGAAAGTCTCTAGTAAATAAGGTATTCCTGAGGAAGAAGTTGTACTCCTTGAAGATGGAAGAAGGTGCATCTGTTGTAGACCATCTAAACTCATTTAATATGAGTACTTCTTAGTTGGATTCTATGGGTATAAAGATAGAGGAGGAGGATCATTGCATGCTCTTGTTATGTTTGCTACTTGACACTTGGGATCATCTGGTGATGGCTATTGGAAGTATGACTGCTACTTTCAAGATGGAAGATGTGGTTACTTCACTGTTGTCTGAAGAGATGTGGAGGAAGTCTTCTAAGATGGCCAAAGAGGCCCTTGTTGTTCGAGGTAGATCGAAGGAGAAAGGAAAGAAGAAGGACAAGAAGTCCAAATCTAAATTTGTAGGGAGATTGAAGTCTCCTAGTAAAAATTCCAATGTGAAATGCTGGAATTGTGGGCAGTCTGGTCATATCCGAAAGGATTGAAAGGAGAAGAAGAAGAAGAATAAAAGTAACTCTTCAAATAATGACTCTTCTTAGAGTGATGTAGATGCCTTCATTGCAGCCTTGGCAACTTAGGTATCATATGATGTCTGGCTAGTTGACTCGGGTGCATCCTTTCACATGACGTCTCATAGAGAACGGTTCACTAAGTATGAGAAGTATGATGGTGGAAATTTGATCTTGGTGAGTGATTCAACATTGGAGATTGTTGTCCAAGGTAGAGTCAAGATACAATTCCTTGATGGTAGAATCAAAGGGATTGGTGGCGTACTGCACATACCAGGTCTAGCTCGTAACTTACTTTTTGTCAATAAGTTGAATGATGTTGGTGTAGAAGTTTCTTTCTCAAGTAAAGGATATAAGATGGATAGAGGTGCAATGGTGCTAGCTAAGGGTGTACGTATTGGCACTCTATACAAGATAAATGCATGTCCTGTTCAATGCAACATTGCCTTTGTAAAGTTGAGGAAATTTGTTCCTGTAGAGGAAGATGAAGATGCTTTTATGGCTGCAAATGTGATAGAGGTGAAACTCCCAGTAGAGAAGACCATGTTGTGGCATCATAGACTCGGTCACATAGGTGAGAAAGGTTTAAAACCATGAAAAATAAAAATCTTGTTGAAGGGCTTGTAGATTGTAACCTTGAGCTCGATTTTTGTGAACATTGTATCTATGGAAAGCAACACCATGTTTCATTTTATTCAAGTCCTCATTAATCTTCTAGCATACTAGATTATGTTCATTCTGATGTGTTTGGTCCAGTTAATGTTCCTTCATTATCGAAGTCTAGATATTATGTTTCTTTTATTGATGACTACTCGAGAAGGGCATTTATTTTTTTCTTGAAGATTAAATCAGAAGTGTTCAGTCGGTTTAAAGAATTTAAAACTTTGGTAGAGAATTAGACTAGAAGAAAAATTAAATGCTTGAGGACGAATAATGGTGGTGAGTTTTTTTCTGTAGATTTTGATAGATATTGTAAAGACCATGGGATTAAAAGGCATAAAAATACACCCTATACTCCACAACATAATGGAGTTGCTAAAAGGTTGAACAGAATGCTGATGGAAAAGGCAAGTAGTATGTTGAGCAGTGTTGGTCTGGATCAGATGTTCTGGACTGAGGTCATGGCTACAACATGTCACCTGGTAAATTTTTCTCCTTGATCTACTCTTGTTGATAAGACACCTTTGGAAGCATGGTCTGGTAAGAAGCCCTCTCTGAGACATGTTCGTGTCTTTGGCTATAAGGCATATGCATATGTGCCAAATGAGAAAAGATCTAAGCTGGAGAAAAAAGTTGTTAAATGTATCTACATCAGCTATGGTGTTGGTGTGAAGGGATACAAGCTTTGGAATCCTGATACTGAGAAGGTTTTGTATAGAAAAAGTGTAATATTTTGTGAGTTGAAACCTTCTACACCTGATCCACAGCTAGAGACAGATCAAAGAGAAAAGAATAATGATGCAGTTGAGATTCCCCAAACCCTAGAAAAGGGAGAACTACATGGTGTACCTGAAACCGAGGAGAGCTCTTGTAGCTCTGAGAGTTCCGAAGATGAAGAACCACAACCTCGGCCAGTGAGAAGGTCTACACATCAAAACAACAACCTGATAGGTATGGTTTCTCCATTTTGGATTCAAACTGTGCCTATGCTTTAATTACTAGCACTGAGGAGCCTAGGACTATTAAAGAGGTAATTAAAATGCCCGATGCAAATTCACGGTTGGAAGCCATGAATGAAGAAATGGAATCATTGGAAAAGAATGAAACCTGGGATTTGGTACCTTTTTCTGAAGGAAGAAAGTTTATTGGTTGTAAATGGGTATTTAAGAAGAAGATTGGTTTTGAGGGCAATGTTGAGAAGTATAAAGGAAGGTTGGTTGCAAAGGGGTATTCCTAGGTAGAGGGAATTGATTATGGAGAAATTTTTTCCCCTGTAGCTAAGGTGACATCTATCAGATTTATGTTGTCACTTGCAACCGCGTATGACTTAGAGATCGAGCAGATGAATGTGAAAACAACGTTTCTCCATGGAGAGTTGGAAGAAGAAATTTACATGTCCCAGCCTAAGCATTTCATTGAAAAAGGTAAAGAAAGCCTGGTCAACAGATTACATAAATCTTTGTATGGTTTGAAGCAGTCTCCTAGAATGTGATACCATAAGTTTGAAATCTTTGTGTTGTCTATGGGATTTGTGAGATCAAAATCCGATCATTGTGTGTACTATAAAATTTAAAATGATTGTGTGCTTATTATTACCCTATACGTGGATGATATGTTGTTCATAGGAAATTGTAAGTCTATGATTTCTGATCTTAAATCTCAGTTGTTTGCAAAGTTTGAAATTTAATATTTGGGTGTAGCAAGGTATATTATGGGGATGGAGATAACTAGGGACATAAATGGCAGAAATATTTGGGTCAGCCAAAGTAAGTACATCAACACTATTCTGGAGATATTTGATATGAGTGATTGCAAGAAACTAGTTGTTCCAATTACCCAGGGAACGAAACTATATGTTGAAGACTATCCAAAATCATCTACTAAGATGGAGGACATGACCAGAGTACCTTATGCAAGTGTTGTTGGCAGTTTAATGTATGTGATGGTCTATACAAGGCCAGGCATTGCCCAAGCAGTGGGAGTACTCAGCCGATTTATGGAAAATCTAGGAAGGACGCATTGGGATGCTGTAAAGAGAGTGTTTAAATATCTGAGAGGTACCTCAAAATGTGTTGTGTTACCATAGCAATTTGGTAGCATCATAAAGAACTCTCAGCATTCATGGGTATGTGGACTCTTATTGGGCAGGGGACATTGACAGCAGAAGATCCACCAATGGATACACTTTGATGTTAAATGGTGGTGCAATCAATTGGATGAGCAAGCGACACACTATAGTCGCTTTGTCCATGACGGAGGTAGAATACATGGCAATGACTCACGCCTGCAAAGAAGTTGTTTAGCTCAGCTACTTGTGCTTTGATATTGGTTTTGATGTAGGGGAGATCACTATTTGTTGTGACAGTCAGAGTGCCTTTTTTTTGGCAAAAAATCCAACTTTCCATGTCAGGACGAAGCATATCGATGTGCAGTATCACTCCATGAGAGATTGGTGGAGGACAGAAAGGTCTCTTTAGAGAAGGTGGATACTCTAAAGAATGTTGTTGATGCATTGACAAAGCCAGTAAGCACGAACAAGTTCAGATGGTGTGCAAGTTCTATGGGCCTTGGGGCCTATAATCACAAATGAATTCAAAGTCTGGAGGAAGCCAGTAAGTCTTCATCAAGTGGGAGCTTGTTGGAAAATGTGCCTCAATTTACTGGCTTGGACCTCTATTAAAGGCTTGACGAGTTTATGCCCTTATCGCATTACCGCGGTGCTCTCATTTGGTTGGATTGACCCTTTGGTCATTGAGACTTAGTCTAATCAGTGAGACTCTGAGGGTTTTCGCAGTGATGGGTTGATGGGCATGGAGTTGGCGGAATGTTAGTTGGTCTCGGCTTTATCGGCAGAGTTGTCATTTATTGGCAGAAGGAATTGATTTGTCTCACCGATGTGTCGATGCCTTGCATCAATGACTGCTATCATTTTCATGTGACGGTACTAGTTGCTTTCCATGGCATCCGAAAGCAAGTACTGTTGTTAACCTTTTCGCCAATCGGAATTGCCTGTGTGCATGACGCGTGGTGGATTGTCAAAGTGGTGAGCACAGCGAAGAGATGGTGGTCCCCAAGTTGCTTTATGCGAAGGTTTTCCCAGCCGTGGACACTTTTCTATGTCTCGAGAGATCCCTAGGGAATCTAGCGGATACTACTAGAGATTCCCCGAACGAGCTCCAATGGCTTCCACATAGGCCAAGTGGAGTGCGCGAGCGGTGGACATGTAGCAACCTCAAAAGCTCATTCTGGGTGGGCTCATGGGAACCTTGGCAATTCCCTCCTGGATGCCCCGGAACCTCCTTAGTGGTGGACACGTGGCCTGTGGGACCCGATAGAGCTGGCAATCAATGTTTTGGTGATAGCGGATAATTGCCGACTCGGAATGTGTCGAAATAGTTAGCGATGACAAAGGGTTTTCGGAGCCTAATGATAGTTGACCGATCACTGCTCGATCAAGGGGCAGAATGAATAGCAGTGTGACATGTGGTGATTTCTCATCCGTTGTTTTTGCACCATTGTTCCAAAACAACATTTATTTCTGAAAGTTGGATTGGTGAAAAGTGGTATATTATGCAATTAATATGAGATCGGATTTTGGCAGTTGGCAGAGCTCGATTTTTAGTATTTTGTCTGCAACGTATTTATTGCAGGGGTGGCTCAATGTAGGATTGCAAGTGGATCTGATCCAAGATCGATTTGGCATGTTAGTGAAGAACTAAAATTAATGCACCCTAATTGGTGGTTGTATAGAGACTAGTAATAGTTAGTCTTGACGAGAAGTCAAACAGATGAAAAAAAAGTAGAATACTGAAAAAAGAGGTTGATGAGTTTTGTATTCACTATATGCCAAAATATTATTGTAATAGTGAGTGCATGAAAACTCAAGTGCTACTGTGAGCTAACTATTAGAGAGTGAGGATTATAATTTTCTATGTAATCTTTTTCTTATTGTAATACAAAGTGTCTTTCTCTTGGTGTGGTGGGTTTTTCCCAAAAGGATTTTCCCATGTAAATCTGGTGTTATCTCTGAAATAATTTTATTTATGTTACTCTTGTTACCCTGCATCTATTCATCTTGAGTGTTTTAATGTTTTAAAACTGGTCTTTACATGTCTCCTCTGTGGTTTTAGCATTAGGAAAGCATTTTCACACTGTTGCTTTTCCTTACATTATGCTCCAATCTCTTCCTCCTACTCCTATTCAGGAGTTTTTCCCTCCACCAGAAATAGCTGTGATAGACACCCATATGGTTGAGCAAGAGCCTTTTGTCCCTTCACATCTCCCAACCTCTAGCTCAAAGAGTCATAGAAATCGCCTTGAACGTGAGCGCAAGCGCCGAAAAAAGGCTTTGGCAGTTGAGCAGGCCGCTTTATAGAAGAAGGAAGAGGAGATGACCACCCTTACTTTAGGGCCTCCTAATGTATCCTCCTCTCTCCTCCCCTCTACTTCCATTCAATCTAGCTCATTCTCACTTCTGAATCTTGTTGTGAGTGTGAGTGTGCTTCACCCCAAAAAGGTGCAGTTGTTCATCGCTCCTTCAATCAATCTACCCTTGTTGATGTCCCTTCTAGACATCCCACCATTTCCTAAACTTGTGAGCATGTCGAATACCTCAATGGTGTTCACTGTGGTTTTCTCCTCCTCCTCCTCTACGCCTCTTTCCTCATTTGTGGCAAGTTCACATCCCCCAATGAAGAAGAAGGTGGAAGTTCTCTCTTCCAGCAATGGAAGGCGTAAGACGAGCCCACCTTCTCCAAAAGGTGGTCCTATGCTAGCTTGTTTCATCTTGGTGATGGAACTAGCTCTAACATCCCCTGAGTTTTTCATCGCTCCTAAATCACTCGGTGAGCCAAATAGTGAATCTTGGGTGTCGTCATCCCTGTCCATCTTTGTGAAATTGCTGCCCATAGCTCCATAAGAATCGAGCGGGGAAGCCCTTGTGTGGGCTTCTTCCTTATCCCTTGTTGTGGGAGGGTTAGAAGCTCCTCCCCTTAATATTCCACCAGTACATGCTTGTTCTCTTTTCCCTTACAACGATCTAAATTGGGAAGCGAATGATCTCTTGGTTGATGAGTGTTAGGGGGAGGCCTCTTCTTTATCTTTAGATTAGGTATGTGTGTGTGTGTTGTGATGTGTTCCCCCATGCCTATGTTATGTGTTCCTAGATGACCCTTGTCACCCTTGTTGGTTCTTGGATACAGGAGTGATTTTGTGTCGTAAACCTTCTTCTACTTGTATCATCATTCTTCCTCTATTATGTTTTTTGACTTTTAAAAAATTGGGGACCATGCAAAGCATTGGCAGAATTTAAGCTCCCCTTCCATGTTGAACCATTTTTTTATTTTTACTTTGTCTTCTGGTACATTCCTCACATGGTCTGATATAGTAGGGGGTTTTTGAGAGTTCATTTATTTACTATTATTATACTTATATTTATATATATATTTATGAGCAGCTCTGACCCCAAAATATCAGATCACCCCTATGTCTCTTGTTCATTATGTTGATGTTTCTCTTTCGCTCTTTTCTTATATTTTTCTCTTTTCTACTTGAGTTGACCCTCTCATGTTTGACAACACCATTTATATGATACTTCGATTTTCAGGAAATGGATTCATTTCCAACGAATCTTTTCTCAAAAACCTTCGCAAACTCTATTTCAGAAATCACACTCTCAACTTGGACCCCTAACGGAATGTGTTTCCTTCATCATGGGTTTTTAAAGAAAGAACTTGAAAAATTTCCTCTGAGGTGGGAGTAGCCTATTCCTATGGTAAAATCCTCGACCTTCCCCTCGCAAGGGGGAATTTCCTTCCTTTTGAATTCCTTGATGAATTGAACATCTTTCGAAAGGATTCCTTGATGATGAATCAATTTGAGAAAAAAACGTCTCTTTTACACTTTGAAACAACACATCCCTTGAGTGGACCCCTTTGAAAGCCTTTCAATTTTTTGGCGGTCTGCATGACTATCCACTTGTTTTCCTACATGGCTACCTTGTTTTCTAACATGTTCTATCTGTGGATTAACATGTCACTTTGCAGGTGCACCTCTAAAGCTGCTTTCTAATCTGACTCTATGGAGTCCCCTTTCATTGGGTTTCCCTCATGAGAGAGAACTTGGGGGATTCCTTCTTGTAGGTGTATGGGTCTGTAAGACAATTACATCATTGGGTTTCCCTCATGAGAGAGAACTTTGGGGATGCCTCCTTGCAGGTCTATGGGCCTGTAAGGTGCTTACTTCTTGAGGCTTCCTTCATGAGAGAGAACTTGGGGGTTGCCTCCTTCCAGGTTTGTGGGCCTGTGAGGCACTTTCATCATGCATGACTTTTCCATCATTGGTTCGAGGGCCTTTGGTGTACTTTGTGTAACTTTGTATTTTTGTGGAGCTACAAAGTCCTTTTGTTTGAAACTCCTCAGGGAGAGTTCCTGTGGAGTTCTCTGCCTACCCTGCACTTTCGAGTTTTCTAGATTGCAGTCTACTTCCTTGATGGTTCAAGTATACATTTCTATCTCTTCTAACTCTTTGATATACTTTATTGAGCACTCATTAGTATTCATGCTCATGAAAGTGGGGGAAAAATGTATAGGAGCGAATTCACACCCCTTAGGAAAATTCCCCTTTCACATACCCTCACCTTAGAAAATCAAATTCGAAGGAAAAATTCCACATCCCCTACCTGCCTTCCATCCACTTGGCATTCTTCATGTTTGTCAATGAGAGAATATTTGTTGGGGACGAAAGCTTGGTGCACGAACATCTACGTTGCACATTGTTGTCCCTGATGGATTCTTGCATCTAAAGTTGGTAGAGGCATTACACACCCAATTGGGGCCAAATTTTAATGTCCCTATTTGACCAACCGACCCAAAAATTCTGTATTCTCTCTCATCCCAGCTTCAAAAGAATTCATTCTCACTTCATTTTGATCCTCTAGCATCTCTCTTGAACTCTCTAGATATTCATCACTTCATCTCTTCATATTCTCTAGCATTCTAGCATTTCATTGTGAACATTGCAGCAGCAAAAAAAATCCATCAACTCCACATTGCAAGTGTGAGCCCATCATAGACGTTGCAAGCTTGGAGTCTTGCAAGACCTCCCTTCACCATGGTTGCGATGGTGGTGACTTTTCCAAGTTTGTAGCTTGCTTTCTCCTTCCATTGGCTAGTGAGCTTTTGGGTGGAGGTGGTAACACTTCACTCCTCTCCTTTGTGATTTGATTCAATAGCACAATATTGTTTGTAGTGTTCTTTTCTTTATTTTCTTTGCTTTATCACATATTCTACTCCATTTATTTCTAGTTTTCCGTAGAGGTGGAAACACCAAAACGGGGGTCTGACTAAGGCAAACCCCTATATAGCCCCAACAACTTTCCCTTTTGCTTGTGTGTAGGTGGACGTGCGTTTGGAGCTAGCAAGTGAACTAGCACTTGTGTGAGATCATTTTCATCACCCTTTCTCTTATTTATTTTCTTTATCATATTCGTCTTTAATTTTTGCATTTCCTCATTCTATTTTTTCCACATTAACCAACTAGCTAGGTCGTTAGTACATTTCTAGGCAGTCTTTATTGTACTTTCTATTTTTTGGTCGTATGGATGCCAACACACTAGAGAGATGCCAATGCGTCGTGTTGTCATCCTAGAACTGCACTGTCATCCTCAGACAGAGAGTTGTCTAAGGTAAAATATTGACTCTTAAAACTGGCTCGCCTAGCCCAAACCTAAAACTTGGGTATGTAGAGTGACAAAAGTACGTGATCGTGCTCTTCATTCTCGATCCTCATCTTAATACATCCTTTAGAGTGAGGTAAGTTAGGGAAACCCTCTGTTCTCGGCTCTCTGTGACTTGGACCCTTGACATGGTTTGTCCCCCTCTCTTACACATCCCAAGCTTCTTGTAGAGCTTAGACATTCTTGAGCCCTCTACATAAGGCATGTTGACCACCAATATTGAAGCAGACCTAAAAAATTATTATCTCTAAACCATATATCTTTGTTTAAATGATGATTTCTGACCATGCAAGTGCTTGAATAGCTCAAGCAATATGGGGAAGTGATCAGAATCTATAAAGGGACTTCCATAGAACCTATAAAGGGTAGTATTGATGATTTTAAATACTGATCGGAGGGCAACCATTCAAATGAGATTAAAATTTTGTATGTTATTTCTGTAATCATATAAAATTATTTCCTTCGGTTTGACCAAGTGTGTACGCCATTTACCATCAAGCAGTCCAAGAGGTTATTGGTATTAATAAAGTGGTTGAAATCTTCCATCACTTTTAGGGGGTGTTATAGCTCATTTTTTTCTTGTAAGTTTTTCATTGCATTAAAATCCCCCCTAAGATAACCTTACCTTCTTTTAACATAGCCAGTAGATTTGATAAAGAATCCCACAAAAAAAACTCCCCTTGTTGATGTAGGGCCATATATATTGAATATCTAGAAGGAGGAATCAAAATGCATAGATTTTTCCAAGATCCAATAATGATTAGATGCCACAAATTCCAAATTTACTATTGATTTCTTCTATAGAATTACTAAACCTCTAGATGTGTCCACAACTAGAGAGTGAAAACTACACCATCTTGACCATTTTGGGAAGATTTCCATGTTTTGGGATTGTGAAAACTTTGTCTCCTATAAGAGGATGAACTTTGCAATTTGTTGGAATCTATTTGGTTTCTTATTAAGAACCTTTTGTTAGGGGCATTAATGCCCTGTCATTCCATAAAAAATACTCATTGTGGTCATAGAGAGCCACACAATCTTTTTGGTCTTACCAATTTATCCAAGGTAGTTTGAATACCTACCTCAATCTCTTCTTGTAGTTTTTTATTTTTTGAGTTCCTTCCATTTTGTGTAGGGGTACATAATCATGTATTTTTTTGTCCACATTTTATGACTGAGAGATGGCCAGGGATTGAGATAATTCAAAGGTTTCTTCTTCCTCATTCACTTGTTGGGATATTTCTTCTATGATATTTTCACCTACTTCATTGAGAATATCATTTACCATTATTTTTTAATCCATTTTGAGAAAATTTCATCGAGTCTTCTTATAGCACGATGATTGTTTTTTTTAATTTATGATTGCTCCATTTTTCTTATAAGTGTTCTAATTTACTAATTTTCTAGTCCTTAATTTATCTTTAGGTAATTGTATATTGAAAAATTCATTTCCTAATATTGTATGGTTATTCTTACACAAATTGTTCTTTTGATTTTGATCTTTCACTTGAACGATAAGATATATATAATGTTGAAACTCTTATTGATATAAACAACATAGAGAATGACTCATCATCTAAGGTTTGAACCTCTATGTAGGGATGCTTCATTTTAGGAGATACATTATCATTCATTAAGGGCATACTATTAGATAATTATATTTCCCATCCTTCCTTAATCATCTCAATTGTATTAACTAAGTTGTTGAACCTATCATCACTTTCTTCCTCTACCACCCAATATGATATTTTTTTAATTCATAATTATTTATTATCTTCTTTCTTTGGAGGCTCACACTTATGATTAATATTTGGTCCAATTATTTTGCATCAAAATTTAGAGGTTGTAATTTTGCTAAGGGTTGAAAATCCCTCAATATCTCATCAACTATGATTCTAAGATTGGACAAATCTAATTCAAGGTGTGGTATTTTTGTCAACATAGGAAGTTGTGAATCCTACATGATATTATGACCTACTTCCCATGATGCACAAGAAATCCCATATTCTTCAATACTTCATGCTAGTTTGGTGATATTTTTTCTTTCTTTGTTAAAATGAGTAATTAGTTTCTTAGATGTATCATTCTCATTGAGTGCTTCGATTATTTTTCCCTCTTTTCATATAATTGTAAGAGAGGGGGACTGACCACATCAAAGCTCCAGGTCATGGAGAGATGAGAGTGGAGAGATGCCCAAACTTACCTCACTCTAAAGGGGTGTTTCAGATAGAGGTCGAGAATGATAAGGACTATAAGGTACTTTGATCACTCTTCGGACCCAAAATATAGGTTTAGGTTAGGTAAGCTAGTTTTCCAAGTCGATACTTTACCTTAGATAACTCTCTTTCCAAGGATGTAAGCACAGTTCTGGGATGACAAAGCGGCGCGCTGGCATCTCATAGGTGTGTTAACATCCGTACAACCAAAGGACATAAAGTACAATACGAACTACCAAAAAACAAGCTAATGACGTAGCTAGGTACACCTAAATGAACAAAACAAAACTATAACGTATGAAAGGAACAAGAGAAGAATGAGAGCTAAAGTGACAAATATGATCTCATCGAGGCCCCAGTTTGCTAGCTAGCTTTGAATGCACGTTCACCTGCACATAATAAAGAGGGGAAAATTGTCGGGGTTGTATAGGGGTCTGCCTTAGTCAAACCCCCGCTTTGGTGTTTCTACCTCCACAAATAGCCAAATAGAAACAAGAGAGAAATATGTGATAAAGAAGTAAAGAAATAGAGAATTCAATAAACACTACAAAATAGTAAATAGTACTCAACCAAATCACAAAGAAGAGGAGTAAAATGTTACCACCTCCACCCAATAGCTCACTATCCAATGGAGGAGAAGATGGAGTTGGAAAGGTCACCATAGCCTTGACTATGATGAAAGGATGTCTCACAAGACTCCAAACTCACATTCCTAATGGTTTGCTTCACACTTGCTTTGCAGAGTTGACAGAGTGTTGAAATGTTGCATGCTAGAACTTGTGAAGAGATTCAAAATGGAATGAGAATGAATGAATTTGAAGGAGAATGAGGAAGAATCTACCATTTTTCAGGGTCGGTTGGTCAAAGAGGGATGTTACAAATTGACCCCAATCAAAAGTGTAATGCCTCTACCAACTTCAGATGCAGGGATCCCTCAGGGAAGACAACATATTGCACGTGCATCTCGACAAATATTCTCCCACTGACACAATAGACAAATGCCAAGTGGAAGGAAAGAAGTTGGGTGATGGGGAATTTTGACTTCGGATTTGGTTTTTTAAGGTGAGTATGTGTAAAAGGGGAATTTGCATAAGGGTACAAATTCGCTCTTATACATTTCTCCCCCACTTTAGCAAGCACAAATATTGATGAGTGCTTTGGTAAAGTAGATCAAAGAGTTAGTAGAGTTAGAAATGTATACCTGAACCATCAAGCAAGTAGACCTCGATCTAGCGAGCTCAAAATGCAGGACAAAACAAAAGACTCCATAGCCCGCAGAAATATGAAGCTACATAAGATACATCGAAGTCCCTCAGAACAACGATGGACAAATCCCATGGGATGAAAGCATCTTACAGGCCCATAGAATTGCAAGGAGGCATCCCCCAATATCTCTCACATGAAGGAAGCCCTGTGAAGTATGCACCTTACAGGCCCACAAACCTGCAAGAAGGTATCCCCCAAGATCTTCCACATAAAGGAAACCAAGATGAAAGTGCCTTATAGGCCCACAGACCTATAAGGAGGTGTCTTCAAGATCTTTTTTAAGGAGGAAACCCAAAGGAGGGGACTTTGTAGAATCGAATTGGAAAGCGACTCTTTAGAGACGCACCTACAAAGTGATATGTTTACCCGTAGATAAAGCATGTCAAAAATAAAGTGTCCATGCAGGCAGTCAAGCAATAGTCATTCAAACCATTGATAAATTGGAAAACTTTCAAAGGGGTCCCTCAGGAACCCGACGTGAAGAAGGGGGTCCATTCAAGGGACACACTATTTAAAAGTTCAAAAGGGACATTTTTCTTCTCAAATCGACTCATCATCAAGGAATCCTTTTGAAAGATGTTCACTTCATCAAGGAATTTGAAAGGAAGAACATGCCCCCTCACGAAGGGAAGGTCAAAGCTACTTCCACCTTAAAGGAAATTTTTAAAGTTATTTCTTTGCGAACCCATGATGAAGGAAACACATTTCGTTAGGGTTCCAAGTCATGAATGTGATTCTTGGAAAAGTTTGCAAATATTCTTAAGAAAAGATTCATTGGAAACAAACATGTTTTCTAAAAATTGGAGTATGACGTTGTCACACATGAGTGGGACAACTCAAGAAAAGAAGATAAAAAGATAAGCAAAGAGTGAAAGAGATGTAAACATAAACAAAGGGCACAGGGGGATCTGGTTCCATGGGGTCAAATCTTCTCATGCTTATATAAATAATAGGTAACCATTGTGCAAGTAAAAATATCATCAATCCCCAACAAGATTAGGAAGAATGCATGAAAGACAAAGTAAAAATTATAAACAAAATTCAATCAACATGGAAAGGAAGCCTAAATTCCCCCAACACTTTGCATCATCCCCAATTTACCGAAATTCAATCACAAACATGGAATAATGATGATACAAATAGAAGGTTCATGACATAAAATCACTCTTGTATCCAAGCACCAACAAGGGTGATGAGGTTCATCAAAGAACCAATAGCACACGTACAGGGGGAACACATCACAACAAACACACACACATCTAATCTAAAGATAAAGAATAGGCCTCCCCCTAACACTAATCAGTCATCCACTTCCCACTCTGGATCATCATAAGGGGAAGGAGGATGAGCCTGAAGAGGTGAAATATTAAGGGGAGGAACTTCTAACCCTCTCGCAACAAGGGCTAAGGAAGAAGCCACCACAAGGTCTTCTCCGCTAGGCTCTTGTGGAGCTATGGTCAATGGTTTTTTGAATATTGTTGAAAAGGCTGAAACTTCATCCAAAGAGTTAAAAATGCACTTTACTAGAGTTCCATGTCATACCTCAATAGATGGAGAGGGTTGTTGTTGAATCCCTCTTATGTTATTTTGTCCTTGATGTCACTTTATGATTATCTAACATCTTGATGGTTATCTTCTCATTTGATCCATGTTTTGATTGGCACATCTACTTCATTGATATTATTATCTTGGTGGTAGTAATTGTTTAACTCCATGTGCAGATTACAAGTGCTTGTTGAGTTATTCTGGTTACAGGTCATTTTCTCCATTGATCAGGTGATACATTTCTGGTTTAAATAATTGTGTTTCAGTGATTCTCTAAATTATGTTGTCCTTGGCATAAATCAGTTTTATATAGGTTGTTACAGAGTGGTTTGATCAGGCTCTTGCATCTTGAAATTGTTAATGGTTTACATGATGCAGCATGCTTCTCAATAGAATAAGGGTCTATGGTAAGTGGCATGGTAGTGTGAATTTAAAATGCAAAATCAGTCTTCATAACTCACTGGACATTATCTTGACATTGGCACATCTTATAACAATGGAAATTTTAAGATGACAAGTTGGCTTTAATAAATTCAGTTATGGTATTTGGTATGAGAAAATGGCTTTCAGAATCTTGCATAATATCTAGCTTCTATTTCCTATCCATTGGAAATTACAATGCATTGGATTTTATCATGGTGGAATTTGATTGTGGGTAAGGGCATTCTATTCGATCCTCTATTTGTATTTATGTTGGGTCATTTAGTTGATATTTACTTCAAGCCTTAAGGTCGACTGCTGTCATAAAAGGTTGGTTATTGTTTATGCCACATTGAATGTGACCTTGCCTTGACTTTTTGCGAACTTCAAGTCTTATGAGTTCGAATTTACTTATGATTTAATGTTGGTATTATTGAGTCGGCATTACTCATTGTCTAAAATAGTCAAATGCCATAATGGATGTCACATGCAAACCTTGGATAAGCCCGCGGACTTGAAAAGGAATAATGATTTTTTGTTTAATCTCTGTCCTTTTCGGACTTCAAACGTTTATCATCATTTGCAAAGGAATAATTTGCTTTGCTTGCATTCGAAGGTTAGGGCAAACATTTTTTTCTATCTCACATTTTTTGGACACCCCCATTCTGGCCACCATGCTCGAGTTTGTATCTCATCCATTTCTTTGCTATCCTTGGCAATTTTTTGCTCTTGGATAGTGATCGGGAGCAGTCAGGATACCAACACAATGGTCGCTCTGTGTGACTATTTCCAGCCACTGGGTATTGGCACATTTTTGGAAGGCAGTGTGGTCATTTTTCTCCTCTATAGGACTGGTAATCATTCTTTGAAAGCAACATTTGTTTACTAGGTATTCTTCTTTTGATTGGTTTGCAGATCTGCTTCTGGACAAGCAAGATGGTTACGAACTTATCCTTTCTCTCCTATGCAAAGCGAAAATTTGAAAACGTCTATTGCTTTCAAGAGAAAAGTCTGAAATATTTACTGTTAAAAATCAAAACGTGACTACAATTTCATTTAAAGGTTATCATGATAGTTATTTTAAGGAACTTTTTTTTTTGGTTGTGGGTAATGATAAATGTCATCGAATCTCTTCAGTTGTTTATCTGGGTTCTTGGATAACAGTTCTTGTGAAGTTACTTCATTTGCACTTCATAGTGGTTTCAATTTCTTAAGAATTACAATCACTATAATGGGTATAGATCTCAGAATATTCTCTTAGCCTCACTTGAAATTGTGGGTAACTGTTATAATGCATGATTAATAGCTTTCAGTTACATGTTGGTTGGGGTTTCAATTACTTCTTTTTCATAGCAACTTGTTTGTCAAAACTCCTATGGTATATGCACTCCTCATGACTACTTGTGGGTATAATTTGAAAGAGGTTTCATTTTGCTAAAAATACTTTTGTTGCATTGTTGGTTCTATCAAGGAAAAATGGTTATCATTTCAGTTTTAAATGATGTGCTCTCACTGTTTTTGTTTAAGCACTGCATGTGCAGGATTCTAGTGAAGACATGCTCTGTCACACCTCTATTCTTGGACTTTGATGTTCTATCCTCAATAGAAAGAAAGAATCTCCTTTTATGATCACTGCAACATTAGATCCGTTTCTTGTCAATCATTCTCTAACCTAAAAAACAACCTTGTATAACCTTCTGGAATGTGAAATTCGAGAAACAGTGGTAATACTTCCAATATGTAATGATGTTTTCTATAAAAATCCAAAAACCATTAGTTTAGGGTTCTATCATGATAGAAAATCAAAAACTTGAAACAAGGGTATTACTATTTAGAGATGTGAAAGTCTATCCTGTTCTTTGATGCTGAAAATTGGAAAACACAGTGTGTAGTCAGATTTGTAGTTTCTATATGGAAAAAGATTGAAAATCAAATAGTGAGAAAAGAAAGAAAAGATGTATTATTGTAATATAGTTTGATGAGATTGTATTGTGACTATGATAGGATTTTCCTCAAGCTGCATCGAGATTAGATAATGCATGGAATTCTGAAGAGTCAATTTTGACTCTTGAAAATTCTATGTTTTGTCTATCAAGAGGCACTTGACAGAAATCAAGTGAAACAGAGAGATCCTATGTACTAATTGTACGTTCTATTGAATATCAAGAAAGGGGTTGGTGCTCCTTGAGTCAGTGCTCAGAAATCAGCCTTTGAGGCTTTGTCAAAATAAATTATTGAAATGAAAGCCTAAAAAAGGCAGTAGGTTAAGGAGTAGTTTATCTACCCCGGGAGGGTTTTCCACTCGGCATATCTTGTGTCTCTGTGACTCATTTGCTTCAGTACTTTACTGCTTCAAAATGCAATTTTACATTACTCATTTTGAGTTTATATGATTGCATTCAAATACATGGATGACACTATCATTGATAAATGAGAACATATGTATGGTTCTTTTCAGTTTTAGTTTTAAATTATTTAAGAAGTTATAAACACTGATTCACCCCCCCCCCCCCTCTCAGTGTATTTTCACTCCAAAAATTGCATCTAAGATTCACCACTTGGTTCATCGAGTGATTCAGGAGCAGTGACAAACTCAGGGGAAGTTGGGGTGGGTCCCATCACTAGGACAAAACAAGCTAATGCGGGACCACCCTTCAGAGAAGGTGGGCTCCTCTTACGTCCTCTATTGCTAGAAGGACCAACCTCTACCTTCAATTTTGTCAGGGGATGAAAACTCCCCACAAATGAGGTGAGAGGCATAGAGGAAGATGAGGAGAAAACCATGGTAGACACCTCTGAAGTATTCAACATGTCCACGATCTTTAGGAAAGGAGGGATGTTCGAAAGGGACATCAACAAGGGTGGCTCAAAAAAAGGAACAATGAACACCTGCACCTTTTTCGGGTCATGCACATTCACAACAGGAGTTGGGAGTGATACAGAGCTTTATTGAATAGGAGTAGAGGGGAGGAGAGAGGAGGACAAAGTAGGAAGCCTTGAAGTAGGGCTGGTCATATCCTCTTCCTTTCTCTACAAGGTGGCTTGCTCAGCTGCAAGAGCCTTTTGTTGATGCTTGCATTCACACAGAAGGTAGTTCCTACAAATCTTTGAGCTAGAGGTCAAAAGCTATGAAGGAATGGAAGGCTCTTGCTCAGCCATAGGAGTGCCAACTATAGTTGTTTCCAGCGAAGGGACAGGCTTCTGAATGGGAACAGGAGGAGCAAGTTTAGAAGCAACAAGGTGAATCGGCTCTAGTGCCTTGGTAGCAGGCCTCTTCCCATTTATTGCTTTAGCAAAAAAAGTGGTAGGAGGCTATGGAGGTCAAGACATAGAAGATTCCCCATGGGGACCTTTCTTCCTGCCATACAGGTAGTACCAAGGTCTAGGGGGTTTGGTAGGGAGATCCAATACTTGAACCTTGGGTTTTTTCCAAGCCGGTATCATCGAACTCAGAGGGTTAAAACCAATCATATTCATCTAAAACTCTTCTCTAGAAAGGGGAGTAGGAGAGCCATCTTAGGGATGGGGTAGATTCTCTTTTCCCTTTCGAGAAGAGGAGGCAACTTGCTACTACGCTACCAAAAGGGTCAAATTTGACTTTCCTTTTCCCCCTGTCTTATACTTCACATAACTCTTATAAACTAGGTTTGTTCTTGGGGGAAGCAGACCAAACCGAGGTGGGCCAAAAGTGATCCAATGAATATCCCCATGGGATACCAGAGGTTGGTACCTGGTGTCATGCACTACATGTGCAACACCTTCATGGGAGAACTTTAAACATTTGTGAATGATGGAAGCGATTCCATTCATCGAAGCTAGCTAGGGTATGCCTAACTTCACTCTGAACAAATCTGACTCTAGAATAACATCAAAGACTATGCCTACAGCCCTAGGTCCAACTAGGATGGATAGAGTTATTGAACCATAAGTTTTAAGAGCAAGGGCATCATGCGTATGGATGATGGACTTCATTTCTTCGTATTCCTCCTTTTGTAATGAATCAAGACAAAATGTCTCTTTTGTAATGACATTCACTCAGCTCGTAGGGTCAACTAGGACCCCTATCACAATGTTCCCATTGAGACGAGCGGGAATGTAAATGGGAGAGGGCTTGTTGTTCAAGGGTATATCTTGCAATGTTAATGTCATGTCCAGAAATATGGTCATGGGTTATGTAGTAGGAGTAACTATAACCATGTTAACATATGCCTTGGGCTGTGTGGTAGAATCAGAGGGATTGACAATTATGTTGGTAGAATGTGACGGAAATGGGTCCGTGTATATCTGCAACTCACTATTTTCTTTCTCCATTGATTTTTTTGTATTTTTTTACTCCCATCAAGATGAATAGTACCATCCTTGATGTGATCTTGTATCTCATGATGCAGGCATAAAATGTTCAGTATCATGTCCATTACCTTGATGGTATTGACAGAAGGTATTCATATTGTACCAACTAGGGTAAGGTTCCATGAGAGGCTTAGGGTTCTCCAAGGTTATGATATTTTCCTTAAGAAACCTTTGTAGGATGGAAAAATAGGATTCTACTAACTTTGTGAAATTTAGGTTGCATCTGAGGCCATTATCACTCATAGTAGCTACTACATTCGCAACAACCTTACCCTTTCCAAAGATCAATACTATGGACTTTCCTTCCATATGGGAGCGTGAGGAGGGTCCCCTAAGCTGAACTACCATATGTTGATATTCTCATAGCATTGCACACAAATACACGAAAGAAGGGTACTTCATGAGGGAAAACATTTCCGATCAAGGTCTTTGAAAGTTCCCTATGAACACCTTTTGCACATTAGAATCAAGCAGCGGGTATGAGATATGTGAGAAGAGCACTTGGTATCGCGCTATGAAATTAGTTATCTTCTCATTATCCCCTTGCTTGCATCAGATGAGATCCGAAAAGGTCATCTTTGGTTTAATGTTGGCTTGGAACTGTCGGAAAAAATTGTTTACAAGTTGATCAAATGAGAAAATAGAGTTTTTGGGCAAGGAACATTACCATTCAAGTGTTGTAGTCTCAAGAGATCGAGGAAATAGCTTCATCATCAATGCATCATGATGGAAGAAGTTTGTACACAAGACATTAAATTTGGAAACATGTATTTGTGGGTCCCCTTTGCCGCCATATTTTTTGAATTTTGGAATCTACATTACTTGTGGGAAGGGAGTACTTAAGATTGCTACCGAAAATGGACTATGTTGAAAGAAGGGTTGGGCAAAGGCTTGGGAGAGACTCGCCAACTAGCTTTGCATCTTTCCCATATTCTAAAGAGGGGTGTTCAGAATAGGGTCATTAGATGAGATAGGACTAGTGGAACCTCCTCCAAAGCCACCACTGTAGCTACCTTTGAAACCACCAACATGGCCACCACCGAAACCACTATCGGGGCCACCGCCACCAACAGGGCCTCCACCGGCGCCACCTCCACCTTTGAAGCCACCACCATGGACTCCACTAGAACCACCTCCCCCAATACTACCCCCACTATCAAAGCCACCATCACTACCAAAGTTCCCACCACTTATCTTTCCAAAACCTCCACCACTAGAGGTGACAGGAGGGGTGAAACTAAAAGCTAAGGGAATTTTGTTTACTCTCATAGTTTCAGATCTCTCAGAGGCAGGGGGATGCTGATCGAAGGGACTATGTCATCCATGTACATAGATATGGGAGGCATTGATACTCCTAACTATCTCTCATGTTCCTTGAAACCGGCCCCTTATACAATAATAGCATTGTTTTAAGGGGCACAGGCTTCAATCAGACTAGAAAGGCTAGTTAGGAGCTCTATACATGTTCGATTTGTTCCTACCAAATACTTTATCTCACTAATAACATTAGAAGCTTTACCCAACTTCAGGTCCTTCTCCAAGTGATTCTCCAATTTTCTCAACCTTTTGCTAAGGGTAGTGATATACTCTAAAGGAATTTGAAAAACTTTGTGCTCATCTACTGATGATTGTGTAGGAGACACAGGAAGAGTGGGGATGTGGTTAGTCTCATCAAGGAATCCTACCTCACCCTATGATAATATCTTATGGGTAGAAAGACCAAGGACGGATCTGGTAAAAATACCTGTAGAGAAACTAGAAGTGATCTTCTTCCTCTCCATTGGAAGATGTCATACACTTCTAACAATATACCCAGAGGTCGTGGACTAGGTTGTAATACTCATAAAACTTCACAATACTTAGGGGCACAACAACCACAAGGTACAAGGGAAAAGCTTCAACACCAATGAATGGGTAGAGGTTGGTTCACGTCAAGTTCACAAAAAATGTAAGAGAAGGGAGACCAACCACGTCAAGGCTCTAGGTCACAGAGAGCCAAGAGTGGAGGTTGCACAAACTTATCTCACTCTAAAGGGGTGTTTTAGATAGAGGTTGAGAATGATGAGGACTATAAGGTACTTTGATCACTCTTCGGACCCAAAATATAGGTTTAGGATAGGCGAGCTAGTTTTACAAGTTGATATTGTACCTTAGAAAACACTCTTTCCAAGGATGTAAGCACGGTTCTGGGACGATAGAGTGGCACGTTGGGATCTCATAGGTGCGCTAGCATTCGTATGAAAAAAGGATAGAAATTATAATATGAACCACCAAAAAACAAGCTAACAGTCTAGCTAAGTACTCCTAAATGAAAAAAACAAAACTATAAAGTATGAAAGGTACAAGTGGAGATGATAAAATAGATAAATGAGAGCTAAAGTGACAAAGATGATCTCACTGAGGTGCTAGTTCACTAGCTAGATCCAAATGCAAGTTCACCAGCACACAATAAAGAGGGGAAAATTATTGGGGTTGCATAGGGGTCTACCTCAGTCAGACCCCTGATTTGGTGTTTCCACCTCCACAGACAGCTAGATAGAAATGAGAGAGAAATATGTGATAAAGAAGTAAAGAAATAGATATTTCAATAAACACTACAAAATAGTAAATAGCTACTCAACCAAATCACAAAGGAGAGGAGTGAAACATTACCACCTCCACCCAAGAGATCATTAGCCAATGGAGGAGAAGATGGACTTGGCAAAGTCACCACAAGCTTGACTATGATGAAAGGAAGTCTCACAAGACTCCAAGCCCATGTTGCTAATGGATTGCTTCACACTTGCTTTGCGAAGTTGATAGAGTGTTGTTGCTACAATGGAGTGTTGAAATACTACCTGCTAGAACTTGTGAAGAGATGAAATGGAATGAGAATGAGAAAGAATCTTCATTTTCTAGGTCGGTTGGTCAAACAGGGACGTTAAAAATCGACCCCAATCAAAACTATAACACCTCTACCAACTTCAGATGCATGAATCTGTCAGGGATGACAGCACGCTACACATGCATCCCCGACAAATATTCTCCCACCGACACAACAGAAAAATTCCAAGTGGAAGGAAGGCAGTTGGGTGATGTGGAATTTTGTCTTTGGATTTGGTTTTCTAAGGTGAGGATGTGTAAAAGGGGAATTTTGATAAAGAGTGAAAATTCGCTCCTATATAATAACCGTAGTATTTTTTTAGGTTTACCCCTTGTGGCACACTCTTTTTTATTTCATTCCTCTAAAATATGTAGGTTCTTATCCTTATACTCCACTACCATAATCCCTTCGGAATGCTTTATCTTGGCTTCCTTAACCTTTTCCATCCTTTTGCAATACCTTTCTTGAATTTCCTATGTTTTATTTTTTATTTTTTATTTTATGTTAAAATACATTGTCAGTTTAATGTTATACTTAAACTCTCTTTATTTTGTATTATCTCCTTTCACCATGGGTGTTAATGATTTGGAATTTCATTGATTATTTTATGAATCACATGTGAATTATCTTTAACCTATTTCTATTGGTAATATATTTTCAAGGGTCCCTTTAGGAACCCCCCTTTCCTATTCATCATATCGTAGGTGCCTCACCCCTTGATGTAGGAGCATCCATGGTTGACTGGTGATCTTGCATCATCCAAAAACATATTTAATTTTAAATTTTTATTTATTTTGGTCTTTAAATATTGTAGGTGAATAAAAAAATTTAATAAGGCCTAAAATATTTACTAAAATTTGGCCAAGTTGTTATGTTGCAGTTTTATGGTGATTTGGGCTCATTTTGTGGATTTTTCAAGGAAAAATATTCAAATATACCTTCTTGGGCATGGGATTTGTGGAGTTCCAAGTTATAAAAACTAATTTATTATTCCTTAACATTTTCATGAAGAATTTGGATGTCCAAGAGCAAGAGGTTTGACTTTTTCTATTTTGGGGCTCCTATTTGTGAGGAAATGGTTGCTTTTTCTTAGCCAATCATGGATAGAGGTTACAAAAAGATGCTTTTTCAAAATTTAATGATTTTAAATTCATTTTTGAAAGAATATTGTCAATTTCTAAGCATATAAAATTGGCAGTTATAGGAAAGGTTTGAAGGAGTTAATTTATACTCTTCATTTTGGTAATTTTTGAGGGTTGTTGCTGCCAAATCAAAGCTGGTGCTTCCCACACATGGAAATTTGAAGAAAGAGTTGGAAATATGGAGTTTTGCAACATGACCATGAAGTGTATATAGATTGATCAGGATGTTCTTGTGTTTTCATTGATGTCAACATGGTGACAATAGTACGGGAAGCTTATTTGGTATACCAGAAGCTAATCTCTATCAGAAGTATTCTTTACTGATGAACCAGTGTGTTGGTTTTTGAGTCTAGAATTCACCGCAAGAAATGATATGATTTTGATATCTTAACCTTGTTATTATGACTCATTTAGATAGCTATACTTTAGGATCTTGAGAAATTTTGTGTTGAGAGCAGGAAGATATCATTGACAGAGTTTAACTATGTAACTACGGTTGTTTCTCTGTTCATCATATCAGTGTGGGAGACTATGCATTATCTTAAGAAGAACATTCTAATGTTTTGGTTCTAATGGTAGTCTCTCTGATG
This sequence comes from Sequoiadendron giganteum, assembly GCA_007115665.2. Taxonomy (NCBI): domain Eukaryota; kingdom Viridiplantae; phylum Streptophyta; class Pinopsida; order Cupressales; family Cupressaceae; genus Sequoiadendron; species Sequoiadendron giganteum. Next base: position 833,799,074 of record CM021102.1, read on the forward strand.
TTAATGTGATGAGAAACTGAAGTAATATCATATCTGGAAGGTGTTTACTTTGAGAAGTGAATGTTAGTTTAGAGTTTTTGTGTTTAGGTCCTAGTCTTGGCCGACCAAACATATGACATGAATTAATACTTTGTGAACACTTTCTATAGATCTACGTTGACTTGATATGATGCACTACATGGATAAAAATGGTTTAAATCCTATATGGTTCCAATAAAAATATTTTTGATTGGATTGTTTTCATCTAATTAGGCTGACCTAATTGATTAATGAGATATACTTGCATACATATATAAAAAACTCTTTGAAGAAGAAGGAAGTGAGAGAAGAGAATGGAAGGAAAAAGAATTGTGTGAAAGGAGAAGAGTGTCAAGGGTGAAGAGGATAACAGAATATTTGAATATGCAAGCCTAAATAATTTATTAGTTGAGGTCATAATAGAATTGTTGAGAAACTATTGTGTGAAGCAGTACTTCTTATTCAGATATTCATTGGAACTAAAACCTATTGGCAAGACACACTGCATGTATCACTTGGTGTTGTCATTGATGGAAACCCTAATTGATGATCAGATATGCACACTATCAATTGATCATACTGATAGGAAGATTGAATTTTGTTAAGGAAGAATAGAGCATCCGATAACATAGTTTTCATTGATCTGCATGATGATCTCAGGTTATTATTTTGTGTTATGCATCCTAGGGAATTTTTGTTAGCATATTATGTTTTTTTCATCATAAGCGCAGCGGCTCATATCGGTTTGTGTGAAAGTTAGAAGATTCGATTGACTTGTTCTCAGTATTTTCTCATATTGTGGCCGACCTCTTGAATGTATTAAGTCACGAATGTATGAGAACCAATTAGTTAAATATTTCTATGTTTGTACATATTTTTTTGGGTCTTAGCCAAGTTTTGGCTGACCATTAAGGGTACGCATTGCATATCTTTCATAATTTGAGGCTGACAATTGAAATTTTCTTGTGTTCTATTAAAGCTGACAAAGTGTAATTAAATCCTATGTTACGGATATATATATGATCATCTGTATCATTTTGGTGTGTAAGTGGTGTATGTATTGATGCGAATAGAAAATAAGAGCAGAGCGATGATGCGCAGTTTCACTTACGCATAGAATATTTGTGCTATGTGTATTAACAGAAATGAGTAGAAGTGCAAAATCAGTTTATTGGACAACAAATCTATTATTGAGCCTAATTGAAAATGTAATCAGGAATTTGTAGGTGCTAATTTTCTCAGTTCAAACATTTAGATGGATTTAATCTGATTTTATTTGTAAGGTAGCGAGCCTAACCTTTGAGAAGTGAGCTCTAGGTAGTGCACCTGAATGCAAGTGCATTCCCCTTTTGTAATCTTCATTTTGAGTATACTCAGATCATACTTGTGGATTGGCCATCCATTGTGGTTTTTCTCCTAATAGGGTTTCCATGTAAAATCTTGGTGTTATGGTGTTGTGTTTATTTTCTTATTTATTCTCTACGGTTGAATGATTATAATGCTTTGATGAAAAAGGGTTAATGAAGTTAATTTTTGCACAACACTGATTCACCCTCCCCTCTAAGTGTATCTTGTTTCCAACAACTGGTATAAGAGCTAGTTCCTCTAGAAGAAGTCTAACCACTTGGGGAGATCTTGAAAGGTGTTTTAATGGATTCAAGCAGTCTTCAACAACAAATTTTGGTGGCCCTAGATGATCTTGATCAGTCAAAGGCTAAAGTTTAGAAATTACAAGAAAACCTATCAGATGCTAAGAAATTCATTGAATCTTTGAAAGACACAATCAACAAGTCTAGATAAAAGAGAAAGGAACTATGTGATCAAATCAAGCAAAGTGATGGTAAGAGCATTGAAGATTAACAACTTGATCAAACCCTGAAATAAAAGAGAGAAGAATGTGAAAAGCTTACCAAAGATAATACAGTTCTAAAACATGAGATGGAATCTATCATTATGAAGATGACCAAGGAAATTGAAGACAGAAATAAAAATGAAGAGAACCTAACACGGTCTCTGAAATAAAAATGTGAATTATGCAGTCGATATGACAATGAACTGGAATAGTCTAAAAACAGTGAAGAAGCACTTAGGAATCAACTTGTTGCTGCTAATGAGTATAAAGAGAAGTTAAAAGCTAGTTTTGCCATGCTTGATGAACTAATTGGAAGTCAGAGGACTCATGGTGACAAGCAAGGTCTTGGATATGAAGAAGGAAAAAGTTCCAAATCTGAGCAAAGAAAATTCAGACAAAGAAACCAAGGAAAGAAATCTGAAAGGTATACAGTAAGGCAAACTAATGCTCAAATATTTAATGGATAATGTTTCAAATGTAATAAATTTGGACACATGGCGACTCAATACTAAAGTAGAATGAATCAAAGTGGTCCATCATTCTCAGGTTAGTGTTTTAAATGCCATAAGATTAGTCATAAGTCCAATGAATGCAGAAGTATGATGAATTAATTTCACAGAAATATCAAATGCTATACATGCAATAGACTTGGTCATACTGCTAACCAGTGCAGATCAAGAGGAAATCAGTGGAACAACTGGTCTAGTAAGAGGAATGTTGTATGCTACAATTGCAAAAAAATTGGTCACATTGCAACTCATTGCTGGAATAGAAAAGGTCTGGTAAATCAAAGGAGCAATATGCAAAAAGAAATAAAATGAAAAGGGAAAATCATTGCAGATGTGGTCAGGAAAAAAATACAGAAGAAACGGGTAAAGAAAGAACCCTCTAATGAAGAAAGTGTGCCAGCACCATAACCTACTTTGAGTAATTCCTCCAGGAATTAGTCTCAAGTGTTTAGGCCTAGGGGGAGTTGTCAAAGAAAATCATATAAACCCCTAACAGGCAAGTGATACATGATGTGGATGTGTTCAGGAGATGCATAAATGATCAACAATTGTTTTTTAACTCATTGAAGGAAATGGTTTGTCGAATTAAAGGTCTACAAATGTTTTATCCATCTCAATGTACTGATACAGAGTAACCGGATGAATTAGGGTTAAAGCATTTATTGCAATAGAAGATTTAGGTGTGTAAACAATAAAAGGTCATTTCCACAGTTCACTTTTTACCTTGCATTTGAAAGAGAAGAATTTTGGAGAGCTCATAGGCGAATATTGGTGATTTGAGGCAAGATTCAAGCATCGGAAGTGTTTTTAATATTCAAATTGTGATCTGACAAAAATGGTACTTTTTGGAAAACTTTGCAAAATTGTGATTTGGAAAAATGAATACTCCTCTGGTAGTCAAAGTTAAGGATTGACCTCAACCTAAATTTAAGTGGCATCCTTACAAATCCCTTGAGTCTGATCCTCTAGGATCATTTTCTTTTGTCTCGTATGGAGTGTTACATACATAAGATATTAGGGTTTACATTCATACAAATATTGATGAGCTAGGGAATTCTCAACTTATGAATCTATATAATCATCATATCATTGGCAAAGATTTTTGTGTAAAATCGAAGCATAAAATCTTGGAAATGAAGAAATTCACTTAGATGGTTAAATTTCCCATTTTTTTGGAGTTGAAATGGGTTTGATATGTTTTGAGCCGAGTACATGATTAATTTATGTGGCTAACTATTATGTTCAAAAATACAAAAGAAGTTATCAGTGCAATAACCGGTCTGAATTATTCCGGTGGATTAACTATTCTCAAGTATGTGAAAAAAAAACTGTCACAGATGCCACAGGATCAACATATGATAGCAGAGCTATGACCATTGACAACATTATTGATGTACATGTGAAATTTGCATCCATGGTCATCGGATACAAAATTTACCATTCTAGCTGAGAGAACTCTCTATTCGGCACAATAATTTATGTTGCTTATCAAATGGTAAAGGAAAATGTAGAGTATGATCTTTGTGAATTACTAAGAATTTAGTTAATGGAAAATCTGGCAAAGATAAAGAACAAGAAAATTTCTTTCAAATATGGTACCCTGCTTTTGTGTTTGTTTTGTTACTTCATGGGAGAAGTTTTGGGAATTGGAAAAGTTCAGTGGAAAAAGGACAAACCAGTAGCTAAACAAATCAGTGGTTTGATCTATAGTATTTCAGATATTAAAGCAAGAAATTTAGCTATCTGGGGATATTTCAAAGGCTTTTAGTCTATGATGCAAGAAAGGGAAATAATTCCTATTAGAGTAATAATTTATTACGCTTAATTAATTATATCATACTGGTTAATTAATTAAGTCACTTATTCCTCTAGTTGCTTAAGCTAAACTTAGGTGCATTAATAATTATTTATTAATTATTAAGTGTGCACACTAGGGTTTCATTTAGGGTTTCCCTTTTAGGGTTTCTTGATCTCCTTCATAAGGATTGATCTCTTTGTAATATTTGAGATTCTCATAATGCATTTTACACTTTGAGGTTTACAGATCTTGTTTGTTTTGAATGTCTTTTGCATGTGATAGGTATCCATTTGCATGCAGGTGATCTTGGATTCTAACAATTCCCACCTCTATTGTGGAGAAATATAAGGACTTTATTTGCTTCATGGTGAGTATTGATCTGTGTATGATGGAGGCAACTGATCCCAAGACAATTTGGACAATGCCCATGGGATATGACATTGATGAATTTTTTTTGGATATGTATGCTCAACACATACTGGGAAAACCAGTAGATCTGACAGAGGAAAGATTTAGAACTTATGCAGAGAAAGACAAACAGGTGCGCAGTGAACTAGGAAATCTTGTGACTACAAAAAGAATTAGAAAAGAAGTTGAAATTCTTGCAAAGAGTATGGGATTTCCTACATAATTTCTAAAATAAGGAAGAAATAAAAGGCAAGAAGCCGAAGCTGCAAAGCAGGCAGCTAAGGAAGCAGCAAAAGGTCAAAAATCTGGTCCGACAGCACCATCTACTCAAGATAGAGAAACTAGAAGCTCTACACCCCATTCAGTCCCTATATCTCAACCAATCCCTGTGAAAACTAAGGGATCTGGTAAATATGGGAAGAGAAAGAAAGGAAAAAGAAAAGGAGTGTATATGACTATCTCTGAGGATGAAGAAACAGATTCTGATGAAGAAGTAAAAGAAATCAGACATCAAGGCACCAAGGTTGCATCGATCACTAAAGACAAGCCTTCTGGTGGAGACAACCAGGTAAAGAACAAAGCAAAGATCAACAAACCAGTTATGTCAGCTAAAGCAATTGAAAAATCTATAATCAAAGATGGAAATTTAAAACCTCTTTGTGAATGGCATGAGTCTTTTGGTGAGTCTGATACAAGAATTCTTGAAGAGGAAACTATTGAGCATATGAACATTTTCAATAAAGTGTTCATATAAATAATGCCAAATCTACCAAAAATCTTATATGACATATTGCAGATGAGAAGAGTTAATGCCAAGAAAGAAGAAGAGTTAATGAGAGAAAGTATCTTAGCAGAGCTTTGTTCGGTAATTTTAGTAGATGAAATGAAGGCACTCTTGAAAAGAATAAATAAATAATTTAAGAGAAAAACAAGAGTGAACAAGCTCTTGATTGGGAAAACAGATGAAGTGATAAAAGAAATCAAGAAGATTCTCAAAAAAATCTTGCTAAGTGAGAGAATTGATGTAGTGACTAAGGAGACACATGTTGAAGAAGTACCCTCTGGTTTGGAAAGGGAATTAGAAGAAGAAAATGTTGAAAATACTGTAGCAAACCCATAAAATGAAAAGGCAAATGATGACAAGATTGAGGATACTCAAATTCCTCCTCTGGTAGACAACGCAAAAAATCCTATTGAACTTAACAATTTTGAAAATGTATCAGTTGGGGAACTGTAAATAAATGAAGGCAAATCAGAACCTGGAACTGAAGAAGTAATAGCTGAAGAAAAGAAAATTGAGATTCTTAGTCCGGTTAAAGAAAAGAAAAGTGAAGGAAGAGACATTGTTGAGGCAGTAAATAAATTCTTGGTTGAACAAAAGGAAGAACTGGATCTAGAACTGATAGAAGGTCCTATCAATCTATTTATCTTAAGTCCAATCCAGAAAATGAAAGTAGCCAAGATTTCTCATGCTCAATCCAGCGAAGAGATATTGAAATCTCACATTGAGAATAGTGAAATACTTGTTGATGGTAAAAATGACACAAACAACATTAAAACAGAATATTTCTACTCTATTTCTCCTGAAAGAGAAAGATAACATATAGTAATCTAACTCCCGAGGTCCTGGTGGTTGGTTCTCAATTGTTTGGTGTCACTCAATCGATTCATGCAATTGTAATGTTCAAGGGGCCTGTGTTAGTAACGAAAGATTCAAGCAATGACTCGTTTGTTTATCGAACTGTTTCTGTAAATCAATGGGTTTTAAATAAAAGAAAAAGATAGATCAAAGGGGTAAACCAGTAAACATGAACAAAACTTATGTAGCATCCAGACATATATTTTCAATAATGAATGTTTTTCCATTCAGATCAAAAAAACCATAAGATGACACAATCTATAGAATGATCTATACCATTGTATACATTTTAGGTGCTTAATTAATTTCACAATCACACATCACAAATATTTAAAGTATTTCAAAACAACACACATTCATTCATCATCAAGATTATAGATCAACAGACTTCAATAAATTTAATTCAATGATAATCTAACAAGATAATCCTTAAATTTGGTTTCTTCTAATGACTTACATCACATAAGAAACTATCATGCTTCAATGCAATCACTGGCATTCAGATAGATTATAACTTATCAGCCTTATCAAATAAAACAAATCAATTGTAACTCCATATTGTGTAAAAACCTGTAATTCTATTAACTGTGAAAATATCAAGTAACAATGTATCTCAAAAATGATCACTACAAAACTCTATCTCCTAGCATTAAGTAAGCCAATTTCTCTTCTCAATTAGACGACCTTTACAATATGATACCCATCAGGTATTTATAGATATACAAAAGTTTGAACTCTACTTCTAATTTAGGTTATCCACCTTTTTAGGAACTAGACTCTCTTGGAAACTCAGATCAATTTGATCTTGAGTTCTTACATTTAAACTTTAGTTGAACTGGAGATCAAAATTTAGACAAGAAAAAGAAATCATGCGCTCCAAAATTGTCAGTGTTGCATGCACATGCAAAGAAGAGGAAAATTATGCATGCAAGGATTCATGCATGCGAAGCTGGATCTGCAATGAACTCATCATAACTGGTGAAGACCTGTTGTAATGTATCCATTTCCATCCCATCAATCCAGCCATCTTCAAATTTGATCTGATCCAATTCTATTGCAGCACACTCCCTCATACCTTTTATCTTCATCAACTCTCTTCTAGCAGCTTTTATTTCTTCCTTGACATCCACTAGTCGATCTATTATCAAATCTTCTCCATCATCCTCTTTCTGCATGAGTCCTTTGAACCTTTCATCCAACTTTTCTTTTATTTGCTCAAAGGCATGCCTTCTTTCGTAAACACATTCACATCTACAATAATGGCAATAACTGCTTCTAGCTCCTCCAATTGCTCAGTCAAATTATTAACAACCTCTTGAATCTCATCCTTATGTTTACACAAAAATTTAGTTTTAAAACGGAGTATACGAGAAGTTTTCTCCACAAAATCCTTATTGTCCTCCTCAAGTATCGACTACTCAAAAAGAGTAGCTAAAGACAATGCATTAACCTTTTCTAATTTTTGGTTGTATTCTTTATATTCTTCTTCTTGTTTCTCCCATGCCTCCATGTATTGATGCATCTCCTTTATTAGCCCTTTTGTATCCCTATAGGCTTCAAAACCTTCAACCAGAACTTCACCTACCTCTTGATTCAACTTGTCTACCCATCAGTCTACCATCTCCGCTTTGCCTTTCACCTGCACCAAATCATCCACCTCCTTTTTACTTAATAAAATAGGAGTCTCAATGGCTGTTACCTGCTGTGCTCTCGAAGAGGAAACACTTTTCAAGAATGAATGTAATTGATCCAAATGAGCCTTAAGTTCATCCTTCTTTTACTTGTCCTTAATCATCCTTGATTTAGTTGTTGAAGCCACTACATCAATCAAATTCATTTGCTAATTCCTAGTGAGCCTTCCCAAGTTGACCGTACTCAGCTGATAATTTGTTAGCTGCATATCCCCTACCTCCTTTTCTGTCATTGGCATGGCACATTCAGCAACAATTTCTCCTTTGTCTATGAGTCTGGTAGAATGTAGAATCTTAGCCTTCTTTTTAGGCCTCTCTTGCTCAATTCCTTTCATCATGTCTTCCCAATTAAGAGGTTGTGATGGTGTTACTACCCTCTTTTGTAGGTCCAATTTTAGTCAGGTAGGAGCACTTGGAGCAGTAGTCATCATAGAAGAGGAAGCAACAACTATAGAAGGTGACTGAACATTTATCTGAGGTTGAGAGTCAACCCTTGATTCCTCTTGTTGTTCTTGCAGTATATGCTTCTACACCAACTTCTCAGCCTCTTCTCTATCTCTTTGTTCTTTCCTTTTCCTTTCTTCCTCTCCTTTCCTTTGACTTTCTTCTTCCAACCAATCTCTCTCTACCTTTTCTTTTTCTAACTTTTCCTTCTCTAGAGCTTCTTTTTCTAATTTCTCTTTCTCCAAATCCTCTAGCTTCTCTTCCTTTTCTTTCTCTTCTTGTTGCTTCTTGACCAGCTCTGCAACATCTCTCTCTTTTTGTAACCGTGCTGCTTCTTCTTCCTTTTGGTGAGCTTCCTCAACCAGTTAACTTGGCCAACAAAATATCTTTCTCCCTTCGGTTCCTTGCCTTTTCTTCTTCAAAGTCATGAATCTTTTGAATTAATTTTAACTTGTCATTTTCTTCTTTGACCTTGAGTTCATGTTCTTGTTGCCTTAGCTGCCTCTGCTTTTCTTCTTCATCCGCTCTTGCCTTAGCCTCAGTTTGTTGTTGCAACAGCATAGCATCAGCTTCTGCCTTGGCATCCCTTTCCTTTTGTTCCTCCACTGCAACCCTTGCATTAGAATCTCTTGTCGCATCTTCAAATAGCTTCCATTGATCTTCTTGTGTCAAAATCTGCTCACTATCCTCCTCTAGAGGCATATTTTCTTGTACATCCTTTTCTGACTCAGTCTCCTCCGAGTCTGTTCCAACATCCAGAATTTCCTTCTCCACCTCTTTTCCCTTTGTAGTTTCAGCCATGCTATGAAGAGCTCCTTCATGAACTTCTCCTCTCTGTTGTGTTGTAAGTGGTACTTGTGTGGAAGACTCACCTAATGTAGGTGTTGAAACAGCAGATCCTACTAGAACATCCCCTTCTTGTGTTTCCTCTTCATCCTCTGCTGCCTCAAGTTTTATTTCTTCAATTTCCGGAGGAAGGAATTCTAATGGCTCTTTGGGAGGTGTCTTTCTTTTGATCCTCTTGTATCCCTTACCCTTTTTAAGGACTAGTCCTTGAGGAGTTTGAGTTCTTAACATTAACCACTGCACACTCCTATCCAATATTGTCCTTCCAATCCTCTTAATATCAATAGTTTCTTCAGCATCCCAGTCAATTGGATCCAAACTCTTGGTACAAATGTTCAAAGCTTCATAGGAGGGATCTAATAGAATTCCATCATCCACCAATGTGTCAAGAATATTTTCTTTAACACCAAGCTCTGACATGAGTGAGATAGATAATCTTTCATAGTTCTTCTTTCTCAAATCATACTCATCCTGTCGATCACTCCAAAAGTCTTCTAACAAATTGAAATGTCTAGTAAACACCGAAGGCAACAAGGCATACATCTTACCTTTTGGATCAAAATGCCTACGAGTTGTATATAAACCTAATTTCAACTGTATAAGCTCCCTGTAGATAACCTTTGCTCCTATCAGATGTTGACAGCTATATTCTCCCAACTTCATGGGAAATTTATGACACCCGATTTTATGTTTGATCCCAAACCAAGCATTAACTCCAATAGCTTGATACACAAACTCCATTAACACTATTCTATTATTGCAGCACCTTGGAAGTAAATGTGGATGGCCTTCAAAACTAGCAAGCCTGAAGTATGTAAATTTGGGGTACTGGATGTACCAACATCCCCATTCAGCAATGAATGCCATAGCTTCTTGACTCAACCGATATCCTGCATCTCCATTCAATTGGTTGATGATCACATATAAAAATGCATCATTGACTCTTCTGTAATGAGTCTCAGCAAATTGAAGAGGCAACTGATCACAGTGCTCCCATACCTTCTTTTGCCCATCCAAAGCTCCCATTATGCCCACTCTGTTCAAACCTGGGAAAATCCCCAATCTGGCTGCTGCATACACCACATAAGAAGTCATAAAGAAACACTTAGTGTTTCTAATGTTAATCAGTTGATCATGGATAGTATCTGATATAATCATTGGCCAATCAAATTGTTGTTTTCCATTTAAAATAATATGAATAAAAGGAAACATCCATTCTTTGAAGTGGAATGCATCCCTCTTCCCAAATACCCTTGACAACATCATGATTAAATCCGACACCTCTTTGTAAAAATCCACCCTTTTAGGCTGATCTGCAAGCTTTGTTAAAGACTTCTTCTCCATCTTCAACCATTTCCTATTCAAATGGGCTTTCCTAGATGCTTTACTCTTGCTATATGCTTCCAATGCTTTAGCCTCTCTCAATAGTACCAAGCTCTTAGGATCCGAGACTCCAAATATATTCTAGAATGCTTGAGGAGTAAGATCAATAATTACATTATTTTGTGAATCCATGCAGTGTTTGGTAATAGGGTTATAGGTACTGGCTACTATCAAGATCAACTCCGGGCACTAGACTGACAAAGGAAACATAGTGATATGAGCCAAGCCAGAATCAACAATCCTTTTAGCTCTAGGTGTCACATCCTCGTTGAATATATTAGAATGTAGCTCCTCAAAATTATATGACCCCAAATTCGTTTCAGTGATATCTGACCAGTCTGATTCCACCTTGCTCACCTTCACAACTGGACCCTTATGATCATACCTCAAGGTATAAGGCAATTGTTCTGGCTTTAACTTCTTTGGTTTAGGTGCGGCTTTTGATGTTCCTGCAGGTTGGTTCCTTCGAGCAGCTTCCCCTGATGTTCCTGACATCCTTCAACTTTCCTACAAGACAAACCTCCAATTAGATCTTTGAAATTCATCACAAAACATGCTTTAAAAACATACCTTTCATACATGTACCGGAGGCGGAACCAGGTAGAAACATGTTCTAAACAGTCCCTTTTTTTACAATACTGCTAGACTCAGGACCAAAACCGATATAGATACTTCACTAATAATAAACGAGCTCGGAGTCGGAACCGGGAAGGTCATCAAAACCGAGATTGGAATGAAAAATGGATTTGGTTTTCCAGATATTTTACATTTTCATATTATATTCCCATTCCACCTCCGCCTCCGCCTCTTGTTTCGACAAAGTTATCATTATTTTGACAGAAAGCTTCTCTTTATCCGCGGATCCGGGGACGGGATGGAAATGGAGTTGGAAACTTTTGGAAAACAGACTTTTCAAACTCAAAATCAACTCCGATTCCGCATCCGAGCAAGTTGACCATGACGTCATCAACAGATTTTGTTGATTTAACATATAACTTCTTGATTAAAACCAAGGTAGCTTTAAATGAAAAAGGGGCTTTAAAAAAAAAATTACACTCATATGACCATGAGGAACGACTGTATATTTTAGGGCATCATATTTAAATCATTTAACTGTGATCACTAAAAGACACGAAACCCTAATCGAACAAACCCGATAAAAACTAGGGCATAGATTTTAAACCTTGCCATTTTATCAGATCAAAACACATGACAAAACCCTAAATACAAAAATGATGCATCTAATCTATCTCACTATAGATCCCTAACTTTAACAAACACCATTAAAACCCTAATTTAATCTAATCTACCTCACTGTAAATCAGAATAGCACAACGCGATCACGACTAAAACGTGAAAGCGACCATGTCCTAAAACAAAAGAACTCAGAGCAAAAGTAAAACAAACAAAGAATAACCAAAAAAACAAACAAACAAAGAACCCATTCAAACCAATCATACCAAGAATCACAAATTCGTTAAAAAAATGACATGATTGAAAATACGAGCAGATAAAAATAAGCGCAACAGTAAACAAACAAAGAATGACAATGATAAGAAACCCTACCTCAAACGCAACAGAACCTTGCTAACCTTTTGAACTGATTCCCACGCAATAACCTTCCTCTCCTTTGATCAATTTACTCAAACGAACTCTGCCTCTGTTCTTTCATGCTCGTTAAACTCTTAATAATGATAATAATGATTCATTTAACCCTTAATGAAGGTAAAAATGTTGATTTCCACCTACACGAGCAGCTGTCATTAATGCCTTAAAACACAGTTAAGGTGGAGTCGGAACTGAAAAGGAACCAACACTTCTGTACAGTGTAACTTTAGTCAAAAAGTCAATGACCCAAAAGGTGGCAAGGGCAGAACCAAAATGGAAACTGATCCAAAAATTAAAGAAATTTCCAAACTTTATTCCAATTCCGGGTCCGGGTCCGCCAACAAAACATAAAGCGAAACCAAATAGAAAAATTAAAACAAAACGCCGACATAAGAAAACTTAACAAAAAGACTAAGTTTAAAACAAAAGTTGAAAAAGGCGGAGGCAGAGACGGGACGGAATTGGAACCAACAATTTCCAATAAACACCAACTTAACATCCACTCCGGTTCTGACTCCGACAAAGACAAAACAAAAGATACAAAAAGAACACTGTCGGGATGGGAACCAAAACAAGTTTGAAAAGAACTACCAGAACCCGATTCAGATCCGGTTCCGGTTCCGATAGAGAAACCAAAGAAAAACATAGTGTTGGAAGCAAAATGACTCCAAACTTTGTTTCAAAACAACTAATTATAAAAAAAAATAAAGGGGGACCCATCTTTTGACCAAGGCAAAAGATGGGGTGGTTATGCAAGGCATAACAATACTAAGTCTATCATTCAAAGTACTAGAGAAGATAATGCCATCATATGTGAAAGATTCGACTAGTTTGTCTTCCAGTGAACTGAAAAGACTTATCAACTCAGTTGATAGTCACTTTGAGTCATTAGAAAGTTAGCCATGGTAAAAGTATAGAAGGAATTTGATGTTAAAAGTTTTGATGGATTGAAGCAGATGATTTTCCAAGACAACGTCCTTTTAACCTTATGTGTAAAGATATGCATAATGCTTTATCAAAAGGCAATAAAATCTACAAATCATGTTTATCTTTTTCATAGATTACTGAAGAAAATGAGAAAAAGGTGAAAGATCTGGAAAACCAATTAAGCACCATATCCAGAACATTTGATATTCTAACTGGTGGAATTGGAAAGATAGAGAGTGAAGTGATGTCCCTGCTTGATAAGATAAAAATTCTAAAGCATTAAAATGACAAAATTGTGGCAAGGACTTGTGAACTCAGGAGCATAATCTGTCCAAAACTTGACATATTGACCAATGCTCTAAAAGAAGGAAAATAATCTATAGGAGTTGCTAATCCGGCCAACCTGAAGTCCGTGGAGACACAATATTATTTAATTTGCGGTCATATCACAATCTTGGAAAGTCTCAAAAGAATTTGGGACACAAACTTGGTTCAGCTGAAGAAAGACTTTGTAGATATCTTTCAACTCATGTAAGTTAAGGTAACATTTTCGCATTATAGTTTTGATGAATCGACACATTTTTTGGTATGTGACCCCTACCTTTTCCATTGATGTCAAAGGGGGAGAAGAGTGGAGTGAAAAATGCTCAATCATCTCAGGGGGAGAATTGAATATTTGAATTTTGAGAAGGCAGTGCAGTCTATCTTGGTACTGGTCTAACACTTAGCCATTTTTCACTAAGTGTTGCCATCAATGCCAAAGGGGGGGATTGTTAGCAAGATACACTGTGTGTATCACTTGGTGTTTTCATTGATGGAAACCCTCATCTATAATTAGATACGCACACTATCAATTGATCATACCGGCAGGAAGATTGAAGTTTTTTAAGGAAGAACAGAGTATCCAGTAACATATTGTTCATCGATCTGCATGACGATCTCAGGTTATTATTTTGTGTTGCACATCCTGGGAAATTTTTTTTGGCATATTATCTTTGTTTCATCAGAAGCACAACAACTCGTATCAGTTCGTGTGAAAGTTAGAAGATTCAGTTGACTTGTTCTCAGTATTTTCTTGTATTGTGGCCGACCTCTTGAATGTAATAATTCACGGATGTATTAGAACCAATTAGTTAAATATTTCTATGTTTGTACATCTTTGTTTGGGTCTGAGCCAAGTTGTGGCTGACCATTAAGGGTACACATTGCATATCTTTCATAATTTGAGGCCGATAGTTGAAATTTTCTTGTGTTCTATTGAAGCCAACAAAGTGTAATTAAATCCTATGTTGCGGATATATATATGATCATCCATATCATTTTGGTGTGTAAGTGGTGTATGTATTGATAGGAATAGAAAATAAGAGCAGAGCATAAGAGCGATGATGCACAATTTCACTTGCGCATAGAAGATATGTGCTATGTGTATTAGCATAATAGAGAAAAATTGTAGAATTAGTTAATTGGACAACAAATCTATTACTGAGCCTAACCAAAACTGTAATCAGGAATTTACAGATGCTAATTTTCTCAGTTCAAACAATCAGATGGATTTAATCTGATTTTCTTTGTAAGGAAGTGAGCCTAACCTTTGAGCAGTGAGCTCTAGGTAGTGCAGTTGAATGCAAGTACATTCCCCTTTTGTAATCTTCATTTTGAGTATACTCAGATCATACTTGTGGATTGCCCATCCACTGTGTTTTTTCCCCTAACAAGGTTTCCACGTAAAAATCTTGGTGTTATTGTGTTGTGTTTATTTTCTTGTTTATGCTCTATGGTTGAATGATTATAATTCTTTGATGAAAAAGGGTTAATGAAGTTAATTTTTGCACAACATTGATTCACCCCCCTCTCAGTGTAGCTTGTTTCCAACAAACCCTACACACAGAAGGTGTATTCCATCAGTTCATACTTTTGGTAGTGAGCCATAACTTTTATATCTTGGAAATTAGCCATCTTTTGTATTTAGGTTGTGAGCCTTTCAAGGACAGTGAATCCTGGCAATGAGCCATGTAATAAACTGTATTCAGATATAATATATTGTGAGCTAATCCTCACTGTGGTTTTTCCCATTTTAGGTTTTCCACGTAAAAATCTTGGTGTTCATGTGTGATGATGCATTTTCTTGATTCCATGTTCTCTCTTGTTGATTCTGTCAAATTTGTGATAATGTTTAAATGGATCTTATGTGAATGGTTTTATGGAATATTCATTCAATCCCCCCCCTCTCAATATTCTATATATTCAACAATTGGTATGAAATTCGGGTTCCTTTGAAGAAGCCTAACAGCTTGAGGAAGGTCTCTAAATTAGACTATAAGATTTTTCTTTTCCTTTGGAAGTGATCTCTACTGTACATTCAAAATAAAATGAAGATTTGAAGAATAAGCTAAAGGAAGCAAATGATTGTATCAAGAATCTAAGGAGAATATATGAAGAAACCAGTGATCAACTAAAAGGAGCACATGATGATATCACCAGAATGCTACAACATTTGGAAGAAAATAAAAGAATTGAATATTGTCAAAAAGTTGAATTTCAAAGGAAGGTGGATGAATGTGTAAATATTAAGCAAGAAATGGAAATTTTGAGATTAGATCTGGAAAAAGCAAAAAGACATGAGGATAAATTCAAGACAAGCACCGCAATGCTTGATGAGCTTATTATTTCTCAAAGACCTACAATGAATAAAATTGGTTTAGGGTTTGTAGAAGGACATAGTTCAAAGACAAAGCAACCTCCTAACAAGAAGACTCAGTGCAAATATGGACAATTCAAGAATTACCGGAAGGACTCCCATCAGACAACCTAATGCTCAAAGGTACTTATCTTGCAATGATGTATGTTATTTCTGAAACAAATTTGGACATAGGGAAAAAGATTGCAAAAGTAGGACGAATGATGCTTTATCATTCTTTGGAAAAAAATTTAAGTGCAAGAAGATTGGGCATAAGGCTATGGAATTTAGAAATCAAAAGTTAAACAAGGAATCTTTATCATTTAATGGCTACTGTTATCATTGAAAATTATTTGGAAACAAGGCTAATCAGTGCAAATATAGATGGGATAAAAGAAAATATGCAAGGAAGAATGTTATTTATTGTGATTCTATCAATCTAGAACATTTTACCAAAGAATCCAGAATCAGAAGGATTAAAAATAGCTATCTGGCAAAGAGACATGAGCCAATCATAGATCCGGAAGAAGTAAGAGAAGAAATGAAAATAATTTGGAGAAAGGAAGAAGAATTCAAGAAATTTGAATTAGAATCACCAGTTTTATCTATTTCATCCTCTAGTGTAGATACACCTGTCAAATTTTGAGTTAGGAAATGACTAAGGGGGAGAAATTATCAAAAAAAAAAAAACCCCTCATCGATACTTATTGTCACATCATGACAGAAGTATATTTAATGTGGTCACAAATTTAAAAGATTTCATGCAAAGGGAATTTTCAAACACACATGTGTGGAGAATTAAGTTCACATAATTTGAAAGGATGGAAGCGCACATGAATTTTGAGGTGATCTACCTGTAATTTGAATCATTTATTGCAAAATCATTTGGGATGAAAGAAATAAATTCAGAAGTATCAAGAATATCACATTCAAAAGATATTTGTGAAAAGGAGAAGTGTGTAGAGGAAGTTTGAAGAAACTAGATCAATTTGATACAACAGAGTTTCAAGGTTTGGTGAAGGAAGAGGAAATCAAAGTGGATTCAAAGCATACTCTGGAAGCTAGAAATATAATCCTATTCTTCATTAACAATTACAGAGGTATTCTATGTGTACAATATTTCTATTTTATGCAATGGATAATTCAAAGGTTGTGAATATTTTGGATAATCTCAAGTCAAATTGAGGAAATATTTAAAAAATATGTTAGAAGAATCCATTGGTGCATTCTCTAGCATTCCTCCTAGAGTATTGCCCACTGAAGATATCTATCCATACGTTTATGGTAAAATGTCACTGATTCGTTTAAGAATTTTCTGGAAGGATGAGTTGGAAGAAAATCATGATGCATAAAAAAATTTGGTTGAAAATAAGTTCGATGTATGGTGAAGATTTCCACTGTTCAAATTCGACAAGAAATACATTTGAAAATTTTTGAGTAGGATTCATGATGAATCTATGTGGATTAATGAAGCACGCTTGATAACTAGAGAAGCAATAAGAGATATAACTGGTTTATGTTCCTCGGGACCAGTTCCCAAATGAAATACTATGAACGAACAAGAAATATTTGAGATGACTAATGTGACCCTCAAAGGAAAAGAACTTGTTTTAAGAACAATTGAAGATCTGGTCATTCGGTATACTGCAATGATTATAGGACACAAAATTTTCCTACCTAGCAACTACCACATAGTTTCTATTTTTTTTTTTAACACTTCTATTGATATGGTTAGGAATGGTATGGATTATTACCTTTGTGAGTTACTTCAAATGCATCTATTAAAAATAACTTGAAGGAAATCAAGAAGAGCAAGAAAAATACATTTCTGTGCGAAACCTTGATTGTCTTCTTACTCTTTTACTTCATGAAAGAGTTATTGGTAATTGGAAGGATAGAATGAAAAAATGCAAAACCTATTGCTCATTAGATCAAGAACTTCATGATAAACCTCGATGGTTCGATTTCTCAAGAGACTATTCTTGTTGCATTCTTTGGAACATTTCAGTTGAAGATGAACAAAAGAACAAGAATTCCAAAATGTGAGACTGAGAAGTCCTCTAGGAATATAAATTTCCTAGTTTCTACAAATTTGTATTATATGGAAGCAATTGAATCCAGACTAGTGTGGAGTTTTGAACTAAATTATGAAGTGATAGAAGCTAAGATCGATCACTATGTAAAAATACTTTTAGAGAGCCCCAAGAATCCCAATGAAGAAGAAATTTTTATGACCGAAGCCTCCAATAGTGCAACAAAAACAAGAAAGAACAAAAAAGGTGTTGTTATCAAACAAGAAATCACAAAAGAAAGTGAATCAAAAAGATCTCAACATGAGCATGAAAGCATAAATATTCAAGGAGCATTAAAAGAAGTATAGAAGGTAATCCCTAGTGCTAAATTTAATTCATATGTATCAATTGTGGAAAATCTTAAAAGCATGATAAACTATTTGAAAGCATACATCTCTAGACTAGAAGTTCAAACTAGAAATAGGTCTGCAAAAGGAAATTTAGAAGATATCAAGAAGAAATGTGTAGATGCACATCATAGAGTGGTGAAGGAATTGAAGGATGTACAGGTTTTCGAAAAAGAAGCTCAGGAATTACTTTCTTACTATGTGAATTGGTCCAACAGTACACTAAATATAAGAGATGAAATAAGGAAGAGTGAAACTCGAATGAGTACTCAAGCATATATGTACAACTTGGAAAATGATAGAGACAATCAGATATGGTCCTACATTGTGCAACTTTAGGATAAACTCTTCTTCTTGTAGAATCAAAGAACAAAAGTAATTAAGAAGTTTGTGGCACTAAGAGATATGGTAAAACTCAAACACATTCTTGTATCTGGTGACCTTGACAATATTGGTAATTTGTCAGAAATTAATTTGTCCCAATACTTTGAAAGATGGTATAGAGTCTTTGACTAAGCTTGAACTACTATACAAGAGTCTTGAAAGTGTGAAAGATGCATGGGAAGAAGGCAAAGCTTCATGGAAGGATACCTTGAAGAACCTCTAAGGTTCCTCTTCTTCGAGTTAATACATTTCTTTTTTGTACATATCAATTTTGGTGAATTTTTCATGCATATGTACATATATCAAACCCCTACACGACCTTTACCATTGATGTCAAAGGGAGAGAGATAGAGAGATAGATAGAGGAAAAAAATTTGCGAACAACAGTTTTGAAGAAGCATTAACCTTGAAAGGGGGGGTATTCAATTGCTTTATATCAAAGATAAAATGTTTTTGATATGCATGTTGCCATCAATGCCAAAGGGGGAGATTGTTGGCTATATGGAGTCTTGCAACATGAGTATGAAGTGTATACAGATTGATCTGTTTGTTCCTATGTTGTCATTGATGTCAATATGGTGACAATAGTATGGGAAGCTTATTTGGTATACTGAAAACTAATCTCTACCAGAAGTATTCTTCATTGATAAACCAATGTGTTAGTTTTTGAGTCCAGAATCCAATACAAGAAAAGATATGAATTTGATCACTTAACCTTGTTATTATGACTCATTCAAACAGAGATAACCAGGACCTTGAGAATTTTTGTGTTGAGAGCAAGAAGTTATCATTGAAAGAGTTTAACTCTATAACTACAGTTGTTTCTCTTCTCATCATATCAATGTAGGAGACTCTACATTCTCTTAAGAAGAACATTCTAATGTTGCGGTTCTAATGGGATTCTCTTTGATGTTAATGTGATAAGAAACTGAAGTAATATCATAACTGGAAGGCGTTTACTTTGAGAAGTGAATATTGGTTTAGACTTTTTGTATTTAGGTCCTAGTCTTGGCTGACCTAACATATAACATGCATTAATACTTTGTAGACAATTTCTATAGATCTATGTCGACTTGATATGATGCACTACATGGGTTAAAAAATTTTAAATCCTATATGGTGTTGACAAGATTATTTTTGATTGGTTTTCTTTCATCTAATTAGGCTGGCCTAATTAATGAATGTGATATACTTGCATACATATATATAAGACTCTTTGAAGAAAAAGGAAGTGAGAGAAGAGAATGGAAGGGGAAAAAAAAGTTTGTGAAAGGAGAAGAGTGTCAAGTGCGAAGAGGATTCAGGAATATTTGAATATGTGAGCCTAAATGATTTATCAGTTGAGGATCATAATAGAATTTTTGTTTGATTGTTGTGAGAAGCAGTGCTTCTTATTTAGATCTTAATTGGAACTGAACCCTACACATAGAAGGTTTCTTCCATCAGTTCATACTTTTGGTAGTGAGCCATAACTTTTGTATCTTGGTGGTTATCCATCTTTTGTATTCAGGTTGTGATCCTTTCAAGGACAATGAGTCCTGGCAGTGAGCCATGTAATATATTGTATCCGGATATAATATATTGTGAGCTAATCCTAACCATGGGTTTTCCCATTTTGGGTTTTACACATAAAAATCCTGGTGTTCATGTGTGATGATGCATTGTCTTGACTCTATGTTCTCTCTTTTTGATTTTGTCAGATTTATGATAATGTTTAAATTGATCTTATGTGAATGGTTTTATGGAATATTAATTCACCTCCTCTCTCAGTATTTCAAATATTCAACAGGAAGAACGTAGAATCCATTATTTTGTAGGTCTAAGAGAGTTTTGAGAAATCAAATGGAATATTAATTCCATGGTTGAAGGTGGATTCATCCACAAATAGAAGATTGCAAGTGCAATTTTTTATTTTTTAAAGTTTGTAGTGAAGGGAGAGAAATTGCAAATATGTTTGCTTAGTAGTTTCATATTTAAAATCTGATTATTATTATTTTTTACTAATGTATATCAGTCCTATTGACTGTAATATCTGATATAGTTAGATATATGGATGTTTGTAAGTCATTTGTGCAAGTTTGAATTAATGGAAATTGCTTCATAGTTGTTGTTTTGCATTAAAATATCTACTATTTGTTGAATAGTTTTTGAGAGAGGATTTGATAGTAGGATTTAGAGAGTATACCCTCTTGAGAGGTTCAGTTTTTATTTGCATCAATGGTATCAAAGCTAGTGTTCCTGAGTGTGAAGGCAGAAGCGCCATTTAGAGGTAGTTTGCACCAGCACCTTTGGGTGGAATGTGTGTGGTATGTAGATCGATTGTCGAATGTAAGGTGGTCTACACTTGAGAGGTTGAAGATCGAGAGTGTGTGGAAAGTGTTTGATGAAATAACAAAGAAGAAAGATAAAACATTTTTTATAGTTGTGTATGCAAGTGAGCATGAGGGAGAGAATCTTGTAAAAGTATGCTTTGAGGATAGCGTGAATGAAGATGGTGAGATTGTAGCAAAGGATGAGAAGAAAAAATAAAGTACAGTAATCAAAGAGGAAAATGATGTTGCAGAAGTGGATGAGTTTCCTTTGGAGGACTTGAAAGAATTAGAAAACGAAGGTGCAGCTGAGAGTGAAGGTGAAGAAGATATGGCAGCAAACAGTAGTGAGAAAAGGGTTCAAAGAAAGAGATAATGCATAATATTTTTCATTTTTATGATGAAAATAAGAGTGGATTTGATGTAGATGAAAGAGTTACAACAAAGGATAATATTCATTCATATTTTGTTAAATTTGAAAAATATTATGATTTACATAATTTGAATAAGTTGGTTCAATCAAAGTTTGCTAGTGATATTTGGTATGTAGAAGATTTGTTTGGTGTTGCAAAGTTTAGTGTAGGTGCATTTTGGTGGAGGTGGTCAGACTATGGTGGGTTGAATCCCACAATATTAGAAGAGAGTGTGAGTTTTATGTAGACAAGGTGGAGGTGACTATCCTTCAAACCACTTTCAAAGACAAGTCAATTAAACTCTACATTTTCACCATTTACACAAGCCATTCCTTGTAGCAACCAAGACCCGGTTTTAGGAACTTTTCTCAATATATTCCCTAATAAATTACCAATAAAATTGTGGATTAAGATACCCATTTTGGACTTACATTACATATCTCAAAACCAAGGGTGACTACTTTGGACCAATATTGACTTCCAATAGACCCACCTTGGAAAAGGTTATTCAATTGGCCTAATTTACAAAGAGAGTACCTTTTAAACACTAGATATTAACTAAAACTCCTCAAAAAACATTATTTTATGTGTCAAAACCTCCAATTTCCTGATTTTTTTCCAGGTCCAAAACCTCTAGACCCCTAATACACCAAACCCTCAATTTCAAGTAAAATACTTGGGGTTTTAATGAAACTCCTATCTCCTGGACCTGCCCGACCCATACAAAGCACCAAAAAAACTTACCAAACCCTACACATGGTGAATAATGTATTACATGTACATTCCTTCCCACATTTTGTCAAAACACCACTTGAAGCCCTCATTTTCACCATGAAAATACCCTGCTACGGTCCTGGAACATCATCCCAAACACCTAGCCTTGACTGCACAACATTCTAAATAGATTAGGAATTTATTTTACAAGCTAGAGGACCCATTCCACAAGTTACATTAGGAACAAAAAGTGGAATGGGTCGAATTACATCATGAAACCCTTCAATCCAAGAACACTGTGAAAGTAGGGAGCAACAGTAAAAACAAGATAACTTTCACTATACAAAGAGTTAGAACCTCTAAATAGGTTAAAATGAAATATAATTCATTAATATACAACATAAAATAGGTTTCAAATCATCTTAGAGCCCGTACATGTGCAAACAATAGCAAGAAAAGTGAGAAAAAAATAGTAACTTTCTGGAAAATAACGTTCTTCTTGATCAAAAATGGGTTACAAATAAACCAAAAACCTCTCCTTCGAGGCATTGAAGGTTATTATACATATTTCTATTTAATTCCAAATCCATCCAATTCCCATAACTGATTTTTAATCATTAAGACCTTCTAATCTTCATTAAGTTGCATTTTAGACCTTTTACACATGACAACATTACATGAATTTTGCAACTTTTAATTTTGACACCTAAGGACTCCTAAATCACTCAAACACCTTTAATTAACCCTATTACAGCATTTTAGACCTCATTCTTGAACATTTACATCTAAATTCAAGGATTTGCCTTCAAAAGGCTACAAATTAAATATTGACAATTTTGTAGCAAGAATGCATTTATTTGCACTATTGACCTCTAAGACCCAAAACTTAACCAATACATGTCTAATGGTCTTGATTGACCTTATTCATGACAAAAAACTTAAAAAAATCTCACCATCCTATTGACCAACCTAGTTGCACTTCACGATGACCAATTTTGTACTAAGGTTGTAGGTGCTCCTGCACCATACAACTCCCCTAAAAGAAACTCATGCCCCATGAGTGGGGTTTGGTACCACCTTGCCCAACCTTCATCTAGGTACCACTAGTTCATAATCCCTTTCCATTGTTTCATTCCCTATCCACTTGCAAACCGCCCTACATGTTGAACTATGTTTGTACTTGGATATGTCTTCATGTCAGTGCTCAGACCTGATGTATGCTCTTCCTGCATTCTTGATTCAAAACTTTTTGTCCTTCCATTACCTTTACCTACACACAAACACACATTAGTAGCTTTATGTACTGACTTCTTCCCTAGGCCAATTTCTTGCTTGCAACTGCCCTGTTCTTCTTCTCTCTTCCTTGCTGCTCCATCACCATTGTTGATCACTGTGACATTAGTCCTTTGAAAATTTGTACCTACATATTTCACTTGTTTCTCCACCTTATCCATAACCACATGACATTCAATAGTCCCTATCATCACACCTTTGTGTAAGTTCCCTATCAAATCACATTTTACCCTTATTTTTTCCCTCACACCTGTTATCCCTGCATTCACAACCTTAGGATAGATCACAACATTAGATTGTTTTCTTTCCCTTACAACATTTGTAGGTTCTTTTATGCCACACATTATCACCTTATCTTTACCTTTCACATCTCCTACAAGAGGATTTTTTTTTAAAAAAACACCCATCCTTGACTTTGGTGTAGGTATTCTCCCTACCATCATACAAAGCTCTCCTATCATACTACCAAGGTCTACCTAAGAGTAGATGGAAACAATCCATTGGAAGAATATCACAAACCACACTGTCTTTGTAACCACCAATCTGAAAATCAACTACTTCTTTCTCATTCACCAACAAAGATTGACTATCACCTAACCATGATACTTTGTAAGGAAACTCATGAGGAATCCTTTGTAAGTTTAACTTATTCACCATTTCACATGACACCATGTTTTCAATTGAACCATAATCAATCAAAACTCTACATACCTTTCCTTTACTCTTGCAAGTGGTTTTGAAAAGGTTCTTCCTATGCACTGGTTCTACCTCTTTGGAGTTCTTCAAAAATTATTTTTGTAGCATCAAAGCCTCTCCAACTTCAGGTTCTATAGGATGGCTTGGTGAACTAACACTTTTCTCCTCATCCTCTTGCACAAGTTAAACTCTCTTGTCACCCTTACTTCCACTTGATGAAGCACAAAACTTCTCTAGATACTTGTAGGATGGATGGCCAAATTCATTGCAAGTATAGCATCTACCTGAAAACACATTAGAACTCCTACCTCCTCCAAATCTGCCTCTTGTGCCTCTCCATCCACCTTTGAAATCAAATTGCTCTTGTCCCTTCATGGAACCTTCTTGATTTTTATTGTGTGGCTTTCAATTAGGCATAGGTCCTCTACCTCTTGATGCATTACCTCTGCCTCTAACTACTTTATCTTGTCTTATCTTCATTTTCTCCTCCACCCTAATTACTATTTGATAACATTCCTCTACATTCCTAGGGTTAGCCAAAACCAATTCATCTTGTATGTTAAACCTCAAACCACCCATATATCTAGAAACTTTTTCATCCTCATTCTCATGATGACCAGACCTCAAACTTAGTTTATAAAATTCTTCAGTATAAGACTTAATGTCCATTTCCTTTTGCCTTAAGCCTTGCAATTTCTTAAACATTTGAACTTGATGATCCTTGGGTAAGAATTTACCTTTGAGTTTTGATACCATCTTGTCCCATGAGGTAATTTTGGACTTTCCTTTCTTCCTTCTCTCTGATTGAAGATAATCCCACCATACCAAAGCATGGCCTTGCAACTTTGTCTTTGCAATCTTTACCCTCTGCTCCTCAGGAACCTCATCACACTTGAAATGGTTATCTAATGCAGAAATCCAATCAAGTAACTCTTCATCATTTAGACTCCCACCATACTTTTGAACATAAATCTTTACCTTATGCTTGTCATTCTTAACTGCCTTCAACATCTTTTCAATCCTTTGATCCTCGAGGTCAAGCTCTTCTTCCATATCTTCAAACTCTTCTTCTTCCTCTTCATTTGAATCACTTTATTCCACATCCCTTATTTTGTTTGTCTCCAAGCCTATGATTCTTTCCTCCAACTCTCTGATTTCTCTAGTATGCATGTCTTTCATCTCCTTCATCTCTTTAGCCATATCTTTGTTCTTTGGAGGAATCTTTGAATACTGAACACTTCACTTCTTCCTTGCTCTTCACAACCTGCAAAATGCCAACAAAACCTACTCCCTGATGCTATGATACCACTTTGATGCAGAAAAGGTGGAGGTGACTATCCTTCAAACCACTTTCAAAGACAAGTCAATTAAACTCCACATTTTCAACATTTACACAAGCCATTCCTTGTAGCAGCCAGGACCCATTTTTAGGCACTTTTCTCAATATCTTCCCAAAGAACTTACCAATAAAATTGTGGATTAAGATACCCATTTTGGACTTACATCACATATCTCAAAACCAACGGTGACTACTTTGGACCAATATTGTCTTCCAATAGACCCACCTTGGAAAAGGCTATTCAATTGGCCTAATTTACAAAGAGAGTACCTTTTAAACACTATATATTCACTCAAATTCCTCAAAAAGAAGAATTTTATTTGTCAAAACCTCCAATTTCCTATTTTTTTTCTAGGTCCAAGACTTCTAGACCCCTAATACACCAAACCCTCAATTTCAAGCAAAATACTTGGGGTTTTAAAGAAACTCCTATCTCCTAGACTTTCCAAACCCATACAAAGCACCAAACACACTTACCAAACCCTACACATGGTTAATAATGCATTACATGGACATTCCTTCCCACATTTTGTCAAAACACCACTTGAAGCCCTCATTTTCACCATGAAAATACCCTGCTACAGTCCTAGAACACCATCCCAAACACCCAGCCTTGACTCCACAACATTATCAATAGGTTAGGCATGTATTTTACAAGTTAGAGGACCCATTCCACAAGTTACAATAGGCACAAAAAGTGGAATGGGTCGAATTACATCATGAAACCCTTTAATCCAAGAACACTGTGAAAGTAGGGAGCAGCAGTAAAAACAAGATAACTTTCACTATACAAAGATTTAGAGCCTATAAATAGGTGAAAATGAAAGATAATTCATTAATATACAACATAAAATAGGTTTTAGATCATCTTAGAGTCTGTACAGTCCATACAGCAGCAAGAAAAGTGAGAAAAACCAGTAAATTTCTAGAAAATAACGTTCTTCTTGATCGAAAACGGGTTACAAATCAACCAACAACCTCTCCTTCAAGGAATTTAAGTTTATTATACTCTTTTTTTTTTTTTTCATTCCAACTCCCTCCAATGCCCATAACTGATTTTTAATCATTAAGACCTTCTAATCTTCATTAAGTTGCATTTTAGACCTTTTACACATGACAACATTACATGAATTTTGTAACTTTTTAATTTTGACACCTAAGGACTCCTAAATCACTCAAACACTTTTAATTCACCCTATTACAACCTTTTAGACCTCATTCTTGCACATTTACATCCAAATTCAAGGATTTTCCTTCATAAGGCTACAAATTCAAATATTGACAATTTTGTAGCAAGAATGCATTTATTTGCACTATTGACCTCTAAGACCCAAAACTTAACCAAATACATGTCTAATGGTCTTGATTGACCTTATTCATGAAAAAACACTTAAAATACTCTCACCATCCTACTGACCAACCTAGTTGCACTTCACCATGACCAATTTTTCACTAAGGTTGTAGGTGCTCCTGCACCAGAGTTGTATTTGGTGGAGGTTGTTGGTTTATAGTGGAGATGAATCCACGTTGAAGATTTTGAGTGCAAAGAAGAATTGTTAGAGGAGAAGGATACTTGTCCCAGGTAGGTTCTAGAAGAGGAGAAAGAAGTGCTAGAAAAGGAGAAAGAAGAACTCATTGGAATTACCAAATTCGGTAATGGAGTTTGTTGAAGGTTGTTTACAACCTCAAAGGATGGTTCTACCATCCAACTCCATTTTGTGAGACCAAGATCACAAAAAAATTCTACCTTGAGTGTTTGATGCAAGAGCATCCAAGTTGATTGGCAATCTTGCATCAGCCAAAAAATTATTTAATTTTAAATTTTTATTTAGTTTGGTCTTTAAATATTGTAGGTGAATAAATTTTTGTAATAAGGCCTAAAATATTTTGACAAATATTTGGCCAAGTTGTTATGTTGCAATTTTATGGTGATTTGGGCTCATTTTGTGGCTTTTCCAAGGAAAAATCTTCAAATATACCTTCTTGGGCATAGGATTTATGGAGTTTCAAGTTATGAGAACTAATTTATTGTTCCTCAAATTTTTCATGAAGAATTTGGACACCCAAGAGCAAGTGGTTTGGATTTTTCTATTCTAGGGCTCCTATTTGTGAGGAAGTGGCTAGTTTTTCTTCGCCAATCATGGATAGAGGTTACAAAAATATTCATTTTCAACATTTAGTGATTTTAAATTCATTTTTGAAACAATATTGTCCATTTCCAAGCATATAAAATTGGGAGTTACAAGAAAGGATTGAAGGAGTTAATTTATATGCTTCATTTTGGTCAGTTTTGAGGGTTGTTGCTGCCAAATCGAAGCTGGTGCTTCCCAAACATGGATTTTTGAAGCAAGAAGGTAGAATCCATGATTTTGTTGGTCTAAGAGAGTTTTGAGATAGAAAATGGAATATCAATTCCATGGTTGAAGGTGGATTCATCCATAGATTGAAGATTGCAAGTGCAATTTTTTGTTGTTTGAAGTTTGTAGTGAAGGGAGAGAAATTGCAAATATGCTTGCTTAGTAGTTTCATTTTTAAAATCTGATTATAATTTATTTTTACCACTGTATATCAGTCCTATTGACTGTAATATCTAATATAATCAGATAGATGGATGTTTGTAAGTCATTTGTGCAAGTTTGAATTAATGGAAATTGCTTCATAGTTGTTGTTTTGCATTAAAATCTCTATTATTTGTTGAATGGTTTTTGAGAGAGGATTTGATAGTGGGATTTAGAGATTATCCCCTCTTGAGAGGTTGTGTTTTTATTTACTTCACCCCCTCTCATGAGGCTAGGATCTAAATGAATTTTCTACAAATCATAAAAAATCTCTTATTTATAATTTTTAATAAGAAAATTCTTAAAAATTATTTTACCAATATAAATGATAGTTTTGTAACTTGACCTATTCTTTATTTTTAACCAAGGTCCCAACCCAAATATTAGCGAAAAATATGGATTCAAAAATCAGATTATGAGTCCATACTTCTTGTATGTTGTATTTATACCCTAGTACTTACAATAAAATAATAGTCATATATTATGCAATGATATATGTCATAGTACAATAAGATAATAGTGTTCATGAATGGGTGAGGGGAATGAAATATTTTTCCAGCTGCAAGTTCTCATGTTGATATTTCTAGCTAGCAAGCGTCATTGGTCCTATAGTTTTTGAATTCTACTTCTATATATTAATATATATATACAGGCTTAATTCCTTTCAATTAAAAAAAATAGTGTGTAGTGACCCTCCTGGTGACGTTTCTATTTTAGTTGTTTTGAGTTACTGTTAGCAGTTTGATGTTTGAGACTATGTTACTTTAATGCTTTATGTCACGGTTTACATGACCAGTTGTGATACTCTGTTGATGATACACTTTATTTATGATGTTTTGTTTACTTTCATAAGATAACATAAATTATGATGGTATATGTTGTTCTGTAATTATTATGATGGTACTATGATGTGATAATTTTTAGATGTTATGTCTTACGTCAGTTTGGTGAAGGAGACGGTTTAGCAGTGCTCATCTGTGAGTACCCTGCTACGCCGGGATTCTTCTTCACGGTGTGTCTTCATATATGTACATGTTGTTTTGATTGACCGTGCAGTGTGATGCATTTTTCAAGTACAGGCATCGACTCCACCTGCTTCAACAGGTTTGAGCGTGCCATGGCCCAATAGAATCGTTGAAGGGAGATAGGCTTGTCCTCTGTCATGAACCATTGTTCTAGAAAGAATGAGTATCATTTTTTTACCCATTCATCTTGTTATTGTTTGTCTTGTCATTTTACTCGTTGGTCATCACATCGTGTTATGTTGTCATGTTTTCATAATGCTTTGTTTAGATTATTTAATGATTTGAAATAATGGTAATGTTATGATTAATTATTTATTTATTTATTTTGAAAGGTTATTCTTAGAATATTGTGGAATTAATTATGAAATATTAAAATATGTTAATTTTGAAAGATCAATTAGTCGTGATTGATTTGTTTGTGCAATTTAGATATTTTTGAAAACTAAAACAGTCCGTTGGGATTGAAGTTACAAAATATTTGTATTATGAACTTGATGTCTGAAACTGGTTGATTAAATTGCATGCAATCTGAAAGTGGATTGGATGAATTGTATTTATTTGGGCAAATGATTTTTCTTAAAGGGGGGATGATTATTTCAAGGGAAGAAGTTGCCTCTGGATTTTTGGGGTATTTGGTTGAAAATTTGGAAAATTGTAATCGAAAGGAATTGTTCAAGTTGATTGGGATATCATGATTTAAATTGTGCATTTGATCTCGTTGCTTGTTGCAATTTAAAGGAGGGAAGCCAGGTTCTTATCTTTGTATTATTGTCTTTTGAGAATTTAGGAATTTATGGTAGCCGTGATTGTAGCTGAATTTCGTGTCATTTTGTTCAAAAATGGTATAAACAAAGAAACAAGATCATTTTAGAAAAATTTGAATAGGTTGAAAAGAAATTATCTGTACTCAGTTTCATTAGATTATTTTACCACATGCACGCGCCATCCCAATTCTACTTCATCAAATGCATGACTCTAGTGTGAGTTAAAATGCATGCACCTAATTTGGGTACCTTATTGGTAGTATGCTTGAGGTATTGGTTGATTGTATGCATACATAATGAATTCATTCTTGGATAAGTTGTTTCCTCCTCATCTCCTAACTTTTCCCTTTCAGATCGAAGATGCTTGGGAAATGTAGAAATCTGACTTACTTATATATACACCTTCGCCTTATGTGTCTTCTGTAATATATGGAAACCTGCATTTCTTGGTGGAGCGAGAGTCTTCTGGTTGATTTTGAATTTCTTGTGGAGCAAATTACATCTGTTCTTGGTCACAAATTTGGTAGTTTTATCTCTTTACGTAGAGCTTTCAACCTATTTTGTTTTGGTTGCCTAGACTTTGATTTCTTCTATTGCAAGACACTTCTCCCTTGCCATCAAAATTTTTGAGTAGTAACAAGCTTTATAAGGAACGTTCTTATGTTAATATGTTGCTTAGAACCTTTTGTTGTTTCTTTTCATTCCTACGTACTCTTTTTGTCTAGTGAATCCAGATGAGTTTTGTTGTAAGTTATTCAAATCTTGAGAGATTCGCGGTCAAGCCATTTTTTGATGTATGTTCGCACCTAACTGCTATACTTTTCTCATGCTTGACGCATCTGAAAATCCTTCTCTGTCAATTTACCAGTTCACATAATGCTCAGACGATGGAGTAATTAGATTTGTGTTGTTTTTATGTATCCATATTTTGCTTGTAATAAGTCGACCTGCACTTTCATTGCTTGTTGTGCCTAAGGGTGGTTGAAATGTGTTAGTACTCTACTAAATGCATAGAAGCCAGCTTGTTGCTTATATGAATTTATTGTTATGACAGAGGTATCGGTGGTTGATGAGAGATCAACCGAAAGCTATATTTTCGAGGTCGGCTGTGAATTGTATACAAAGTATTCTCTGTAATCAGTGTACTATTTTCATGTTAAATGCATGCGTCTTTTATTTTCTGCATCTATTCTTCAGGCTCTATGTGCTTTGTTTGTGCCTTGAAAGTTCCCTTTTCATGCTTGCTTTTATTGCATGCAAAATTCCTTCTCACCTTGACCAAGGCATCAGTTTTTGTTGGTCTTGTGTGACTAATAAATTTATGAGTTTCACCGTTATTGAGTTGATTAGTTATCTTCTTCTGAGGATTGATTTCTTTTGATTGTCTTCATGTTGAAACTCTCTACTTTGATTTAGTTCGTAGACTCTCGGTTAGCAAATCGACTTAAAGTCTTTAAGTTGGTCTAACATTTAGACACCCGGATAACACATACGTTGGTAAACCTTATTATTCAATTTTAGCATTAACCACTGTAAATGTTATGTTATTTTCGCTTTATTTTTGTGTAAAGCTGAATTTTCTTTATTCGTGCCTTTTTGGTATTCCGTGAGTAGAAATTAATGATGTATGAAATACATAAATGGACATATAATATAATGTGAATAATAATACTTTTTGTTAACTCTGAAAAGCAAGTTAGTGGTACTGGGTAAGTGAGATTATTTAGAATTTCAAATTGGAATAATCGTTATTCAAATAGTTTTATATGTGTGTAAATGTCATTTTTAAATATAGTTTGAAGTAAATTAGATTTACTTCTATTATTGAATGGTGACTGTTTTAAGTGATAAATATTACTACTTGAGTTATCGATATTTTAAGTTAATGATTTATATATATATATAGGAACGTTAATATAGGTGTTCAAATAATTGTGTGTGTTGTATTATTGTAAGAAACAATGCATTAGAAATTTATAAATATATATGGTTAATGATTTGAAAATTATTCGGTTATGTAGAGGAAAATTTATGGGACTTAATAAATGATAGTGTGGAAAAGTAAATGAAGAAAATCATCTATATTATGAAAGTGGATTCCTTGTATTTATGTGGATCATTTAATATCATGTTTTGAATGTTTTGTACACTTTTTATTTCTCTTGTGTTGAGTCACTTGTGATTGTGAGTCGCCTCTGGGAGTATGTCAATTATCTTGTCATTGTGATGTCATGTATTATGACCATGTAGTGTGTGATGTTTCTTCATGTTGTCTGTTTTGACTTGAGGACCTGTTCTATCTCCTAGCATGGGGGGTGGGCTTTCGAGTTCCACACGGTTGGGAGGAACGTTCCACA
Source organism: Sequoiadendron giganteum (assembly GCA_007115665.2). Taxonomy (NCBI): domain Eukaryota; kingdom Viridiplantae; phylum Streptophyta; class Pinopsida; order Cupressales; family Cupressaceae; genus Sequoiadendron; species Sequoiadendron giganteum. The sequence continues at coordinate 833,831,145 of CM021102.1, forward strand.
TCTTCCATTGGGTTCCCTGTAGGTGATATTGTTCGAGACATGTTTGTTCTTGGCAGGATCTTGGATACACATTGTTCATAGAGATTGGTTCTTTGGACGAGTTCATGGACGTTGTCGTCATCTATTCTTGATCTTATTCTTATTGTATTCACTCATGATGTTGCATGAGGTTTCATTGTATTGATACTTGTAATGTTTTGAGATTTGTCACAATCTCACTTATTGTAATGTAACTCTTGAAGTAATGTTTTTGGATATGACTATTCACTTGATTTGATTTATATAGTTCTTGATGTGTTGTGTTTTTTTTTTAAGTGTAGTTGTGGAATCTGAGAATGTTCATGTTAGGTTATTATCACATGTTGTTATTAAATGTTTTAAAAAAAAATTGTTTGGTTGTTTAGCGTTATTGACATGACGTTCCCTGGGTTCCACGACAAGGCGTTACAGTTCATGAATAATAAATAAAATCTTTCTATATTCTATAACCCAACATACAACATGTACTAAATTTTTATATTTACTCATCTATTGGTAAATGGATTACATTATTAGATCTTTGGGTTCTCCAAATATGTTATCCCTTTCTATTCTTTTTTATCCTTCTCTCTCTACTATGTCTTCCTATTTTATGTACAATATGTAAGCTATTACATTAGGGACATGTCTCTTATGATACTTATGTGTCTTATTTTATGTGGGAGTGAGCCTAGATCTCTACATTCCTCTTGTGGTCAAATACAATGGTTTGTAGGTACTATTAACACTTCTCTTTTACTTGCTATTAGTGTCGAAGAACCCATTCCAAGATTATTAGAGATGGATAAAATAATATTAGGATTAAAATCAAATATCACACTATCATAATATATATAAGTTATATTTCAAGGTGAATTTGTATTTTCATTCAATATGGTGAAAATATTTATTGATATAAACTTTGGAATCCTAAAACACTAAAATTTATCTATTCTAAGGATGTCACTTTTAGGGAAGTTAGAGTCTTGTCCAAGGATGAATATTCAAATAAGAAAGAAAGTGAAAAAATGTCCTTTGAATCAAAGTTAGAGTAGTAAAATAAATCTAAAGATGAACAACTAAGTGGACATGATAGTTTGGATGAAGATGAGGTAGGTACATCTAGCACAAAATCTAAAGAAGAATAGACTATAGATATAGTAGGAAATTTTTCACCAATAATAGAAAAAAAATACAAGGAAAAAAATATCACTTGATAGGCATGGTCCACAATATTTTTTATCTAGTATACTAATAGTGAACCAATTTTTGTGGTAGAAGCTCTCACTTCTAAAAATAAGAACTCTTGGAAGAATTACATGGAATATGAGATGTTGGAATTGAAGTAGTGCAAGACTTGGAACTTGGTAGATTTTCCTAAAGAGAATAAGCTCTCATTGGTTGCAAATTTTATTCAAAAATAATTTTAGAGTAGATACATCACTTGAATATAACAAGCCACATTTGTGGAAAAGGATACTCTCGAGTAGAGGGAAATGACTTTGGTGAGATATTTTCTCTGTTATATAAGTTAAGTTCCATTAAGATGTTTTTGATTAGGGGTAAAACAGGTTTTGAAGGGACCCAAAATCCATTACAAAATAGTCTTGAAGGGACACATAACCCTATCAAATCAAAGCATGATGTATACAAGATAAAACACAAACTAACAATAGCCCAACAACAGTAGCAACTAAAATAACATGACTACACAAGCTACATAAAAAAAAAAAAAACAAGGGATCAAGATCCCTTTACAACCAAGTTTTGACTGTGACCTGAAACCCTTAGGTAAACAAAAAAATGACAGCATGAGCCAGGCATCAGCAAACCAACCACTCAAGGAAGACACCACTAAGCCAAGAGATAAAAACATCTTAATGGTGTAGAACACCATAAAACCCCTAAAAAAAACACCTTCAAATCCAACAACCCCACCTCAATAGGGGAGTTAGAGAGCACAATGGAACACTGAATCACATCAGTCTTCTTGTAGCAGCACCCCACCTAAATCGCCAAACCCAACACCTTAATAAGAGGGAGCTCCCCTCTATAGGGGAGGAAGATATGAGAGCCCAAACCTCCAAATCCTTCACTATTCTACCCACACATGCTCCACCTCGATAGGAACAAACAGAAGATAAAAGAACTCTCCACCAAATCTAAAACAACCACCTCCACCTCAATAGAAGAGGGCTCTACCTCAATGGGAGCAGGTCCATTAAGATTTTATTACCCATAATAGTTGCATATAATTTTAAGATTGAGAAAATTATGTAAATAAAACACTATTTCTTGGAATTTTATAGGAGAAAATCTAAATGAAACACCTTGAAGGACATGAGGTGAAAGGTAAAGAGAAGTTATTTTGTAAGCTAAAAAGGTTGGTGTATGATTTAAAATAATCCATGTGGAATTATAATTTTGATTCACATATATTAGAATTGGGATTTACTATAAGTAATGCTAATCATTATGTTTATTACAAGTAGGTAGATTATCATATTTTATTATTATTAAATATATGATGATATACATTAACTTTCAAAACAATGTGAAACTAATTAAGGAACTTAAAGCTCAGTTTTCTAGTAAGTTTGAAATGAAGGACTTAAGTTCTACTAGAACATAATTTGTATGGAGATATATTGGTACAAAAATAATAGGAAACTATGGCTAAATCAAAGAAAATATCTTGAAACTATTGTGGACATTTATAATGTAGGAAAATAAATAAATAAGTACACTCATACTAGTTGGTATAAAATTAATTTTGTAATAATATCTTGTCTATGGAGGATTTAAAAGACATTAGAAACATTTTATCTATTAGTGTAGTAAGAAGTATGATGTATGCAGTGATTTGCACAAGATCACACATTGCCCAAATAGAGGGATTTTTTATTAGGTCCTTAACTAAGCTATGTAAAGAACACTAGACATAGGTAAAAAGAGTGTTTTGATAGTTGAGGGTGTAGCATATGAAATTGTACTCCCTTGTGATGATAGTATAATTTCACGCTTAGTTTGGACCTATTTTAGTGACCTTAGATTTATGCATTCACCCTTCCTAAATATGCCCTAAATCCCTTTACTATACATCCCAAGGCCTATTTTTATCATTTTCCAACACTAAAATAGGCATCGAATAAATACATTCAAACATAAATCTACCTTGGATCATGTGTGTCTTGGACTTTTAGGCCAGGGCCCCTTTGTCCAAGGGCGAATAAGTCCCCTTTAAGTGCCAAGACCCATTTTTTAATATGTTTTTGGTGGTTTTCTAATTATTCAAATTCAATATGTAATTATTAGCTATCGGGATCTAATATTCAAGAAATTAGAGAAGAAACCTATAAAACCTAGTCTTTTCACCATTTCAAACTAGATGTTTTTGAACTACAAGAAAGCAATCAAGGAGATAACATTCAAGCAAATAAAGTGAAGTTATGGAGCAACATTGTTTGTAATTCTAGGTATTCAAGTCCATTTGCAGATTTTGATCAATCTTTTGTCATATGATTGAATATTGATGCCAATAGAAGGACATGATAGATTCTAGGTGTGGGATATGTATTTGATCATTTTATTTAGCCTAATGACTTGTTTCCTAGTGTTCTCGTCCTCAAGATTCATTATACTAGCAACCTAGAGCAATGTATCATTGTATTTTAGATTTATTTGGGGTGTTTTGACCTCTCCCTAAGTGAATCTTATCATCATCATATAGGAATCATTTTTTAACACACTTGAGTAGGGTTTCTTTTCATATTAGCTCATAAAAACCTTAGATGCACTTAAGGTTAGGGCTCACATACTATCATTTATCAAGTTTAATTACCAAACTTGGGGTTTGATTGAGGCAAACCCCCATACAAACAAACAAACATTTTTTGTTTGTAGATTTATTATAGTTCTATATCTAGACACGAAGATTTGTAGGTATATGACCAAAGTGCAGATAGAGAGCTACAACTTCATTTTTTATAGTTTTCGAAAGGACTGCTAGGACCCATTTGCCCTAGGGTAAACTTGTCCTTCAGCAAATCTCAAAACCTAATTTTTTTGACTAGTACATGTTTCCTTACCCTTCTCAAATCTGCCTGGAAACTATGGTTTTCATTTCTATTCTTTTAGGAAATTTCATTTCATGTTCTAGGTCTAATTGTTCATGTAGTTGGAGAATTACACATCATTTCAAATTGGTTTTAGATCTATCCTATTGTCTTAAGGACTGAGATCTAGGTCTGATTGAATCACCTTTGAGGTTGAAAGTAAATCTCTACTCCTTGTGATATCTTTCCTAATGAAATCTATTTGGGAGAGGGATAAATAGAGAAAATATCTCATATTCATTAAGGACTATTCTTTTCCCCAATATTTCATTTTGGTGAACCTGACATTGTACATCATACCTTTTCTGATTTAGAGATCTTTGAAACCCTAGATCTAGGTTTTGCATCATCTTGTCTTACATTACATTTAGGGTTACATATTACATGTTTGAATCATTTAAACTCATAAAAATCCAAAAATATTGCATACTTTTTGTATAATAGATTGCATTATAGTGTGTTTAATTCATTTAGATCAACATTTCATTCAAAATTGCATTCAAAAAATTTGTCATTTGTTCATACATTGTCATAAAATTTCATTTACATTTCATCAAAAATATAGAAAATATTGTCACTCTAGCAACACTTTGCAACCAGAAACTGTAAACATAAACAGTAGCACATTCATTCAACTTTTCATTTTCTAAAACCGCGAGTAAGGACTCATTCGTCCAAGGGTGAATCTATCCTAGTACAGGTGTCTTGATAAATGTTTGCATGCATTTCTATAACCATGTCTGCTAATAAATCTATAATTCTAGAATAGTGTTTCCTGCATATTAACGAAATTTGACCTATTACTTACATTTTGGAAAAAGTTGAAAAATTATTTTTACTTTTCAGTATTTAATAGCTTCTTCATTGCATAGTCTAGATAGATTAAGTTTTCATTCTTGCAAATTTTTGAAACTATAGACCATCCTAAAAAAATTCACAAGAAAATATTAAATGATTAAGCTTGGAGAAAGCATAGTCATCTAACCATGTTAGATTTCTTTCTGCAAGTGCACCATAACTCTCAATCCCTTTAGTAGTGATGACTTTGACATGTTAGATGAATCCTTTGAGGATTTCATCTCACCAAGCTCATCCACTAAGGCTTGTAATACCAAAACACAACAAAGAGAATTCAATGCAATCACACCACAACTTATTATCCACCCACCTTCACAACAACTACAAAACCAAACCAAATCTATGCTTATCATAGGACCACCTCAACATAATCCAAAGCCTCTAGGACATATCTTAAATTTTACAAGGCAACTCACTAGTAACAATATTCCACAGCAACCAAGTTATCATACTATCACTCATACATACAACACAAGGAGTAATAGGCAACCACAAACCATTCCTACATCGATACCACTTCCTCAACCCATTTTTCCTAGTGCTCCTCATTTACCTTCACATAGTATAAAGGAGTATGATCTTGTTGAACAACTTTGCAACACTATTGCTAAGATTTCTGTATGAATCTCATTCAAGCATCACCTAATTATCAAAGAATGCTTCAAAATTATTTTCAACCAGTTGTGGTCCCTCCTAGTGTGCAACCGAATGAAGTAGCGGCTGTAATTTAAGGTATAAACTTGGTCAATATAGATATTATTTTTCATCAAGATGAGTTGCCTCGATTGTAAATACAAAAACAAAATGATGCTTTGATGATAGTGGCTTATTAAGAATGGTACTAAAAATTTTGGAATTATGCAAACTCTCATTGATAATGGTTCTGCACTCATTTTTGTAGTGTAAAACTTTTGGATAAACTTGGAGTAGACAAGACTAAAATTCAACCAAATTCTTTATCTATCTATGGTTTTGGATAATATGGGAAAGCAACCGCTTGGTGTGATAACATTACTTATAAAAGATGGTAAAGTAACATTTCAAACTACTATCCATGTCATACCCCAAGAACTCTCATATAATCTCCTCTTGGCTAGGCTATGTATTCATAAAATAAATGGAGTCCCTTCAATGCTTCATCATCTAATATAATACACTTATAAAATAATGTGTACACAATTAAAGTGATCTTACAATAAGAAAGTGGTTTACAAACTGAAATAGGAATGGAAATTCCTTTGAGAACATTGATACCAACTTCAAAATTGGAACCAATACAAGAAGAAGAGATAGAGAAGGAATTTCCAATGATAAAAAAACTATTGGATGATGATTGGGGTTCATTAGATTTCATACCTACATTCATGGGAGAATATAAAATCACAACAAAAGAATTAGCAAAGGAAAAAGAAACAACGATACTATCAACACAACATGAAGCAGAATCATTACAAGCATCTAAGACAACACCTTCTAGTAAAGAAGAAGACACAACTTACACAACCAATTATGATGAGATTGATCAAGAGAAACCACCATCATCGAAAGAAATGGAATCTCTTTATGGATGAGGATATCAACTCTTGAAATAGCTCAGCTATAATAGAAAAGGATGTGGAGTGAAAGAACAAGGCATTAGAGTCCCTATAGAGATTGATATACAATAAACAAAAAGAGGTCTTGGATATTATCCTTCAAAAATAACAAAAGCCTTCACTTAATATCAACACTATAACAATATATTCTTCTAATACAACTCTCACATTGATGTTTCCTAACTTAATAGATACCACAAGTGATGATATGCCTATGGATTAATTTCAAAATGATGAAGCTCTAGCAATTTTTTTGGGAGTATATGATAATTTACCAACTCACTATCACAATCAAAGATTCATTTATTGTTTAAATACTAAGGGATACTTTGGAGAAAGCTAAAACAAGTGTTATGGATGAAGATCAACAAATCCCTGAGATTCCAAGTCGAAGTGCATTACTTGTGGGGACTACAATAAACATACCAATGGATACATCTAATGATGAGAAGGTAATTCAAATAGGAAAATTTCTTGATGATGATGAACAAGAATATCATGCAACATTATTACATGACTTTCTTGAAATTTGTGCTCGGACTTATTCGGATATGTCGGATATTGATGCTAAGATAGTAACACACAACATTGTTCTTGAGAAAGATGGTAAATCCATGAGACAAAAGATACATAAGATGAATCCTAAGATAGATTTTCTGGTTAAAGATGAAATTTAGAAGCTCTTATATGTTTGTTTTATCCATCCTAATGATTATTCTCCTTGGATATCAAACATTGGCGTGGTGGCGAAACTTGATAATCGTATTAGGATGTGTATGGATTTTCGTGATCTAAACAAGGCATCTTTAAAACATGATTTACCCTTCCTAATATTGACATGATAGTAGATTCCACCATGAGACACACCTTATTATCCTTCATGGATTTTTTTTCAAGATACAATCAAATATTTATTAATCCTCAAGGTCAATACAAGACAACTTTCACTACACCTTGGGGAAAATTTTGTTGGGTTGTCATACCTTTTGGATTAAAAAATGTTGGAGGAACATATCAAAGAGTTATGACATTAATATTTCATGATTTTATACACAACATTTTGGAAGATTGCGTTGATGAAATTTTGGCTAAATGTGCAACTCATCAAGATCATGTTACAATCCTTCAAAAAATATTTGAAAGAATATGCAAATCCAACATGAGGTTGAACCCGAAGAAATGTGTTTTTGGTTTGGATAGTGGAAAATTGTTGGGTTTTATAGTGTCACATAGAGGAATTGAGTTGGAGATGAAGAATATTGATGCTATAATAAATATGCCACCTCCTAAGAACAATTATCAACTGTTTAGTTTACAAGACAAGATTCAAGATATTCATCATTTTTTTGTCATTGGCGGATCAGATTCTTCCTTTTACCCAACTGCTTAAGAAAGAATTAGAATTTAAATGGAGTGAGGACTGTCAAAAATCTTATAAGATTTTGAAAGACTATTTAGCTCATCTTCTCATTTTACAACCCGTTATTCAAGTAAAACTATTCATTCTTTACATATCAGTATCAACTCATGCTCTAGTTGTGTTATTAGTTCAACAAGATGAAAATGTCAAAGAACATCCTATTTATTATATTACTCGAACATTGATTGATTATGAAACTCAATATACAACAATAGAAAATAATTTTTTGGCTCTTGTGTTTGCTACTAGTAAATTGAGACATTATTTATTAAATGCAAAAGTGCATATTGTCATGAAATTCGATCCTTTAGAAAACCTTTTTGCTAAAACCAATTTTTTATGACGTTTAGCTAAGTGGGTTATGTTGATAATTGAATTTGATCTTAAATTCCTTTCTCAAAAGGTAAGGATAAGCCTTGACCGACCATTTAGCTGATGCTCCTTCACCTTTAGCATTACCTACTCATGAATCATTCCCTAATGAAAATGTGTTGACAATACAAGATGAAACATCGAAATTGTATTTTGATGGTTCTAAGTGTCAAACTAGATCTGGAGCAGGGGTTATATTAATACCATCATCATGAAAGCCTATTCCATTATCCTACCATTTACACTTACTATGTGCAAACAACATTGCAGACTATGAGACCCTAATTGTTGGGATACATGTGGCCTTATCCTTGGGTGCTAAACACATTTGTATATTTGGTGATTCTCAATAGTCATTAAACAAATCAATGGATCATATCAAGCAAAACATCATAAGTTATTGCAATAAAAAATCCTTACAATGACATTGCTAGAATTTTTTGAATCTTATACTATTGACAATATTCCACGAAAGGATAATCAACATGTAGATGTAATGGCAAGTGTTTCTTCCCTTTTTTCTCTTGAAGATCCTTCCATGGACTTTACATTCATAGTTCATACAATCACAAAGCCTTCAATAGATGAAAAGATGAAAGAAGCATTAGTTTGTTGGGCCTTGCAACATGAGCATGAAGTATGGATGATTTTTGTTGGTTGTTCCTATGTTTTCATTGATGTCAAAATGGTGATAACTATATGGGAAGTCTACTTGGTTTACCGAAAGTTGTTCTTTATTGGTAATACTCTTTTGTGATGGATCAGTTTGTTGGTATTTGAGTCAAGAATTCACTGCAATATCTGATATGACTCTAATCTCTTAACCATGTTATCGTGACTCATTCATATAGTTGTATCCTGGATCTTGAGATGATTTTGGTTGTGAGCAAAAAGTTATCTCTAACAGAGTTCAACTCTGTATTTTACTATTGTTTTGCACTTGGAATACTATGTGGGAGACTCTGCATTTTATTAAGGTGAACATTCTTATGCTACAATTTTGTTGATAGTCTTTATGTTGGTGGTATGATGTGAAATTAATGTGTTCTCGGATCTGGAAGGTGTTTTCTTTGAGTTTTATTTGTTGGATTGGATAATTGTGTTCTAGTCTTGGCCGACTTAGCATATGCAATGCACTATGGATACTAGTCATGTTCTATGGATGTTAGTTGACTTGGTATAATGCACTACATGAATTAAATATTGAAATTATACATGGTGTCGACAAAGAGAGTTTGGATTATTTTGTTTTCATCTAATTAGGCCAACCTAATTAATGAATAAGATATACTTGTATATATGTAAGATGTTTTGAGGAATGAAAAGGGAGAGGAGTGCAAAGTGGTGTGTGTGTGTAAAAGTGTGTGTGGAAGAAAGGTCTAATCCTAAATGGTTTATCAGTTGTGGATCATTGTAGATTTGTTGAGTGATTTTTTTGTGAGGCAACACATCATATTTTGATCTTAATTGGAATTGTACCCTACACATTGAAGGTGTATTCCATCAGTTCAACCTTTTGGCAATGATCCACTATCTTTGTATCTTGGTGGTTAGCAATCTTTTGTACTCAGGAAGTGAGCCTTGTAATATTTTTTATTCGGATATAATATATTGTGAGTTAACCCTCATCATGGTTTTCCCTTTCTGGGTTTTCCACGTAAAAATTTTGGTGTTCATGTGTATGGTTGCATTGATTTGTTTTTATGTTCCTTCTTGTTGATTCAGTAAGAATTGTGATAATGATAAGATGGATTTTAATATGGTTTTATGGAATACTGATTCCCCCCCCCCTCTCTCAGTATTCTAGATGTTCAAAAATTGGTATCAAAGCTTGGTTCCTTGAAAGAAGCCTAACATCTTGAGGAAGGTCCCGAAATTTGAGTATAAGAATTTTTTTCCTCCAGAAGTGGTCTCTGTTGGATATTCAGAAGAAATAGAAGATTTGAAGGACAAGTTGATAAAGGCAAATGAGTATATTGAAAATCTACAAAGTAAAAGTGTTAAAGCATGTGATCTATTGGGTAAGTCAGATGAAATTATACTCGGTCTGCTACAACAATTGGATGAAAAGAAAAGAACTAAAGTATGTTAGGAAATTGAAATTCAGAGGAAGATGGATGAATGCATGAAGCTTGAGGAAGAAGCAGAAAATCCTGAGATATGATCTGGAAAAGGCAAGAAGTTTTGAAGATAAATTTAAGATAAGCTCGGTAATGCTCGATGATTGATTACTTTTCAAAAAATGGCAATGGATAAGAATGGTTTAGGGTTTGAGAAAGGTCAAAGTTATAAATCGAAGAAAGTTACTCATAAGAAGACTTGGTGCAAAGATGGACGAATCAAGGATCTAAGAAGGAACTCCGAAAAAACTCTTGTCAAACAACCTGATGCTAAGAGGTATTTATCTTTCAATGGTGTTTGTTATTTCTGAAAGAAATTTGGTCACAAGGTAAAGGACTGTAAAAGTAAAATGGGCAATTCTTTATCATTCTCCGAAAAATGTCTTAAGTGCAAGAAGATTGGATATAAAGTTAGACTATGTGAAGATAAGCTGAATAAAAGAAAAGATGGAAAGAATAATTCTATTTGTTGTAAGTACAACAATCCATAACACCTTGATAATAATTACAGAAGAAGAAAAAATAATTATCTGACAAAGAAGAATGACCAAATCATTAATCCGTAATAAGTAAGAAAGGAAATGGAAAGGATTTGGAGAAAGGAAGGAAAATTCAAGCAAGATTCAGAATCATTAGTGTTATCTGTGCCAACCTCTGATGCAGATACTCCCATCAATTTTTAAGTCAAATAGTGGCTAAGGGGGATAAATTATCAGAAAATATATTAAACCCCCTCATCGATACTTGTGTCACATCATGATAGAAGTATATTTAGTATGGTAACAAAATTAAGTAATTTTCTCAATCGCATGTGTGAAGGATGAGGTTTGTAGAATTTGAAAGAATGGCGGTGTACACAATTTTCAAGGTAATCTACCTACAAGTCGAAGCATTTATTGCAAAATCATTCGGATTGAAAGGAATAAATTCAGATAATTCAAGAGGCTTATGTATTTTTGGATAAGTGTGCAAATGAAGCTTAGAAAGCAATTCAAAGTCTCAGGGTTTAAAGAAGAGATCAAGTGGATTCGAAGTGAGCTCCAAAATTAGGATATATGTACATTTCTTGTTGGTATTTACAAAGCTATTCCTATTTGCACAATCTTTCATTTTTATTGCTATGGATAATTCAAAGGTTGTGAATAGTGTGGATAGAGTGCAAGTAAGTTTGAAGAGATATTTGAAGAATGTGTTGGAAGAGTCTTTTGGTGCATTCTCTCACATCCCTCCAAGAGTGTTTCCCACATAAGATATCTATGCATTTTTTTACTACAAGGTAGAAGAAATGTAGGAATTTTAATTGAGCATGTTATGGAAGAATGAATTGGAAGAGAGTGTTGATGCCTAAATAGTGTTAGTTGAGAAAAAGTTAGATGTTTGGAGAAAAGTCCCTTTGTTTGAATTTGAGAAGAAGTATATTTGAATAGTATTGATCATAATTCACAATGAATCTTTATGGATTAATGAGACACATTTGATTACAAGAGAAGCAATTAGAGATGTAACTAGTTTGTATTCCTCTGGACCAACTCTCAAACGGAAGACTATGGATGATCAAGAGATAACTGAGGTTACCGATGTGAGTCATGAAGGGAAAGAGATTGATTTGAGATCAATTGTGGATCCAGTAATAAGGTATGTTGCTATGGTAATCGGTCACAAATTTTGTATTCCTAGCAATGACCTTATAGTTTCTACTAGTGTTGTACATATTGTTGTTGATATGGTTAAAAGAGGTATGGATTATGAATTGTGTGAATTACTTTGTATACATCTTTTGAATGATTTAAAGGAAATCAAGAAGAGTAAGAAGAACATTTTTCGATATGGAAATTTGGTTGTCTATTTAATTTTCTACTTTTTGAGAGAACTACAGGTAATAGGAAGGATAGAATGGTCAAATACAAAGCCTAATGCCCATCAAATCAGGAAATTCATGATAAATCTTTGTAGCTCGGATGCACAAGAGACTTCCCTTGCTACATTCTTTTGAACATTTCAGATGAGGATGAGTAGAAGGCTTAGAATTATAGTAAGTGTTGTTAAAAGGTACTCCAGAAGCATCAATTTTCTTGTGTCTACAGATTTTTGTCACATGGAAGCAATTGAATCAAGGTTGGTTTGGATATTAGAATTATATTATGAAGTGTTGAAGGATGAAGTTGATAATTATGCTAAAATTCTTTTGAAAATCCCTAAGAATCTTAGTGTAGAAGGTACCTCCGGTAGTGTAACCGAAACAGGGAAGAAAAGGAAGAGTGTTATTAAGCAATAAATTACAAAAGGAAGTGATTTTGAGAGAACTCAACATGAGCATGAAAGAATAAATATTCAAAGTGCTTTGGAATAATTGTAGAAGGTTATTCCTGGTGCTAATTTTGATTCATCTATTTCTATTGTGGAGAATCTTCATGGCATGACTGATTCTTTGAAGGTCTCATGGCATGACTGATTCTTTGAAGGTCTACATCTTTGGACTTGAAGTGCATGCTTGAATTAGGTCTGATGAAGGAAATTTGGAAGATGTCAAGGAAAAATGTGAAAATCACACAGTCGAGTGATGAAGGAATTGGAGAGTGTACAAGTTTCTAAAGAAGAAGCACTAAGAACTAATTTCTTTTTTCCTAGATTGGTTTGGCAGTACACTGGATATAAAAAATGAGATAAGGATGAATGAATCTCGAATGAGCACTCAGGAATATACATACAGGTTAGTAGAAGATAAAGATAATCAGAGATGGTCCTACATTGTGCAGCTTCAGGATAAATTATTTTTATTTGCAGGATCAAAGGATAGATGTTATCAAGAAGTTTGTGGCACTCAGAGACGTGATTAAACTCAAACACACTTATGTTTCTAGTGCTCTTACTTATATTGGTGAATTATCAGAGATTAATCTTAGTCCCAATACTCTAGCATATGGTATAGAGTCCTTAACTAAGCTTGAGCTATTTCACAAGAGTCTTATAAGTGAAAAAGGTTCATGGTAAGAAGGAAAAGAATCATGGAAGGTCATCCTGGAGAGTCTCAGAGGTTGTTCTTCAAGTTAATTCAATTTAGTGTTCATATCTTTCTGGTTATATTTTGATGCATATATACATACATACCGGACCCCATCCTTTGTTATTGATGTCAAAGGGGGAGAGATGGAGAGATGGAGAGATAAAGAGATGAAGAGATAGAGGCTAACCGAGAAAAAAAAATGTGAACATTTTTGATAGGGGGAGTATTCAGAATATTCAGTTGTAGTATATTTGAAATTGTTTTTGTCATGCATGTTGCCATCAATGCCAAAGGGGGAGATTATTGTGCCTTGCAACATGAGCATGAAGTATGGATCATTGGTTGTTCCTATTTTTTCATTGATGTTAACATGGTGATAACTATATGGGAAGTCTACTTGGTTTACCAGAAGTTGTTCTTTACTGGTAATACTCTTTTGTGATGGATCAGTGTGTTGGTATTTGATTCTGAAATTCATCGAAAGATCTGATATGACTCTAATCTCTTAACCATGTTATCATGACTCATTCAAATAGTTGTATCCTGGATCTTGAGACATTTTTGGTTGTGAGCAGAAATTTATCTCTGATAGAGTTCAACTATATTTCACTATTGTTCTCTACTTGGCATACTATGCGAGAGACTTCACATTTTATTAAGGTGAACATTCTTATGTTGTGGTTTTGTTGATATCCTCTATGTTGGTTGTATGATGGGAAATTAATGTGTTATCAGATCTGGAAGGTGTTTTCTTTCAAGTTTATGTGTTGGTTTGGATAATTGTGTTCTAGTCTTGGTTGACTTAGCATATGTAATGCATTATGGATACTAGTCATGTTCTATGGATGTTATCCGACTTGGTATAATGCACTACATGGATTAAATATTTAAATTATACATGGTGCCGACAAAGAGAGTTTGGATTATTTTTTTTTCATCTAATTAGGCTTACCCGATTGATGAATAAGATATACTTGTATATATATAAGATGTTTTGAGGAATGAAAAGGGAGAGGAGCACAAAGTGGTGTGTGTGTGTGTAAAAGTGTGTGTAGAAGAAAGGTTTGAGCTTAAATTCTTTATCATTTGTGGATCAATGCAGATTTGTTGAGTGATTATTGTGTGAGGTAGCACTTCATATTTTGAGCTTCATTGGAACTGTACCCTGCACATTGAAGGTGTATTCCATCAGTTCAACCTTTTGTAAATGAGCCACTATCTTTTTATCTTTGCGGTTAGCCATCTTCTGTACTCAATTAGTGAGCCTTTTAAGGACAATGAGTTCTGGCAATGAGCCATGTAATATTGTATATCCATATATAATATATTGTGAGTTAACCCTCACCATAGTTTTTCCTTTTCTCGGTTTTTCACATAAGAATCTTGGTGTTCATGTGTATGGTTGCATTGATTTGTTTTTATTTTCCTTCTTGCCGATTCAATCATAATTGTGATAATGATAAGATGGATTTTATTATGGTTTTATGGAATGCTAATTCACCCCCCCTCTCAGTATTCTGGATGTTCAACATAATTTCCAATATTGAAGCCTCTACTGAATGGCACTCACCAATATTCAATTATTTAAAAGAAGGTACCTTTCTCGAACCAACTACTAAAAACACTAGATCTTGTATTCGAAAACTTGCAACTAGATTTATAATCCTAGTGGATGGCTTATATAAATGTTTCTTTAATGAACTGTTGCTTCGATGCCTTAAACAATCAAAAATTCCTATAGACCTTGAGGAAGCTCATGCTAGTGCTTGTGAGGGGCATTTTGGTGGAAGATCATTAGTTCAAAATTTAATTCACATAGGATATTATTGGTGGAACATGTAACAAGATTGTTTTATTTGTGTTAAGAAGTGTCATAAATGTCAAGAGAATAACAATTTGATTCATGCTCCTGCTTTCGAACTTCGTGCCCAAGTTCCTATTTGGCCATTTTCGGTATGGGGTCTAGATCTCATTGGAAAAAATTCCCCTCCCTCCTCTTTTGGACATTCATTTATAATTATTGCAACAAATTACTTCTCGAAGTGGGTAGAGACAATTCCTCTTCATTCCATGACTGTTGATGCGATCTATCCTTTTATCTTGGAGAACATTATTGCTATATTTCATCTTCCTTCCACATTATTTTCAGACAATGTGACACCATTTAAGAATAATGAAGTAAAAAAATTATTAGAAACATTTTATATTCAACACTACTTTTCAACACCATATTACCCACAATCTAATGTCTATTGAAAGCAACAAACAAAACCCTTGAACAAATCTTGCACAAAACAGTAAGTAAACATAACAAGGATTGTTGGACCAATTAGTGGAGATTGATAGGGATGTGTAATTCCCTTGCTTTGTACTACTCTTTTTTGGTTCGAATAAATTTTTACCCCTTTTAGTTAAAAAAAACATAACAAGGATTGGCACACTCAATTGTCTTATGCATTGTGGGCTTATCGCACAAGTATCCAAACATCAACAGGAAATACACCTTATAACCTTGTCTATGGCACTAATGCATTAATTCCCTTAGAGTTATCAATTCCTTCATTGTAAATTTCCCTTAGGGGCCTTATTGACCATAACACCTATAAAGAGAAATGATTACACTAGTTTGAAATGCTTGATGAAAAATGTATAAATGGTCTCGAGAATCTTCCAATCTTATTCCAAAAGGATGCAACATAGTTACAATGATAATGTCATTCCTCACTCATTTAACAAATGAGATTTCATATTATATGGAAATCAACATAATGTTAATGTCACTCTCGATAAAAAAGGAAAGTTTAGTTTGAATTGGTTAGGCCCTTACGTTAAAGTTATGGTTCTGGAGTGTATACATTAATAGAAATGGATCGTACACCTCTCAAAGAACCTATCAACACTGTGCATTTGTGCAAATAGTATACTTAACCTCGCTTTTGAATAGTGTGTATATTAAATCATGTTGTTAGATTAAGTAGATAGTTTTATATTTATCTCGCATTGCTTCATTCTTGAAAAACATTTTTGGTGTGTCTTGGATTATATAGAGTAATTGTTCATTAATTTGAATTATTACTTTCTTTTATATGATATTCAATCATCTGTGTGTTACGTTAAATCAGATCATTACATGCATTTAATTTCTAAATTAGATCATAAGAATCATCTAGTTTGATATATCATACTTAGTAAGATAACAATTAGATCATGAAGATATTTATTAAATAATCTTACCAAGATTGTTTAATAGATCACATTGAGATCTAAATCAAAAGAAAGAAATCATGAAAATAAAACATGCCCATATACATAGAAGATCATAAAGATTATATACATGATCACCACAGTAATAAAATGTTTTGTGATATAGCATAGTAAACCTATGGAAGCCTATGGCTACCAAACTCCTTGGGGGCCTAGTGTTGATGCTCGTCAGGAGACAGTGGAGCGAGAATGGCTCATAGAGCTCATCTGATCTTGAAGGCCTCATACCTCACCTCTAGCCATACCCTCACATATGAGTGCTACAATACACTCCTATTCTATTTGATCAATGTCTTCCTGAAGTCTATTAACCTCCACTTGCAACCTGTTGAGTTACAATTGCATGAAATCCTATGCCTTGCTCTTGGAAGGAACCCAGGTGGCCTGAATCTCCTCGTATGTAGTCTTGAACCCCTCGTAAGAAACTCTAAGCTCCTCTTGTGTGGCTCTCAACTCCTCCTCACTAGCTCTAAACTCCTCGATCATCCTTATAGCATCCTCATGAACTCTCCTCCATCTCGCCAAGGGCTCAAATAGGTCAGTATGGCACCCTACACTGGGTGGTAGCCTATTCTCCACTCATATTGCCTATTGTGGGGGCATAGGTGGTGTCATATATGTATTGACTCGACTGAAGAAGTCTATCCACTCTCATTTCCCACTGCAAGAAAGAAAACATAAATCGGAACAATATTAATGCATACTTAAAAACTTAAAAGAGATAAATCATATATTATCACTTGGATCACCATTCCCCTAGTTAGGATCTCGATAGGATAAAATAGGTGCCCTATCGAAGCTCCTCACATGAGTAGCAAGTTTGGTAGGTGTATCATGGTTGCACTCTCCATACTCATGAGATGAGATGACTATTGTAGCTTCTATATGTGCTTGAGTAATGCGATGAGGGGATGTCAATCTCTCCTTGGGGGTATCTGTGGCCTTTGTTGGCTCCTCTCTCCTCAGTTGTTGATCCTCCTTTGTATCCTTTGTCATGTCAGCAACATCATCCATAGTATCACCATCCACGACCATGTCCTTTCTCTCATCTATGTGACCTAGAAGGGGTCCAACGTCACCTACAAGATGATCATCAAGGAAGATGTGTAGAGGTCCTACTATCCTCCACCCTCTCTCATAACCTATAGTTGTTCCCATATTATCAAAGTTAGATGCTAGATGTACATCTTGGTCATCATCATCTGAGTTGTTGAAATCAACATCATTGATGGTAGGATGGCAGCTGTCTCCTAGCCTGACACCACTTTGTGTAGATCTCAAATATTTATTTTGTGGCCTAAGTGCTTCCTGAACTTGCCCAAACTAATGTATTACATGGTCATGATAAAATGGTATAACAATATATTCATATCATCCAATCAATAATCTATCATATTGCATCTTAGTTAGCTATCGTGTATGATTAGGCCACTATGGTATAGTCTTGTATGGTCTCCATGCTATATCATCCTCCTCTAAGTGATAAAACCAAACTCTCCAGTATAAAATATCATCTTTGCACTGCTAGGCTCATCTTTGTGTATAGTTATAGGCGCTCAGATAACCAAGGGTCACTATGGTAGGAAAATCCATCGATCTAGTGCATGTGATATGCTTGAAGGCCCACACCTGAAGTAGTGTGCAATGCACTATACCATGAAGATCTCGATAAAAAAAATGACCAAGATCATAATAAATATGAGCAAGCATACTGGGACCCTATACACATATAGTTTTATGCTACTCCATATCATGAATGGTGTGAATGAGGTGTCCCTCGAGGTATATGCCTCATCCATCAGGTACAAGTTCTAGTGCAATGGTAACAGACGTAATCTAAATAAGCAATGACGATCAAGCATACGAAAGCCACTAGAGCTCGTTGTGAGCCCCAATATCCTCAAGTGAAACAAGGTGGCTAGTACAATACTAAATTTCACGCCTCATCTTTTGACATGTGTGATCCTCCTCTAGGTGGATGATCTCAACCCGAATTCCTATCCTAAGAATCTAATGTACATCCTCCAAGGTCACTATCATTTCCCCTATTGGGAGATGAAAGGTGCAATTATCTAGGTCCCATCTCTCTACCAACACCATCAACATCGCATCATGATACCTCATGGGTGGCATGAGGTATATCCAAATTAGACCAGTAGCACAAAGTGTCTCCTCCTCCTTAATCATTTGGGTAACCTACTCATGGAGGAAAGAGAACATGTGTCCTAATCATTTTCAGGCATGTGGTGGAATCTAAAAGAAGCAAAGGAAATCATCATTAAAATCACAAAAATAGTCAACCAAACAATTAACAACAAAGAAAAATTTCCCTTGGATATCCTTCCCAAAATGGGATAGGATCACCATTTCTAGATGGGGGGTCTAGGACAAGGTCGTCATTTTGGGATGGGGGTCCTCATGATGTTCGAAAAAAGGTATAAACAGTGCAGAATGTACAGGAAAATCATAGGGAAAAGGTAAAACGAACTCACCTCTAGCGGGATGTGTTCGTCTGTAATCCTGGATTGTAGAACCTATAATCTTAGGAGGCTCATAGGTTCGTTGACTTGACATCTTCACTCCTCTATAACAAGGTAATCTTTAAATGGAAAATGTCAAAATGATAGTCAAAATGTGATTTTGCACTAACATATAGTAAAATTTATTAATAGTACATTTCACTCAAATCACTATAATTGGGGCTAAAGAACTATGTTTTTGATGTCATTTTTTGTGTTGGATTCACAATTTTTCTCCCAATTTCATCCAATGTTTATTGATAGATGGTATAATATCATAACCCTATCATAAGCATTTCCATCAACAAAACCCTAAAAAAATTGATGAGGTCAGATTGCTACCCTGATTCCACCTACATAAAGTAAGAAGAATCAGGGGGTATATATCTACCCTCGAATTTGATTCTCCATAGAAGTTTGACATGTTTTAAGATTATTTTGAATAGCTAATGAATCGGTTTCATAGGATTTGGTTCCTAACATTGTGGTTTTGTTGATAACCATAGTGGGGGATGCATTCTCCCTATTCACAAATGAATTACAATATCCATATGAGTATCTTTTTTTATGAATCATGATTTACTTTCAAATATTTTAGCTTGCATATGCACGTAGCACCATATGGCCACTCAAGTGGGGGCTAAATGTAGCATAGGAAATTTTACTCCCTTGTAGGTGATATAATTTCACGCTTAGTTTGAACCTATTTTAGTGACCTTACATTTATGAATTTTAACCCTTCCTAAATAGGCCCTAATTCCCTTTATTATGAATCCCAAGGCCTATTTTTATCATTTTTCGACAATGAAACATCACTGAGTAAATGCATTCAAACATAAATCTTCCTTGAATCATGTGTGTCCTGGCCTTTTAGGGCAGGACCCATTTTCCCAAGGGAAAATGGGTCCCCTTTAAGTGCCAAGATCCATTTTTTAATGTTTTTGGTGGTATTTTGATGATTCAAATTCAATATGAAATTGTTGGCTATCGTGATCTAATATTCAGGAAATTAGAGAAGAATCCTATAAAACCTAGTCTTTCACCATTTCAAACTAGATGTTTTTGAAGAATAAGAAAGCAAGCAAGGAGATAACATTCAAGAAATCAAAGTGAAGTCTTGGAGAAACATTGTTTGTAATTGTAGGTCTTCAAGTCCATTTAGATTTTGATCAAGCTTTTGTCATATGATTGAAGATTGATGCCAATAGAAAGACATGATGGATTCTAGGCATGGGAGATGCATTTTTCCATTTCCTTTAACCTAATGACTTGTTTCCTAGTGTTCTCATCCTCAAGCTTCATTATACTAGCAACCTACAGCAAGGTATCATTGTACTTCATATTTATTTGGGGTGTTTTGACCTCTCCCTAAGTGAATCTTATCATCATCATATAGGAATCATACTCCAACACACTTGAGTAGGGTTTCTTTGCATGTTATCTCATACCAACCTTAGATGCACTTAAGGTTAGGGCTCACATACTCTCATTTATCAGGTTTAATTACCAAACTTGGGGTTTGACCAAGGAAAACCCCCATACAAACAAACAATTTTTGTTTATAGATTTATTACAGGTCTAGATCCAGACACAAAGATTTGTAGGTACAGGAGAAAAGTGAGGATAGAGGGCTAAAAAATCATTTTTTATAGTTTTGGAAAGGACTACCAGGAGCCATTCTCCCTAGGGAAAACTTGTCCTTCAACAAATCTCAAAACCTACTTTTGGTGACTAGTACATGTGTCCTTACCCTTCTCAAATCTTCCTACAAACTATGGTTTTTGTTTTTATACTTTTAGGAATTTGTATTTCATGTTCTAGGTCTAATTGTTCATCTAGTTGGAGCATTCAATCATTTCAAATTGGTTTCAGATCTATCCTATTGTCTTAAAGACTGAGATCTAGGTTTGATTGACTCACCTTTGAGGTTGAAATTCAATCTCTACTCCTTGTGATCTCTTTCCTAATGAAACCTATTTGGGAGAGGGATAAATAGAGAAAATATCCCATATTCATTAAGGACCCCTTTTCCCCACATTTCAGAGAGAAACTCTACATTATTATTTGAATTATCATAGTGTTATTTATGTGGGTAAAGTATTGAGTATATAAGAATTTGTGGGTTTTGATTGGGTTAGATATTTAGATAACTAAAGTTTGAATAATTGTTATGCTTTTATTTTGTTTGGAGAATTTAGTTGAATGAGCACATAGTAGTATATATTTCCATTATCCATAATTAAAGTAGACTATATGGCCACAAAACATGCTTGTAAATAATTTGTGTGATTAAAGAGGTTATGCAACAATATTGGTGTTAAAAAATATATTTTTCATTGTTATTCATAGAGGTTAATTTGTCTAGAAAAAAATCCTATTTATCATGATATAATTAAGCCAATTAAAATGTAATATCATTTTATAAGGTAAATGGTTGAAACCAAGAAGGTTTAGATGGAGAAGACTAACACTCAAGTAAATGTTGTTGATTCTTTGATAAAATATATGAATACTAACAAGTTTTTATATGTAGTGTCATAAATTGCATACCCTTACAATTTCACACTATGTTTCATGCCCACTTTGGTATCCATTCCCCTAGTTCTTGTGTAGGCTCATTTCATCCCTTGCATCAACCTTTTCCCTCTCGAGATGCTTATGCCTTCTTTTTGGTAGTCGCCATTTTGTGTCACTTTTGTGTTTCTCTTATGTTCTTCTTGTCTCTCATCATTTTTGGTGTAAATTGTTTATACATTAGTGCTTAGTGCAGATGTAGACACAATGCTTTTGTCTTGTAACAATTTTTTGTTCAAAGGCCATTTTTGGGTATGTTTCCACTTGTCGCCTTTTAGGTTAGTGGAAATGGATTAGAATAATTTGTAACTTCTTGACAGCCTCTTCATCTTCCCTCCTCTTCTCACTTTTGAATCTAATCTTTCATTTTAGCAACTATCTTGTCTCTATCTCTCTCTCAACTCTCTTACACTCTCAATCTCACCAACTCTCTGGTACAAATTGTTACATCTCTCTATAGTGCTCTCACAACAATATTTCTAACTCTCTTGTTCTTTGTTTAGCTTCATCAAACCTTGTTGGTAAAGAATCTTGGGGATTTATCACATCCCTTATTAAATCATTTATATTTTTATCAATTAATTTATCATTTTATCTATCTATATTGGTTTTTGTGGAGGTGGAAACACCAAAGTAGGGGTTTGACTGAGACAAACTCCCAAACAACCCAAAAAAAAATCTCATATTATTGTGTCCGTAGGTTAGGTTGATTCTAGAACTCGGACTATGCATTTTGGGACTTGTTGCTCATATATATGTTGGATAATAATGCAATGCAAGGACATCCACACTACATGTCGGTGTCCTTAGCCAAGACTCTCAGGTTTCAACTGCATGTCCCTTATTATTTGTTTTTTCCATTTATGAAGTTATTCTATTTTATTTACTTTTCTATTTTCATATATTTTCATCAATTTATTTATTTTTTAAGTATTTAAATTATCTTAAACATATCTAGGTGTATGTAGTGGAATTTCATCTCAAGGGATCCTAGCCTTCCTTTTTTAGTATCAAATTTCCTACATTATATTATAGTGCAAGGATGAGAAAATTTTGTTTATTTCCCATGCATGAGGGTAACTTCTTGGGTTGTAAAATTCATTCTCTTCTATGATAGCATCAAATAGGAGATTGTCAGGATTTACTAGTGTTATTCACCTACAAAGAGTTTCTAAAGATAGATTTTCTCTATAGATTGGTAAATAATTACATAATGCAATACAATATGATACACTGAGCTTTATATCATGTGATATAACATGCATGTGAATTTACAAGTGTAGACACCTAAAATATGACATTACCCAATCACACCTAATTTTAGCCTATCCTAAGCCATTAATTAAATAAATAATATTTATTTATTTATTTATTTTATCTATCACCTTTAATTAAATAAATTTATACTTATTTAATTAGGTCTAGCATTATCCCCAAATCCTCCAACTAAATTAATTAATTAATTAATTTAGGCTAATTAATCATGATTACCTTTTCCACCTTTATTCCACTTTGTTCCTCAATCCTTATCCATTTAATCCTAACCATTGATTCCATTCACATGGATCATAATCTAAACTTTTCATCATATGACAAGTGTCTCTTTCATATGTCTAACTCCTTCTCAATATTAATTGAATCTAGACACTTCCCAAAAGTCAAACTAACTTTCCATCTCAACCATTCATTTTATTTCAAACCTCTTAATCTCAACCATTCACATAAGGATGTTGACCTAATCATAATCCTAAACCTAGACCTTATTCCTCATGTGAAAATTGTCACATGACTACAACTTTGATCCAAATCATAATCCTCATTCAATCCTAGCCATACATCACCCAATCCATCTTAGCCCTTGATTTCTCTCATGAAAATTCTATAAGTTAGAGGCCTATCATCACATTTTCATCAATAAAATCTTATGGTGTTGTTATGATGTCCAAATTTCTATTGAATCATCTTGATCATATCATCATGTTGTTGGTTTGATAAGAAACCACATTCCATCTATTAAGATCATATTAATAAGATTTGGGTGCATCCTATTTAGCTTAATCATGAAGTTTGAAGGTGATTTGGAATAAATATTTATGTGTTTATGCATTTATCTTGTTAATTCACTTCATTTAATTTTCTTATCATCAATTTTTGGTGATGTTATAGTATAAATTGCAATTAATTTAGAAGATAACTCACAACTACATAGTGAATCAAGTATTACTGGAAACATTAATGGCAATGCAAGTGCACTTGTGATAAAGTTGAATTTCATGTGATATAAAATAGATAAATGGTTGTTTTTAGGAGGATGTTTGATGTACCAAAAGCAACTAGAAATGATCAAATGTTTGTATGTGCTACCACAAGCTTGATGTTGGTAATGGTGTCTACATAGGAAGAAATATACTCGCTAACACTATTTAGTTAGAAATTATCAGTTCTTAGTTTTTATTGATAATTACATATGTATGGCAATTATCCATGTGGAGACATCACATTTAGTGATATGTTAGGAATGTTAATTTCATGGTGTAGTTAGGATGTAGTTGTGTGATTTTTGGTATTCTATAGGTTGGTTAGATAGTAAGTTAGTTGGCATTCAATTATGACACCCATATTAATCTCTCATGTGAATTTTTCAAGGTTAAATATATGGTTCGGATGTTGGAAGGTTGATTATAAAAGAAGGGCTCGTTGTAATATTGTAGATTGAGACTCTATGAGAGACATGCTAGATTGAATCTTTGGATTTTGAATAATATAATAGTGTGACTATATTTTAATGATAGATTTTATCCCATAAGGACTTTCCATGTAAATATTAGTGTCTCATGTAATCTTGTGTTTCTATGTTATTCCATGTACTTTTTTTAATGTTGTTAAATATATTAGGTAATGTTTTTTTTAAGAAAAAGTGGCATAGCCATGATATATTATATTATAAATATATATATAAATTTGTAAACCCTAGTTCAAATGAGCATACTAGGAGGAAAGAACTGGGAAGAAAACCTCTAGTTATAGCTCAAGTAATTACAAAAAAGCTTTACAATAAATCCCAAAAATGGGGACACAAAATTGTATTGACCCCAAACCCAACTGAGAACAGACTCTCATGACCCAAAGTAACAGTATACAATTTTCCTTTGACAATATATTGGATAATGTTATTAACTATTTTTTATCATATAATATCAAGTTTCTTTATTTTAGTATATTAGTCATTTGTAATAATGGTCCTTAATTGCCAACTATTTATGCATATTTCCACCAAACTAGGAAAGTAAAGGTTGTATGATGCAAGTACAATCTACCTAAGTAATCTTATACTTCTTAGGTGCATAGAATGCAACAAAATAAATAGATTAAATGTGAAAATAATATAATGCACAAACACTACCATAAACATGGCTTAATTGAGGGGCAAGGGCCCTTGATCAATTAGCTAAACCATATTGTTATAGGAAAGAGTTCACAAGGTCTATTCTCCCCCCATCCATTTAGTACTAGAGGATGTGTCGTGCTAGCATCACTGGTCACGTGAAAAAAATTACCAGGCACACTACAATTTATGGGGGCTACCTAATTCTTACAGTCTAAAAAAAAACATAGCTTAATTGAGTAGGACAAATTGATGGGAAAGTCATAATAAATGTGTATTAATGTTATGAAACCATGCATAAAATTATCGCATCAAGAAGAAGAGAAGCGTAAACTTGTCAAAAAAATCCCCCTAAGAGAGGATGAAAAGACCAAGGTGAGGTGACCCCTTTTGAGAAACAAAGTGAAACTGCTATAGTAAAATCTTCTAAAAAAAAATTGCAAGTCTAAAATATGTTCCTTTCATGAATTACCATTAACATTATGTGTATATATTTAAATCAACAAATGACAATTAAAATCAACAAATCATAATAACATGGGATTTACATGGAGAAACCCTTTTAGGAAAAAATTCCACCAAAGAAAGAAGAAAAGAATGTATTAATATTTAATGTAAATAATATAATATTGACACACTATCACTCTAAAATCTATCAAATTTCTAAAAACACTTGTGTAACTATAAATAAACAATAATATCTAAAATTATTATCTCATACCTCCAATATATAGGCAAGGAGAGAGGCCAAAATCACACATGGTTTTACTAAAACCATGGTATCTTATGAAACCCCATGCCCACCTTGGAGAGATCTTCTAAGAATATTAAATAAATCAATTATTTCACATGGGTGTCACATGGGCTCAATCAACGAGACCTAAAAAAGGAAATAGAAGTAGGGTAAGTCTACAAAGGTGGGGGACCAAAATTGGCCAAAAAAATGTTTGGTCCATTTTCCATATAACATGAGCACACTATAACTTGTGCATGTGTATAGTATTCTTGTGCTATGGAATATTAGTGGATCAGACACTATTGAGCCATAATGCAAGCATTCTATAATGTGAGCACGTTATAATACAAGTACATGAAAAAATTAAAAAAATTGTAATTTTAAACTATTTTTTATGTTTTTCAAAATACACGTGTTATGAAAAACATAAAAAATCATTTGAAATCATGTGATATAGACTATTTTTTATTTTTTATAACACACATCTGTTATAATGCTATGTATTAAAGTGTGAGTGTGTTATTATGTGTGCATGTTAAAACATGCTCGCATTATAACTTGCCTTGGAAACTACCAACCCTTAGGGTTGGATTTTCTTTGGGTATCCAACCCAAAGGGTTGGACTTTCATTTCAATGCCCAAAGATGTATTTTCTACAAAATATAGAAAAATACCTAAATGACGAGCATGATCTCCATCAAGTGTGTGCATCTTTCAATGTTCATCCAAAACAATATCACAATAACTTCAAGTTATATCTTACATTTCTAACCATGTAAATTTTTATATATATCAAATATGTTAAGGTTTAAATCTTTAATTTATTTTTGAGTGTCTTTCTTTTTGTAAAAACCTATGTATAGTATTTTTTGTGTAATTTTTATCCATTCATCCAAATTTGAAACAAATTACATTTTTACATTGAAGACTCTATGTTAGTGTAAATAGAATCATTATCATACCTAGTTAGCTAATCACCTTTCTAGGATTAACCTATTCGTGCCTAGTTTAATTTTACTTAGGCTTCTTTTTCTTTTGTCCCACTTCATATGGTTGAGACATGTATCCTTCTGACTTGAGACACCTATTGACACTTGCTCACACACTTGGAAAGTTAGCTCACACACTTGGAAAGTTAGCTCACAAGTGTTCCATCTTTGGAGGGATAATCAAATTTTCACTCCTACCCTCTCACCTCATCCTTGCCTATATAATAAAGTCTTGATCATTGTATTACACACTCTTAATTTTATATTGATTGACATATTGTTGTGCTTATTTTGTTCACTTGTGGAAGTTTGTTTTGAGCTCTCTGATATTGGCATTCTCCAACATGGTATCAGAGCCATGAGAGCATGTTGCTTCCCACATCAAGGTGACTCCTACATATAGCTCTATCAAAGGAGCATCATAGAGCCAAACAAACATTGCTATTACATCTAGAAGACTCAAGAAATGAAAAAATACCTTTTGTTTCATCAACTTTTGTAAATTTCTTTTTTGCAATTTTTTGGCCATTGTGCCTATTTTCAAAAAGTTGTAAAAAATGAAAAGGAAATTAGTAGAGGGCCAATCTACCCTTTGCCCATCTGCTCGTTAGGGTAGATATTTGCATTCTTAAAAAAAAAAAGCCTATTCAGCCTATTGTTGCAAGATGTTTTTGGGGGGAACCATACATTTGGTTTTAACCACAATTGAGACCTACACACATCTCTATGTTTCTTTTAAATGCCCTCCATAACAGAAATTTCTAGGTATCCACTCCAAGAATTCTCCAATTGGCAACCAATAGTAGGAGGTTTTTTTTATTTTTTAGTAGATTCGGTCTTCCTTTATGAGGCATTGGCCAACCTACCCACATGCCTCCTGCAAGGACTCTACCATCACTAAATTGAAGGCACCTACATATCTACAAAACCCTTATATTCTATTCCAAAATTCAAATTTTCCTCAAGAAGCTAATGAGGGAGTGTTGTGTTTTTCAAGAGTTGCAAATTCATTTGTTTATAAAGAAGTTAGATCGAGTGATATTCATAGAGAGGTCTGTATTGTTGAAGGCTACAGTTATTTTTTAAAAGGTAACTTTCTATGATGAGTCTTCAATTACTCACAATTTCCTTGAAGCAACCAACAAAGAAGGCAACAAAAAAGACATTTTTGTCAAATGACATTTTATTACTATGTTACACCCTCATCTCAACCTCTTGCACAACAACCACTTTAATAATAGAAGGTTGATACTTCATTGACCACCATTCTATTAAGATAGGGATTGGCCTACAACCTTGATTCTGGTGCCTACCGCCCAACACCTCCACTGCCTCTTTTATCCTCATACTTGTGCGATATTTGATGGTGTTTGTAGATCTTTGTTTCAACAACAAGAAGGATCGAATTAGAGAATTTTATTTCTTTCTTACACTTATAATTTGACTCACTCCTACATGCCTCATCCAAACCCTTTGAAGTTCAGTCTAGTATCATTTCAATGGCTTCCCCACTTGGCATAAAACCATCTTCATTTGGAATTTCAACCACAACATGTATTAAGTTTTATGTTAGTGGTTTATAAACATTTATTGTAACCATAAAGTGCTTGTGACTTAACCGTCAATTTTAAACGTCTAGTTTAGATACTTGCTAAGTGCTTACAAAGGGGGGCATTTTTTCATTTTGTATAACTTGCAAATGAGGGAGTTTTTTTTCAATTGTAAGTAGTCATTGGAAATTTGATTCTGACATTGACATTTTAGTGTCAATATGTTTTTGAATTTGTGTTTTTTAATTGCATATTTTAACTTTCAAAGTCAACATTGTAAGAAAATTTCAACAAGGCATAACTTTCACCTTGATTATCAAAATTTTGCACTTTTATTTCTATCAGAATTTTGCAAGGAATCTAATTTTGTATATAAAAATAGGATATGGATTGTCATTTTATCATAAATTTATAAAAATATCCATGAGTTTTAAATGGAATATTATGGAATCCAATCTTCACAACTTATAAAAATTCTCTTGCACATTGTTCTGGGGGGCTACAATCAACACTAATCATTTTGGGGTGATCTCTTAATCAAGGGGGCAATCTAGTTATTTTGGTTTTTCAGTTTGTTGGTTCATGTGATCATGTATCTCACACTAAATCCCTTCAGTTTGAGTGTTCTTTGTAATCCTCCTAATAAATGAAAATTCAAATGTGGATATTGTGGAAAGAAAAGGCATACAACAAAAGAATGGTGATTTTGTTGAATTAAGGAAATGGAGCAAATTCTTCTTAGTTATGGTATTTCCTTACCTAATCCTCTAGTTCCAACACATGCAGAATCATCATCCAATCTCACTTAGACATCTTGTGAGACACCATCATTTGGGGATGAACAATGTAGTCTGATGACTTGCATTGAGATCCCATCACCAATATCACTTGTTTCTACATATGAATTTGTTATTGACTCATTCATGAGTTTCAATTATTCTTTTCATCAAGACATTGGTATCGTTATTCTAGTTCCACCACATTCAGATGCATATATACCAAACATAACATATTTATAATTTGTAGAATCCCACCTTGTAGATTTGGATGACACCATTGAGGACATTCATCTTCTATTTTATGTCACCTTTTATGAAGTTGCATCATCATTGTCATCTTTGGATATTTCTCGTGTCTTGCCTACATCAGCTTCCATCGTGACAGATTGTGTAGACATTCATGAGTTAACCTATCTGACTCAGTTATCATCATCTATAGTAGTACTTGATCCATATCAGTCCAGACATAACCACACATGCATGGTCCATGTTCTAGAATCATCTATGGTACCTTATTCATCTTATCAGCGTTCGTCACACATCAACATTGGCTTGGAGATATTTGACCATCATTCAATGGCATCATTTCAATCTTTAGATCATGTGCACCATTCTGGGACATTCATCTTACTTTATGCATATTCCTATCTAGAATGGGAAGTCAATTTGCACACATTTGTGATGTTGTTTCTTCCCAAGGGGAGAAATGTTGTTTAGCATTCGTGGATCATCTTTAGCATCCAATTTCGAGCATCTATCAACATTAAAAGCATCATTTTGATGGGATGCTTCATGATTTTTCTACTACTATCAATTTTGGGAGGAAGCATTTCCTCACATGGAGTTCATTACTTCACAATTTGTTGGGGTGTCACTTGACCTCTATTTTCTCTCCTATGGGGGGAACATTTCATGTACTAATATGATAGAAGTAGTCCTTTAGGGTGTTTGTATGTGGCGACTGTATCATTCTATTACCGAAAAAGGGAAAAAACCCCGATTTTGTATAACCCTAATTTATAAACGGTTTGGGATAGAGTTACAGTATCATAAGAAACAGGCGATTATTCACGATATTGTAATAGGGTTTTGCACTGGTTAATAATATCATTGGATGGCTGCAGTTTGGTGGATGTAGCCCACATTGGGTGAACCACATTAAATTCTCTGTGTTAGTTTTATGTGTGTTTTATTTTTGGTTTATTTGATAAAATCTACATTTAGCTTTTAGATATCTACCTTTGAAAACCTAACAAGTGGTATCAGAGTGGGTTGTTTTCGATTATCATTTGTAGGAAAGTCTCACGGTTGAGTGGGAGTCTCACGGTTAAGTGGGAGCAATGGCAGACGAGGGTAAGATGAAGGTTGATAAGTTCAATGGGCAGAACTATCAGTTATGGAAGATGCAGATGGAGGACTATCTCTATCAGAAGGATTTATGGCGGCCATTGGAAGGGAAAACCAAGAAACCCATAGCAATGACGGATGAGGACTGGGATATTTTAGATAGAAAGGCACTTGGCAGTATTCACTTATGCCTGGTACAATCGGTGGCATTCAATATCACAACAACAAAGACAACTCTAGAGTTGATGGAAACCCTAGCAAAGTTGTATGAAAAGCCTTCCGCTTCGAATAAGGTATTTCTTATGAAGCTTTTATTTAATATGAAAATGGTAGAAGGTGGATTAGTTACTGATCATTTAAATGAGTTCAATACAGTTACCAGTCAATTAACTTCTATAAAAGTAAACTTTGATGAAGAAGTTAGGGCCCTTTTGATTCTGTGTTCTTTGCCTGAAAGCTGGAATAGCTTGGTAATGGCTATTAGTAATTCTATTTCTAGTTCAAATACATTGAAATTTGATGATGTTGTTGGTGTTATTTTGAGCGAGAAAATTCATAGGAAAAGCTCAGGTGGAACATCCACATCAGGCAGTGTTTTGAATGCAGAAAGCAAGGGCAAAACAAAGGAGAGAAGAAACAATTATGGAAGTCATGGGAAGTCACGAGGAAAATCAAGTTACAGAAGGTCCCAATCTAGAGACAAGAGGGATTGCTGGTACTGTGGTAAGCCAGGTCATTTAAAGAAAGATTGTTGGTCTCGAAAAAATAAAGAAGGAGATGAAAAGGAAGGAAATAAAGAGGAAAATGTGGTAAGTAATAAATCTGATGAGGATGCTTTGATTCTTTCTCTTGACAATGTTGATGATTCTTGGGTGTTAGATTCAGGGGCTTCATTTCATGCTACGCCCCATAGAAATTATTTTCTTGATTATGTCCAAGGGGATTTTGGGCTGGTTTATTTGGGAGATAATGAACCCTGTTAGATTGTTGGAAAGGGAAGCATCAAGATTAAGTTGCAGAATGGGAATCATTGGCTACTACATGAGGTAAGGCAAGTTCCAAAGCTAAAAAGAAATTTAATTTCAGCAGGGCAACTAGATGATGAAGGTTGTGTTGTTACATTTAGTGATAAAAATTGGAAGGTTACAAAAGGTGCCTTAGTGGTAGCAAAAGGTGTGAAAGTAGGCACCTTATATCTTTGTACAGGTCATACTGTTCCTTCTACTTTAGCTATTGCAGATAAAAATCAATGTTCAGGAACAGTTGTTGCAGTTCAGCAGGAAGAAAATCAGATAGTTGTTGCGAATTTTGAATCAGCACTATGGCATAACAGACTTGGTCACATGAGTGCAAAAGGTATGAAAGTACTTTATTCAAAGAATGCTTTACCAGGTCTAAAATGTGTTAATATGGATTTCTGTGAAAGTTGTGTGTATGGCAAACAAAAGAGAGTTAGTTTTCTCAAGGATGGGAAACAAAAGAAGGATGAGAAATTGGAGCTTGTGCATACGGATGTATGGGGACTAGCTCAGGTATCTTCTCTCGGTGGCTCTCATTATTATGTCATATTCATCGATGATGCAACTAGGAAGGTATGGATTTATTTCATTACGTAGAAATCTGATGTATTTGAAACTTTTAAAAAATGGAGAAGCTTGGTTGAGAATGAGACAAGTAAAAAGTTGAAATGTCTCAGATCTGATAATGGTGGTGAGTATGCAGCAAAGAGTTTGAAGATTATTGTTCCTCTAATGGTATTCGTAGGCAGAAACCGGTTCCAAGGACTCCAAAGGAAAATGGAGTGGCTGAGCGTATGAACAGAACAATAATGGAGTGTGCACGAACTATGAGATTGCATGCTGGGTTGCCTTTAAACATGTGGGCAGAGGCTATAAATACTGTTGTTTATTTAATTAATAGAGGTCCTTCTAATCCTTTGGGTTGTGGTATTCCAGAGGAAGCATGGAAAGGTAAGAAGGTAAGTTATTCTTTTCTGAAAACCTTCAGTTGTGAAGCATTTGCACATATAGATTCTGAAAATAGAACCAAGCTTGATGCAAAATCAAAGAAATGTATATTTGTTGGATATGGCATAGATGAATTTGGTTATAGGCTTTGGGATTTTGAAAATAAGAAAAGTGTGAGAAGCGGGGATGTCATATTCAATGAGAAAATGTTGTACAAAGATCTATTGCAGCAGCATGAGAAGAAAGAACAAGATTATGCAATGCTGGATGATATTACAAACACCAATGTTCCAGTGGTTCCTCATGCTCCGCAACAGCAACAACAAGAAATACCACAAACTCCAGTGAATGTTAGGCGATCTTCAAGGTTAAGTAGACCTCCAGAAAGATTTTCTCCCTCTTTGTACTCTATTCTATTAACTGATGCTGGTGAACCAGAATGTTATCATGAAGCTATGCAGGTGGATACCAAGGTTCAGTGGGAGCATGGAATGGAAGAAGAAATGGACTCCTTGCTGAAAAATCAAACTTGGGAATTATGCAAGTTGCCTGCAGGTAAAAAGGCTTTAGCAAACAAATGGGTTTATAGGATGAAAGAGGAGGATGGAGGTAAGAAAAGATTTAAATCCAAATTAGTTGTAAAGGGATTTGCACAGAAACAGGGTATTGATTTTGATGAAATATTTTCTCCAGTTGTTAAAATGACCTCTATTCGTACTGTGTTAAGTATTGTGGTTGTTGAAGATTTGCATTTAGAATAGCTTGATGTTAAAACTGCCTTTCTTCATGGTGATTTGGAAGAGGAAATTTATATGGAACAGCCACAAGGATTTGAGGTCAAAGGTAAGGAGAAACTGGTGTGCAGATTGAAGAAAAGCTTATATGGCTTGAAGCAAGCACCTCGACAGTGGTATCTTAAATTTGATAGTTTTGTGGCTGAGCAAGGTTATAATAGGTGTAATTCAGACCATTGTGTTTATTTTAAGATGCTAGGTGAAGATAGCTACATTATTTAACATTTATATGTTGATGATATGCTTGTAGCGGGGTCTAACATGGATCACATAAAGGAGTTAAAACAACAGTTAGCAAATTCATTTGCTATGAAGGATTTGGGGGCAGCAAAACAAATCCTTGGTATGAAGATTACAAGAGATAGGAAAAACAGGAAATTGTTTTTATCTCAGGTTGATTATGTTAAAAAGGTGTTGCAGAGATTTCATATGGAGAATGCAAAAGTTGTCAACACACCTTTGCCCAGTCATGTAAAATTGACTAAGGATATGTGTCCAAAGACACAAGAGGAGGAAGAAAAAATGTCCAAGGTACCATATGCTTCAGTTGTAGGTAGTTTAATGTACGTCATGGTATGCACAAGACCAAATATTGCACATGCTATAGGAGTTGTTAGCCGGTATATGAGTAATCCAGGAATTGAGCATTGGAATGCAGTAAAATGGATTCTCAGGTATTTGAGAGGTACACCAGATAAACATTTATGTTTTGAGGGCTCTAATACAGATTTAAAAGGCTATGTTGACTCAAATCTAGCAGGGGATATTGATACCAGGCGAAGTACCACAAGTTATGTATTTACCGTTGGTGGGACAGTAGTAAGTTGGATATCTCAATTGCAAAAGGTGGTTGCTTTATCTACCACAGAGGCAAAGTATGTGGCTGCAACAGAGGCAGCAAAGGAGATGATATGGATGCAATTTTTCATGGAAGAGTTGGGAAAACAACAGGCTGAAAATTACTTGTTCACAGACAGCCAGAGTGTTATACATCTTGCAAAGAATTCTGCCTTGCACTCTAAAACCAAACACATACAGTTGAGGTATCATTTCATTCGGTCAGTGTTGGAGGATGGACAGGTAAAGCTGGAAAAGATACATACAGATGTAAATCCAGTGGATATGTTTACTAAGGCAGTGATAAGGGAGAAGCTGAGCTCCTCTTCAGCTTCGGTTGGCCTTTAAGGTTGAATTAAAGTATAAGAAAGCAGCAGGGTCCAAGGTGCTTATTTCCAATGGGAGCTGTAAGTGCAATGGTGTCGTCCAGGTTCAGTCTCCAAGTGGGAGATTGTTTAGGTGTGGAGCTTGATTAGTCTCCAAGTGGGAGATTGTTGGTATGTGGTGACTGATCATTCTATACTGTACACTCTTCATGTATCCTCGTTGGGGTCCAGGGGCGAGCTGGGCCCTGGGCGGGGGTTCGAGGGCGACAGCCCCTGAAAACGAGGGTTTGGGGGCGGTAGCCCCCGAGAAAAATTTTTGTCTTGCTTTTTCGCGAAATTACCGAAAAAGGGAAAAAACCCTGATTTTGTATAACCCTAATTTATAAAGGGTTTGGGATAGAGTTACAGTATCATAAGAAACAGGCAATTATTTGCGATATTGTAATAGGGTTTTGCACTGGTTAATAATATCATTGGATGGCTGCAGTTTGGTGGATGTAGCCCACATTGGGTGAACCAAATTAAATTCTCTGTGTTAGTTTTATGTGTGTTTTATTTTTGGTTTATTTGATAAAATCTGCATTTAGCTTTTAGATATCTGCCTTTGAAAACCTAACATAGGGTTCATCATGAGTTATTCTATCTTCTTGACTTGTACATTTTATTTTATTGCAACATCTCTTTTGGAGAGGGGTTTTTATTTCCCACTAGATTTTTCTCCTTTACTTCACTTTATGAGATATTTGTACATGAGTACCTAACATGGCCTATTAGTTGGAACTCGTCATAGTGAATACATTACTCCTTAAGTTGCACTTAAGGGGGGTGTTAATGTAAATAGAGTCATAATTATACTTAGTTAGCTAATTGCCTTTTTAGGATTGACCTATTCACACCTAGCTTAAGTTTACTTAGGTTTATTTTGCTTTTGTCTCACTTCATATGGTTGATACATGTGTCCTTATGACTTGAGACACTTTCTTACACATTTGTCAAATGAGCTCACAAGTGTTCCTTCTTTGGAGGGGTAGTTGGAATTTCAATCCTACCTTCTCACCTCTTCAAACTTGCCTATATAAGCAAGGAGCTTGATCATTGTATTACACACTCTTCATTTTATATTGATACACATACTATTGTGCTTATTTTGTTCACTTGTAGAGGTTTATTTTGAGATCTTTGATCTTGGCATTCTCCAACACTCTATTCTATACACATTAAAAAATAATGACTTTCAATTAGTTTCCAAAAAATAAAGGGGGAGCACACTCAACTTTTTATTTTTGTGGATATGTCCACTTTAAAAATTAGTAAGAAAATCATATATTCATTAAAAAATAGCATAAAAATTAAGCATAAATTGCATAATGGTAGCTAATTTTCCATCAAATATTTATATTTGAAATACTAAAAAGAGTTAACATTTTAAGGGGAGCACACTAGACACTATATTATATTTTTTTGACAAAAATAGGAGCACTTTGTGTGCTCCCCTATTTGAACCTCTTAATCTCCACAACTTTTTTAAAAAATACTAGTTTATAAACTAGATTATGAGCACTACAGATATTGTTCTTGTCGCATCTTCAAATTTTAAGTGTGGTTATCTTTAAATTTTGAATGTGGCTATCTTAAATTTATCATCCAAGATCAGTTTTTACAAATTCCAAAAGAAAAAAATTGACCACTTAAGACCCCCATTTGGTCCCCCATTTCCATGCACATACCCAACACAAAGACATATTTGACCAATAACTCCTTGAAGGATCATATCCTTAAGTGTAGCACTCCATTTTGAATTCCATTAATTTATGCAAGCTTCATCCATCATAAAAATACTCTCCACTTCTTCCTCTAGTTTCTAATAATAGGAAAGTGTCTTAAATTATTTCCAAGTAATTTTTAACCACCATCATAATGTTCCATATCCTTCATGAATGCAGATGAAAAATAATGCTAAGATTATGAGGAATCTAAATTACAAATAAATTTCTACAATTACATGTTAAGCATCCAAATACACCT
This sequence comes from Sequoiadendron giganteum, assembly GCA_007115665.2. Classification (NCBI taxonomy): domain Eukaryota; kingdom Viridiplantae; phylum Streptophyta; class Pinopsida; order Cupressales; family Cupressaceae; genus Sequoiadendron; species Sequoiadendron giganteum. The sequence goes on from CM021102.1 coordinate 833,867,739, forward strand.
ACCAAGAGTATTGGAGACACATTAATTATATATAGGATTAAAAGGTAAATGGCACCTTAATCTTAATAATCTCCTATTTAACATTATACAATGCAAATACATCTATAGGAAATATAAACTAAATTAAGTACAAGAATTAAGACTCGTGCCTTCCTACACCAAAAGAACTTATTCATGGTCACTAGCTTCATGAGGGAATATCCAAAATTATCCAAAGTGTTATCTATCAATAACAAGACATTACCATTATCTACCATCTCTTACGCAAAGTGATACTAAACATCAACATGCTTAATATGAATATGATACATGGGTTTCTTGGCCAAACAAATAGCACTCTATCACAACCAATTCTAACAACCCTATAATCAAAACTAATATATGTACAAAGCCTTTGTAACTAACCACCCCCTTAGAGGCATGTGTAGTGCCATATAATTTTCTTCAATAGTGGATAAAGAAATCATGAGTTATCTTTTTCTCATCTAACTCACTGCACCATCAAACAAACAAAAAACATAGCCATTAGTAAACCTTCGAGTATCCAAATCACCTAACCAATCTACATCAACAAAGCCTTATATTTCTAATTACACTCACATTATCAAAACCATGATTAAAAATGGTAATCAAAATTTCACCCAAATATCTAAAAACCCTCTTAGTATAAGTGTAATTTTGTCCTTACCAAGGTTAGACATTGAGAATGGTGATCCTAGACCTGCACAAACACAAGGAACAAACACATAATTAGTCCAAGAAATAATATGAACACAAATAACAAAAGATATTACATCCTATTTAAATGATCAAACTCTCAATCCCATGGGGGAATTGGTGTCATTTTGATGTGGAAAATGGCCCTTTCCCAATTCCTTGCAAGCTTGATGATCAATGGTGAAGATTTGATGCTCCTTAGTGAAATTTATTCATAACCTAGATATGACAATATGAAAAATGGATGAAAATAGATAAAGATGGATGGAGATTGTTCAAAACTTTAAAATAGTAATGTTGCATGAAGTTGTGGATCCCAAAATCCAAATGAGAGCCTTCTATTTATAGAAGAGAATGATGGAGAAAGAGGCAAAAGGGATGAATGTGGGACAAAAGACCAACCAATAGCAAAAGGCCACTTGTCAACATGTGAGTGGACAAAGGTGGGGCACATTTTGATGAATGTGCACATAAATGCTATTAGGTGGATATTTGAAATTGATGAAATGACAAGTTGGAGAGAGAAAGAAAATGGAGTTAATGCCACTTGGATCAAGGCAAAGGACATGTGAGAGGCTTTTAATGCCTTGTTGGATGTACACACCCTTTTGAAGGGATTTTTGAATTTGAAGAATATTCCCTCTTTGATGCCATGTTGAGAGAAAATAAGAGATTTAATAAATCAAATAAAATGATTTACTTGTGCAAGTTGCAAAAGCTAGAGGATTTGAGGGATTAAGATTAAGATTAATCAGGATTTGATTAATTTAAAAGGAGATTAGCTGGTGTGACAATTTGATTTAGATTTTTGGATTGATTTAAATCAAATTTGAGAGGAATGTGAATTTAGACTTAATTAAATAAAGTTTAATTTATTTAATTAAAGAGAATGGTGTTAGTTTTAAATCAAATAAAGATAAATTTATTTAATTTAAATGAGATGACTTTAGAGATCAATTAAATAAAATGAATCATTTAATTAAAAGATGGACTTATAGGATTAACTAAACAAAAAAAATTATTTAATTAATAGAAGATGATGACTTAATCAAATAAATTTGATTTATTTAATTAAGAGATGAAATATGATGAATTTAATTAAATAAAGATTATTTAATTAAATGACTACCAGAGGAGACGATTCAGGACGAACTGGTGTTAGTAAAATTAGGATCAAATGTATAGGATCAATCTGTATATTTTTTGTGTCTACAAACATAAATTTGTTCAAAACTATCATTGCTTGGGAAATATTTGATCTAGCACAAACCATTGCATACATGAAGCTACCAAAAACACTAGTGTAAGGCATGGTAAAAATATTCTCAAAATTATTTTCTGATTTAGGATGCATATCTAAAGAAATCTTGCTACCAATGGGAAATGGGATTTTCACTAGTTTATAATCATGCATACTAAACCACTATAAAATAGCAGAAACATACTTACTCTAACTTAACTAAATTTATTTGTGTACCTAATTTTCGTTGATCTCCATCTCAAAAATATTGTATCTCCCAAGTCCATTTTAACTATACTGCAAAGCTAAGTTTTGAGCTCTCTAATCATCACCTTGTCATTATCAATAAACAACATATCATACATATATAAATAATGATTAGAATAATATCATCAATATTTTTAACACAAACACAATGATCCTCCTTACTTTTAACAAAATCTAAAGTCAATGGAAAATCATCATTTGATACCACATCCTAAGTGACTATTTAAAACCATACGTGATCATTTTATCTTTCAAGCCAAGTGCTTTTTTCCCTTTAGAATAAAACCATCAAACTATCACATAAAAATATTCTTCTCAAGATCTTCATTTAAGAAGATTTTAATATGTATTTCCTCAATCTCAAAATTCACAAGTTGTAATAATAGATAAAGGAATCTAATAGAAGTTAACTTAGCAATAAGAAATTAAATTTATGAAAATCAACTCCCTCTATTTGGGAGTCACCCTTGGCCACCAATTTGGCTTTATACTTCTCTTACTAACTATCTACATTAATTTTTTTATATACCAACTTGCAACCATTATGATTTCTTCCGTTGAGAAAAATAACAAGATCGTAAGTATCACAACTATCAAATTACATCATCTCCTACTGAATGGCTATAACCAAGACTCGATATTCTTTAAAGATGGAGTTATCCTGAAATATCTAGGTTCATTGTCGATACTTGACAAAACAAAGACACAACAAAAATTTGGTGGGTTATACCTAGCAACTAGATTATATTATCATGGATCTCCTTAAGGTAGGAGTAATGAGATTTGCTTATCCTTATGTATGTTAATCCTACACATCCTCATTTTAACTCTCCTTTGAGTCATATTCTTCCTTTTCATTCTCTAATCCACTTATATGGTCTTCCATGTATGCATATTCTTTCTTCTTGATCTTTGTCTCAAAATGCATTATTTTTGTTCCATCTGTTTCTTTTAGTTATTTTGGATTTGAATAAGACCTAAACTTCTTAAAAAACACATCTTTAGAATAATTCATTTTTTTCAGTTAGTGGATACCAAATCTTATAGCCTTTAACGTTCTCACCATAACCTATGAAGACCTATTTCTATATTTTGGATCTAATTTAGATCACATGACCATAATTCTCACAACCACATATCTTTCAATGTGAAATTGAAGAATTAATGTTCATGCTTCATAAGGATTTTTGTTAACAAGAGCTAAACAAGGAGATCTATTAATCAAATAATAATTAGTATTTATAATATCTACCCCAAAATATCAATCTAGTTGTGTGCTTGTAATGCTACTTTTCTCCCTTAAAGTGTTTAAGTATTAGTAGGGGATTAAACATAATTAATACTAGATTTGAACTAATTTAGAATATGTATTCTCATCAAAATAGATATAAATAACCAATGTAAACTATACATGTGATAATTTAAAAAGAAATATGAAGTAGTTCATTAACATAATAAATTGAATAACACAACCACATAATTTGATCATACTATCATCAAATTCATATATAATAAATGTGTGTAAATAGAGTCATTATCATACCTAGTTAGCTAATCATCTATCTAGGATTGTTCTATTCACACTTATAGCTTAAGTTTACTTAGTTTTTTTATGCTATTATCTCACTTCATATCATTGAGACATGGGTCCTCATCACTTGAGACACTCATTGCATGCATACTTGCCACTTTGTTCACACACTTGTCAAGTGAGTTCACAAGTGTTGCGTATTTGGAGGGGTAATCAGTCATTGTCTCCTAACTTCTCACCTCATCCACCTTGCCTCTATATGCAAGGTTTCTCAATGCATTTGCACACTCTTCATATTATATTATAGATATCTTATTGTGTTCATCATTTCACTTATGGAAGGTTATCAATCCACGCTTTTTAATCTTTGCATTCTCCAACATGGTATCAGAGCCATGAGATCACATTCTTTCTTGCATCAAGGTGACTCCTACACATAGCCCTATCATCAAAACAACGTAAATCCAAGTGCACATTGCCATTGCATCCGGAAGGCTCAAGAAACAAAAAATACCTTTCATTTCGTCAATTTCAATAACTTCGATTTTTTTTTACAATTTTTGAACTTATTGTACTATAGAAATCTATTCCTCTGATCGTTTGCCCATTTTTCCATTTTGGTCATAGTTGTTTTTTGTGCAAGATTTGTGTGGCCTATTCGACCTGCGGGATAAAATCATTGTTGCAGGTTTTGTGACATTATTTTGGTGGATCTGGGTGAATTTTTTTGCTCAATTGAAGAAAGGTATCAAATTGCAGTAACAGCTTAGGCATCAAACTCTGCAGAGGAAAATTGAAGATTGGGATGTGATCTGTGTCCCATTTGGGCGAGCTCGATCATAAGGAAGAAGTCTTGTGGTGTATCTCCAACATTGGTGTGTGGTCGCTCAGCACTGATGATGAAAACTGATTGAAATGCCCTTTGCCTCCACATATTATCAAAGCCCTCCACACTCCAACTTATGGCCTACATGCTCCCATCTGCAACCTCTTCCACAAGTGGCATTCAACAACTCGACTCTTCTTGATTTGGTTGAGTTTATCTCCCATTGTATTGTTGATCTGTGGTAGAGTGTTTTAATCTCTAGGTGACCATGGTTTTGCAATGAATCAAAAATTGTGCATGGAATAATTCATTTGCAGTTAGAGAGACAAATTTCACTTTTCATGAGCGACCTCTTAGTCACCACTCAGGGCCTAGAAAGCTAAGCAGAGAAAATGTCTCCACTCCCGCACATGGCCTCAAAAGGTTTATATTTTTCTCATTTGACTTGGGCACTTTACATACGATGCTATAAAATATTTTTTTATTAACTGCTCTCTTTTAAATGTTAGTATTTAATACTAGTTCTTTATATTAGCCATCAAGAGTTTGTAAGGGGGGATTCATTTTCTTTTTTTGCAAAATTGAAAATGAGGAGTTAGTTTTTCAAGTGTGAATAGTCGACGGGAAGCTAGTTCTATCACAGACACTTTAGTAGCATCAAAATGATTTGAATTTTGTGTTTTTTATTGATATTTTTTGTCTTCCAAAGTCAACATTGTAAGCAAGTTTTGACGGGGCATAACTTTCACCTCAATTACTGAAATTTCACAAAAAAAATTGATGCATATCAAAATTTTGCAAGGAATTTAAAATTTCATGTATTTTTTAGATTTGGATAGCCAATTTTGTAAAAATCACTATGCAATATAAACGATTGATTTGGAATCCAATCTTCCCACAAGTTTTAATTCTCAAGTGCACTTTATTCTTGGGGGCTATGTTTCAACACTAGTCATTTAGGGGGTTATACTTGCATTTCACATTCATATTTTGCTTAATTAGACCATGTCTAGAAAATGAAAAATGAAGTGCACATATTGTGGGAGTTGATGAGAGATAAATGTGTCTTTATTTTCACCCTTTGTTTTCCTTTTTACCTCTTTGTTTCCATAGAATCCCTATAGTTCCTATCACTATTTGTTAAGGAAGTAGGGATGTTTGATGAAATGCAAAGAAAAGATAGGAACTTAAGGATATCTCAAAACCATTAATTATTTACTAATTATCCTTGTGATTATGGAAAAATGGGGGATGATTAGGTGGTTGATGCGTGGAGGCAATGGGAGCATCGGTGGAATGAAGACGATAATCATTTCATGAGTCATGAGTTATTTGTTATTTTGTTTTTGGAACAATGTTAAAACTATAAATCTATTGTTAAGAAACTTTTAAAGGTTGTTGGTTGTAGGCCATAACAACCCAAACAATCGTATATCATTTTGGTTAGTCTTTTGTAGACTCGGCGACATATAATCTATATATATATGTATGCTAAGACTCAAGCTAGTAATCAATAATATATATCTGCAAGCTATCATTTTAATTGAAAAGACTAGAGTTTGAAATCGTGTTTTGCATAAGAATTCAATAGAGTAAAGTAAGCTTTTATTTCTTCATTGGTAATCAGAGAAGGCAGGGCCCACTTCCTCGATCGCCCAGTGACTAGCTATAGTATCTGTGTGTTGTGTGGTAATGAGATTCTTTTAATTTGATTTGATCATTCAATTGTTGTGCTATTTAATATGTTGTTAATTACTATTTGATGTATTGGTGATTGATGTGTTTATATTGTGCTACAGGTGTATTCGATTTAGCAATTCATTTTGTAACCAGATTTAATCGATGTGTTTACCATTATGTATAAGTTCGATTTAGCAAATTATTCTAGATGAGTGTTAATTGGAGTGTTTAATAATATGCATGAACTTTATTTAGAATTTTCACATTCCATTATTTATCTTCTCTTGATAGCTTAGTGTTATCAATAATTATTATTTTTGTTTTGTTGATTAGCTTTAATCTGTTTTGTTGGAAATTGTTCAGTTCGGTTTCTTGTCACAGGTGACAGGAGGTCTAAAAACCAGATTTCTGAATAAATGCAATGAATGTGTGGCTGCATCCATTCCTTCTTGGCTTTCTAGATTCAGCCCTTAGGCAAACAACCCCAATATCTTTCACAAGCCTATGCTCTCGGATTGACATTGAGGAGTAAATTGAGAAACTTTCGAAATTCCTAAAGATTTATCTCAATTCATTCACCCATTTAAGATAGAATTACAAGGATAGTTTTACCCTAAACATCAATCACATTTTAATCCAATCAGGAGTAATCAGCATGAAGATTAGTTTTACCCCCATACCTCACATTCTCTTATCCAACTCTTCAGGATCACAAATCCCGAATCACTTGTTTCGACATATGAATCCAGTATTGACTCATCCATGAGTTCTAGTGATTATTTGCATCAAGGCATTGCTATTGCCATTTCTAGATCCATCACATTGGGATGCATGTCTACCAAACATCACATCTTTGTTTGTAGAATCTCGAATTGTAAATTTGGATGACATCATTAAGGATATTTGTCTTCTCTTTGATGTCATTTTCGATGAAGTTGCATCACCATTGCCATCTTTGGATATTGCTCTTATCTTACCTACATCAACTTATATCATGATAGATTGTGTAGATATTCATGAGTTGGCCTATCTAGCTCAATCATCATCTATGTCGGCATCATTTACAACAGTATTGGATTCTCATTTGTCCAATTATTACCATACATCCATGGTCCCTATTCCTAAATCTTATATGGTACATGATCCATCTTATCAGCATCTGTCACACATCAGCATTGGCTTGGAGATCTTTGAGAATCATTCGAAGGAATCATTGGCATCATTTTAGTCTTTGGATTGTGTGCTAAATTCAGAGACTTTCATCTTACTTCCTGTATATTCTATTAGGAATGGGAAGTCATTTTGCACACATTTGTGGTGTTGTTTCCTCTAAAGGGGAGAAATGGTGTTCAACAATTGTGAATCATCTTCATCATCTAGTTTCGAGCATCTACTAGCATTACAGGCATCATTTTGAGGGGAGGTAACATGGCTTCTCTTCTGCTATTAGTTTTGGGAGGAAGAAATTCCTCACATGGATTGAACACTTCTCATTTTTTGGGGGGTCACATAAACCTTCTCTCTTTTCTCTCTTATGGGGGGAACATTTATTGTACATTGTGATAGAAGTATTCCTTGGGGGATCATGATGAGTTCTCCATCTATCACTTCTTCACTTTTGTATTTTATTGCATTTGCAACATTTCTCTTTTGGAGAGGAGTTTTATTTCCCACCAGGTTTTCTCCTTTACTCCACTTTATGATAAATTTGTACATGAGTTCCTAACATGGCCTAGTATCCAAGATTGATCATCTTGCATACATTACTACCTAAGTTGCACTTAAGGGGTGGTGTTAGTGTAAATAGATTCATTATCATACCTAGTTAGCTAATCACCTTTCTAGGATTCACCTATTCACAACATACTCCAAATTAATTACTCATGCATAACATAGCATGCTCTAGAATAATCACTCATGTACAATAGCCCTAGCCAGGATAATCCTAAGTGTACTCTGCACCTTGAGTTGGACATGCTCTATATGTCCCTTCTCCAATGCCTATAGCCCACCAAACCACCTTCTTATTAATTTTTTCATCTCCATGCCCCCTTCAAGTCTCACATAAATTTTGTATATAAGCCTTAAAGGGTGGGTTTTAAACCATCATGCCCTTTTACAAAGGTTATATTTTAATAAATATATTTATTCCTCCCTTTTTTTAAAGGGTTTTTATAAATATTCTTTGTTAATTATTTTCTTAACCAAAATATCATTATTCTTTACTTTTTTATCTCTTTTTTTAATTTCTAAAGAGATATTTCATATCTTTCTCTTTTCTTGGAAAAAGGGTCACATAGCACTTGTCGCTAACAATGTTCTTGGGCTAGCCATGCAATCTAAATATTTCTATGAAAAATAAATCTACAACTTAAGGTGCCTTAAGTTATGAAGTGAAAAAAAATGTGCAACTTTATCAATCTATCAACAACATAAACATAATCTCTTCCATATACCTTAGGAAGCCCTATAATGAAGTTTGTAGATATAATCTCATTTTTTTATTAAGAATTGGTAGTGGCTAGAGTAGACCTATTAGATAAAATTGATCCACTTTGTTTTGTTTGCAAGTCATATATTCTCTAATATGCTTATGAACATCCTCTTAACCCCTTTCCATGAATATCTTTCATGGATTTTCTTGCAATTCTTGTAATATCCTTGATGACTTGCTAAAGGTGTGTCATGAAATAATCTCAAAATATTCTCCTTAACGTTTGATTCAAGTACTCAAAATACTATTTTTGTAAAGGATGAGTCCCTCCACCACTACATATCTTTCATCTTTCACCACCTCATCAAGAAGATTAGAAGTAAATATGTTTTAGCATACTCAAACATGATTGAGACTTTCCAATCAACAAATATAATGGAAAGAGAACATAGAGTAGGTTTCCTAGAAAGGGCATTGACCACCACATTTTTATGTCCCTCCATATGCTCTATGTCAAAATCATAGGCTTTTAACTTACCCGCATTGATTGTTTAAGTCTCTTTGGCTTAAAAATAATTTCAAAATGTTATGATCAAGTTTTACAACAAATCTACCATAAACTAAATAGTGTCTAAACATTTTCAATGCATACATAATAGTCAACACTTCTTTGTCATAAATAAAGTATCCCCTTTCCAAATTATTCAATTTTCTACTTCAAATTCTATGGGATGTCCCCTTTGAGTTAGAATAGCCCCAATACCTTCTCCTAATGTGTCATACTTTATAGAAAATGGTAATGATAAATCATGAATTACAAGTATAGGAAATGAGCACATTACCTCTTTAAGTTTTTTTAAAAGTTAGTTGAGTAGATTCAGTCCATTCAAAGCCTCCCTTCTTTGTCAATTTTTTTAAAGGTGCAACAAATTGAGAAAACTCTTTCATAAATCTCCTCTAATAACTACATAACCTAAAGAATTCTCTCAACTTTGTGAATGTGGTAAGAGGTGGGCAATATAAAATAGTTTGGATATTGTGTGGATCCATTTGTACACCCTTAGCACTTGTGATATGTCCCAAATATAAAATATATTAATCCAAACTTACTTTTGGACTCTTTTGCATAAAAAAATTGTTGTTTCAAAATACTCAAAATAGTATCCAAGTGCTTCAAATGTTCTTCATGTGTTCTATTATAAATCAAAATATCATCAAAGAAAGCTAACACATTTTCTTGAATGCTTGCTAAAGAATTGATTCATACATGATTAAAAAGTAGTTGGAGTATTTGTTAAACCAAAGGGCATTACCAAAAATTCAAAATATTCAAAATGACATATGAATGTTATTTTGTGCATATCTTCATCTCTCACATGAATCTAGTGATAGTTTGACCTCAAATCAATCTTTGAGAAGTACACTACTCCATTTAATTCATCAATTAGCTTATCCATCTTGGGTATAGGATATTTGTTCTTGATGATCCTCTTGTTCAATGTTATATAACCAATACACATCCACATAATACCGCCCTTCTTTTCATAAGAACCATTGAAGATGCAAATGGACTATAGGGTATCTATTTTTTATGGTCCTCTTTTTCAATGCTCTATAACCAATACACATCCACATAGTACCATCCTTTTTCACAAGAGCCATTGAAGATGCAAACAAACTTAAACTAGGTCTTATATAACCTATCTCTAAAAACTCTTTCAAAGCCTTTTCAATCTCATTTATATACCCACTTGGGTGATGATATAGAGTGGTTATGACTAGATTTGCACCTAGTTCTAATTATATGATATGTTGGAAACCTTTATCTAGAGGTAATTCTAGAGGCAAATAATTGAACACTATAATATGCTTATCTAAAAATATATATATATATATATATATTTTACCTACAGAATAATTTGTAGGCATAATCAAACAATTTGTTGCCCGTGGAACTTGAACCCTATGGAAGGCCCTTCATTCCTTTTATTGTAACAGCTTGGGGTAAGCCATTGGATATCCCTTTGAGAACATCTTTTCCATCTAACTTAAACTTGATTCTATAGACTAACAATTCTATGTAAATTCACCTAAAAAAATGCAACCATTACACACCCAACTCCGTATCAATTCATCCCAAACCAACAATATAAAATCATTGCATACCTTATGATCTCCAAGGGCAATATTGAGTTGTCAAATTATCTTGGTACAACGAATGATGAATCCATTAGTAATAATAATATTGAAACCCGTAAAAATTCTACCTTCAATCCTTTTGACCACCAAACCTTCGTCAATGAAGTTGTGAGTTGCCCCGCTATCAAAAAACACTGAAATTTGTGTCCAAATAAAACTCCATGAACTCTAAATGGGAAGTATTTGGATGCTCCTAAAAGAGCTACTAGAGCACCACCACTTGCACCTTCATTTTCTATTTTTTAGGTTTTGAATCTTCTAAAACTACTTGTGGTTTATGTTCTTCAAATTTTTGAATTTTCATTTGATACTACCTTAATGTAATGAACTTGCCCTTGGCCATATTGGCCTAGTTCCCTCAATTCCTTGCAAGGGAAATATAGTTCCCTCAATTCCTTGAAAGGGAAACATAATTTATTCTTCCTAAGTTCATTCCTAGAATATTCATCCACCACCTTAGTTGTAGTATGAGATATAGACTTTTGGTCTAGTGCATGAGCTCCTTTCTTTTGGAAATTTCCCTTATGTTGCTCAAAAGCGAGTGACTTGGAACGATAAAGAAATTTATTCTCTAGAATAGATGGCTCAAGAGTTGAAAACTCTTTTGATAGCTTCCTACAAGGTTGGAGCAAAAGCCCTATCTACACCCTTGAGTGGTTATAAGAGACCCTCACTAAAAAGATATGTAATCGTTTTTCTGATATTTCAAGCACCGTCATAACAACTTTCCAGAACTCTGCAACGTAATCACTAATTGATGTTTTTGCTTATTTTTTAAAGTTCTTTATAGTATTATTCATCGTCTTTCAACTCAAACCTGTCAAAAATTCTTTGACTAAACTCTTCAAAAGTATGCATTCAAACATGTCCTTGAGTCACTAGACCATGGTACAACCAAGCATAAGCAATACCTTCCAAATGCAAGGTGGGAAATTGTATTGCTTCTTGCACCTTCATAATATTGAGAATAACGAAAGTCCACAATTTTTGTAACCAAATTCAAGCTAAAATCTTATCACGGTTGCCACTAAAAATTGTTTAATCTATTCTTCAAATCATTCCTACGATTATTATGGATATTTCCTTGCCCTTTCTTGTATGAAGTATTGTCAATTCTACAAATCTTTCAATTGATAGAGCTACCTTAAAATATTTAGATTAATTTATATACTTTTCATACCATTTAGTAGTTTCTTCTATATGTGATTTTTCAATGGAAGTATTGGGTGCAATATCTAGGAATCATCAATCATTAAAATACCTTGCAGGATGGCAAGATCTATACTCTGATAATGACCCCATGAATAAATTTGGCAGATAAATTTCAGAAATGAGTATTTTAACAAAATCTTATAAAAACCCAAATTTCTTCACAATTTACACATTAGCAACCAAAATATGAAATATAACAAGGCTAGCAAAAGAAAGGTAAATTTCAAAACTTTTTCTTACTTTGATGAAATTTTGAAATACACTAAAATATGTTTCAACACTAGTAGAAACAATAAATGAAAACTAGTATGATTAAATCCACAACAAAAATTGCAACTTGCAAAATCTTGAAGCAATTGAAACTTGCAACTCTAAAAGTTTAGTCCCAACCTCTTAGTGAGATTGTCCTACAAGGCCAAAGAGGTTTCATCCACTGATTTCCAACAACCCAAGTGTTTTTGTCCTTAGATTTGATTGCTTGAACACAAATGCTCAAAACAGTTTTTAACAAGAGTTTCTGTACAAAAAAGTGGCTACAATGAATGCATTCATCCTTTAAATCACTAAAATATATGGCTAGTAATGAATCTCCAAAAGAGTGGCTTAGATCATGCAAGGGTCATAGGGTGTTGATGATTCACCAACCACATTAATTCGTGTCAAAAGAAGCAAGTGGCACATACTAGGGTAGACACAATTGAGACTTCCACTTAAAATTTAAATTTTCCTTTACTGTGTAGGTCAAAGATTCTGGCCCTTTCCTAACTTGTTGCACTTTCAGCGAGTTTGCAAACTTACAAACTCAATGACATCTTCTTCTTTGTCAGAACATTCAACCTCTTGTGAACTCTGTTGGCCTTTCAATGAAGTGGCAAACTTGCGAGCCTTGTTGCATTGTTGCACTTTGAGCAAATTAGCGAACCCTGTCACAATTTCACACTTTCGACATACTAGCAAACCTATAAACCTTATCACACTTTCAATGAACTGGAGAACCTCCGAACCTTATCGCACTTTGGGCGAACTAGCAAGAAATCACAAACCTTGTTGCACTTTTCCACTTTTAGTGAACTTGCAAACTTACGAAAAATTTAAACCTATAACACTTAATCTTTTTTCCCTTCATTAGCTTAAGGATATTGAAGGACAACTATCAAACTTAAAATTTTCAGGGTTTAAATATCACATCTATTATTTTCTATTTTTCATACCTTAACCCACCGGAAATAAGAAATGAGCTAATATTACCTCCAATTGGAGATAATTAGAAAAGGGACATTACACTTGGGATTCCCCATTCTTATGGCTAGTGCTTAAATTAAGATCTTCTCATTCAAAAAAATTGTCAAAGGAAATTAGCTCAAACCACTTCCCCAACTGCAAAAATTCAGTCTTCACATCAGATATATTGTCAAAGGTACATCTCATGATAAAATGAACAGATCATCATATACATATGACAAAAGATTATACAAAATTGCTAATGAACAACCTCATATTTAAGTTTATGTGACAAAATTTGACCTAGGATACATTTTTGAAATAACATTACAAGAAGCATTCATGTTTTCCTGCTAAGAGCCTTAAGAAGTTTCCACAGGAAACTTGTTTATACACGATATACACAAATTTTGTTGCTTTTACAGGCCTCAGTAAAGCTAACAAAGAACATTCTGTACAAATAAATGAAAGAATTGCCGAAAGAATTATAAAAAACTAGGCAGCCTCAAGAATTGACTACTCCTATCGAGATTTAGCATCACTAATGTTTGGATAGCCCAATGACCTGCAGAAAGGGAAACATGTTTATTCAGTAAGATATTCGTGTATACTGATCTAAATAATCTTCTCACTTAACGAAAACTTCATTTGTTTTCTAATTCTCTTTATCTTTTCCTATTTACAGCTAGTGGCACATAATCAGCACAAGGTAATGCTTTCAAAAGAAACAAATTAGAGGGAAGTCTTTCACGCACTTGGAAGCATGTTTGTATTCTTTGTCCACCTGTATAATCAGAGAAAATCGTTACAATCTGGTGAGCACGTGAAAAATGTAACCCTGTATATTCAGCCACCTAAACATATCCAAACTATCAAAAGAATTTGCAATGCAGATAGCTCTACTGGATATATCCCTGTTGAAAAGCCTATCCCCTGTATTGGAGTAATACCCCTTTAAAATATAGCATTGAATAGAAAAACTCGATAAATTTTACCCTATCTTGAGGTTTTATCTTTTTTCCATGTGTCCGTGAAACATGTCCAGAAGAATTGATATCAACAGAATGACGTATATGGAGAACATCACACAAATGTTCAAGCAATGCTGCCAGATGATTGTACGTGCTGCATCCAAAGCTAGCAGTTAAAGACTAAAATAAGCACTGAAATATGTACTACCATAAGAAAATATAATATTGTCTGAAACTCTAGCATGTCTGCTATTGCAGCAGATTTAATGAAGCTATTACCTTAAAAATATAATGCAGCAATATTGTTAGTAAAATGCTATCTTTTTCTTCTAAATTACAACAAAATTTGTTCACACGTGCACTCATAGAATGTATTCTATATTTACACGAAGGCATCATTGGTCTGTAAACTTTCAGAATATAGTATAAAAGTGAAGTACTAGCAAGTATTGGATTTGTTAATATCAGACCATGTCTGTAAACACTCATTTGGCACCTTCATAATTATTAAAAGTGTATATGCACATAAATGAACTTTATACTATAGCATATTTTCCAAGAAATGCGTCATATATGACTTCAGAAAACAAATGATCACCCTACGTAGGCAAGGACTAGATATTCTTGTAATTAATTAAGGCAGAAACACAAATCTGGGAAGCCATGATAGATGTTGCAGAAAAGAGAATCATTTCTTCCGACTGCTGTAGACATCGAAGATAGATTTCGAGATGTAATGGAGGATGTCAAAGATGACAAGGAGTTTGCACCTAATATCACTACTTGTAGAGACACAAAGGCGACTCTGATGGAGTTGAGAATATCTATTCATTAATGAGTTTGGTTGTACTTTTTCCATCCACAGCTAGTTACTGTTGAACTTTTTTTAATTACCTTTTATCTATAAAAAGTATTAAGGGTTATCTAGAGATTTTGTGATCAAATTAAAATATATGGGTACTTGATTTGAATTATGAAAGTGATTTTAAAAACTTTTTAAGGGACGAACTTATTATAGGTTTGTTGTAACGCTTATGTTGATAGTGATTAATGCATATTCTCTGATACAAGAATGTGGATCATATTGAATGTTTGAAAATAACTATAGCATTTAATTATATTAGACTTTAGTAGTAGTGAACACTATAATATCATTGTTTTACAATCTTGAGTTTGTTTTATAATATTTAGTGAGTTTCCAATTTGGAAATTTAGGTTTCAGTTCTTTAAACCACAAAATATTTTATGAAGTCTGTGAATGTTATTTTTCTCCTTATGTATATTCTAAACATGAGTTTCTATCCAAATGCGTACATTACTCATGGATAGAAGGGAACATAAGTTACCATTAGTTCCATTTTTTGCACTCTGAACAATTCTTGTTGCATTACTCTCCTTAACAAATATATATCACAAGTAAATGCTTTCTAGTTTCCAACATTTGCATTTGGTTTTCAGTGTTGCCGATTTTTGTGCACCTACAACGGAGTTTTTGTATAATCTTCAGTGCATTAATCCAAGTACTTCTACATATGTGAATCCATTTATGCATCCTGAGTTCATGAGGGGATTCTTATTTTGCCGCTACGAGATGGATTGCATATTACCTCCCAATCACATTTTGACAACACAAAATCCCTTGTTTCAGACATTCCTTGCACAATGGCAAACACACAGAAAAATGTGTGTATTTCTTATATTCTGAAATTAATGAGTCGATCATTTCTTAAATTCTGAATTCAATGCCAATTTTTTTTCTGGCCTAAATGGCTTGTTTGTTATCTCAGTGTGTTAGGGGTCATTAAGGTTTAGCATGAGTTGCGCACATGTGAGAGTGTGAGCTGATACAGGAGTGAGTGTTTCAGAAGGGTGGGTGAGAGTCGAGACAGTAAAGGGCCCCATCTGCTACCCTATCTGATTAAGGAGGGATGTGCATCGAAGTTGCAACCACCTGTCTTCTCTAATACGCATTCCATTATCCTGTCTCATGGCTGCACATCATCACTGCTTCTCTCTCTAGCATCTGTGAAGAGACAGCAAACCTGCTGTATGTTGCAGGCATATATGTTGTGCCTTGTTTTTGTAACACTGCCATCTGTATGGACACTGCCTTATCAACGATGTCTAATATTGGCATGTAGTCTTGTTCCTTTTATGTTTGTTTGTGAATTAAAAAGAACTAACATGTTTAGCAAAGCCGTTAACATTTTTTCAGGTAAGTACTATTAAACTAGCAGGGGCATATCCTTTAATCGAACAAGTATATAGTATATGCATTTATTTTTTAGTGACAAAATTTCTACTTTTTAATTCCATTTTAATAAATGGTATAAATAGCCACACTTCTCTAATAGACTTAAATGGCTTTAGGGTTTATCCAAATACAGTGGAATGGATTATGAAATGGGTTCAGGGTTCAAGCATGTGATGCAGGTAAGGGATATACAACTTGATCAAGACAAACTCCAGCCAAGCATACCCAATTTGCCAATGAAAAGGCAGAGACACTTCAGAGAGGAAAACCCACCACCTTCTATTGATAAGCTTGGCTATACATTATATTATAAAGATTTTCCATATTTAGTTGTTTTCAGTATTTTGTTTTAGATTATTTAGCCACTGGTGAGTATAAAAGCAGATTGCTGAATTCGTGTTCATATTCATACCGCAGTATAAAATGGCAGATAAGATCATTATTTATAATTTTTTCATCCATTAATTTCTAAAATGTAATTGAATCCTCCTATAATTTAACATTGGAGAATCATAGTAAATGCATTACGGATCAGCTATAACTGTCAATATAATCAATATATATAATTATCATCTGGCACATCTACTGGCTACTAATACAGGATATCAGATAGCAATTTCATATGATGGCAAACCAGATTGATACCAATTGTGAAATGATGAGTGTTTGAGAAACCCAAGGGAGGAAGTGATGAAAGTGCAAAAGAATCAGGACTTGAGCATAAATGACAAGGGCCGGCTTGCAAGAGTCATACAACCACCCACATGGTCACCCTTATCTGATGGAAGCAAGTAAGCCTCTAGTCAAGGAAATAGCAAAGAACATTAAAAATATGAAGACCATGGGAATTGCCTAACTAGAGAAGGTGCAACTGCATACCATACACTCTAGCCTGTAACTGGATTCTTGCCATCAACGAAACAACTCTTTAATCTGACTTTTTCTGAAATCTAACTCAAGAAACAGCTCTTTTTTCATTGTAAGACCAAGTATCAGCACCTAACAGGTCCCAAGATGGACACTCTAGCATAAATATTTTCTGTGATTAGTCATTTTCAAAGGAGTGCTTTGATTGTTCAGAGGTTATATCAGCTAATTCCTTCTTTTATTCAAACATATATCTAAATTCATACAATAGATTAAAATGCCAGAGTAATCCTTCATAGTCATACTATAAGTTAAAACAGCTGATTAGGTTTTCATCTATAAATTTTTCATCAATGGATTAGAAATTCATATTAATGATTAAGAGGTGAATTGTAACAAAATTACTTTAAGCACTCCAATTATAGCAAAAGGTTTAATTTGTGTTTTGCAAACTTTTGTCTCAAAGCCGTCATAGAATGAACAATATACATAACCATCATTCAGAAAACCTATTGGATATTAATATTTATATCAGAGGAAAAATTTATATGATCACACACCCGAATCGGAGTGAATTGTGATGTGATGGGTGTCTGAGAAACCCAAGGGAAGAAGTAATGATGTCATACAAGAATTGGAGAGTGACAATCAAAAAAAATGAATGACACAACAAGGTACTTGGAAGAGATTTTGTAAACTACCGTATCACCCTTCTGTCATGATATCAAGTAAACTTATAGTCAAGGAAGTAGGGGTGTACGTAGAGAATATGAAGACCATGGGACTCACCTAAGAAGGTGTCTCCTGCATGCTGTAACTGAATTCTTCCCATCAATAGAAGATATCTTCAACCAAAAAAAAAGCTCATCCTCAGTAAGATCATGAATAAACATCTAGTGTGTTCCAGGATGGGCACTAAAATTGCCCAAAAAATTGATGTCACACAAAGAATAATAATGAGAACTGTCTGCATCAATAAAGAAAAGGCATATGTAGCCACTTGAATAATTCCCTTCACAAGATAGAAAAACTGGTTCAGAGCAAAAATAAAAAACTTACATATAGTGGTTAAATCATTACAAAGTTAAACAGGCTTTTTCCTTGTTTGAAGGAGCTATTCTGTTCAGATCCCACAGAAGTAACTTCAAATACACCCAGATGCCACCAACATTTCATGAAATTTTCACATAAAGGTGGCTGAAGTTCATATAAGTGGGTAGAAATAATTCAGATGTTTAAACTTTAGAAGCTTGGAAGCCTTGAAAAAGATCCAAATATAAGGAATCAAAGGACATCGCAAAAACTTTCAAAACATTGAATTTGAAATATCTAAGAATCATCAACAATCATAAAATTCAAAATCTGAATAAGTTCAAAAATCAGTGACTTGAAATTTGAAAAAACAGATAAGAAAGACTCAAAGAAACTAAGGCCTGAAGTGATTGATGCATTGTCAATTTGAATATAGGGAAAGTTCAAAACTAAATGGCTCGAAATGAGATGTCCAATTGGGGAAGAAAGCTCTGAAAGTCTAAGCCCTAAAGCATAGATCAATAATTTTGATGGCAAAAGTTCAAAACTAAATGGCTCGAAAGGAGATGTCCAATTGGAGAAGAAAGCTCTGAAAGTCTAAGCCCTAAAGCAAGATTAATGAAGAAAACATGCACATCAGCTAATTAATCTACTTTGTATTGTATAGCAACACTCTAGTAGATCAATATCACAAAGAGAGAGAGAGAGAGAGCTTTAGGGCAGTAGATGAGTGGATTGGTGATACCAAGAAAAAATGGACAAAGAAAGACCTTCAGAATATCGATTGAAATGATTGGTGATATCACGCGATACTATTTGGTGCTTGTGTGATAAGTAGGAGACATAACACAACCCTCCTATTTTTTGGAATCTGTGTAAGGGCACAACATAACCCCTTTACTTATGGACCCCTAAGTAGGGCCTAAAACAGGCCCTTAGAGTATATGTGGGCATGTACCTTTTCCATCTTCATAAGAAACCACCCAAAATGACGCTTATTAAGAATTCCATGAAACTTCAACAAGTTAGACATGGAAATACTTTAGATGTACTAAGAAATGATTTAAGATGCTTTGCAACAGCAACAAGATGATCTAGCAGAACACTTTGAATAGTAAAAATCTGGGATAATTATTCACTTCACAAAACTCTTGCAGTAGATACAATTTTCCTCAAGCTTGAAGTCTTTATCAACCAAGAAATTGTTTGGAGATCAAACATTGTATAAGGTACAAGTAAACCCGGACATCCTACTCTTTGAAGGTAATAAAGTGTTGATGATAAAAGCAGCCAGGTGTGTAATACTTCCAGATTCGATTTCAGAGATTAAATTTAAATGTAGCATCAATGCTATTTAAATTTATATATAATCGAATTAATTGAAGAGGCCGACTTCATATATATATAAACAATTAATGTTTAATTAGCATTTAATGTTTGGGGCCGACTCATGAAGAAACACGACTTTAAGGAGGCCGACTTGAATTTAGAAGGACACATCTTTTTCTTCTTGTGGCCGACCTCCTTGTAGAAGGATCACATCCTTTCCATTTTGCATGTATATATACTTGTGAACTATCATTCATTTGACATCAAGTTCATTTCGAAGCAATAGAGGAGAAGTGCGATCTGAGCAGCAGATCGATTCAAGGAGAATCACATTATTTGTATCTTTGCATCTAAAAGAGGTGTTGTTCATTGTATCTTTCAGGCATTGAGTTTGTGCCTAAGTTGTAAGCAGATTGCTGCTCTTATTATTATTAATATATAGGAGATATATTGGCTGGGTTTTTCTCCCTCAGGTTGGAGGATTTTCCCAGGGTATTGGTTGTGTTCTTGTGTCAATTTTGAATTAATTTTTGTGCATATATCTGATCTTATAAAACTAACATGGTATCAGAGCGGGTTTGAAGAAGATCACGATCAGATTTGTGTTTAATACAGCAATACCTTTTCTTTTTCTCTCATCTTTATTCACCTCTATCTCTCCGTCAAGATGGTGAATGGTCTTAAGATTGAGGATAGGCTTGGCGAATTGGCAGAGTTTGTGGAGAGCTCCGCCCCCGAGCCTACGGATGAGGAAGAGAAGGCCCTATGGAAGAAGAAAGATATTAGGGCAAAGAAGATGTTAGTTGATTCCGTGAAGGATCATATTTTTCCTATTGTCTCCAAGTTAAGGACTACGAGAGAGATGTTCAAAACCCTAGAGGAGATGTACGAGATCAACAACACCAGCCGGGCTCTTGCACTGAAGCAACAACTCCATCACTTGAAGATGGTGAAGGGAGAATCTATCATTGCCTACTTCATGAGAATGACCGAATTGAGAGATCAGCTCTCGTCTATTGGGCATGTTGTCGATAGCAAGGATTTGACCATGTTGGCTCTTAATGGTCTTCCTTCATCTTGGGAGTCTTATATTCAGGGAATCAGTGCAAGATCGAAACTTCCCAAGTTTGATCGATTGAGGGCAAACTTTATTCAAGAAGAGTCTAGGTTGGCTGCAAGAGGTATTGGGCAAAGCTCCATTAATAAGGACATTCATGTTCTTGCCAGCCAATCCTCCAAGAAGAAAGGGAAAGATGGGAAGAAAGGCTATTTCAAGAGAAATAGAGATAAAGGAGTTGATGGTGGCCCCACATTTAAGAAGAAGAGGGACCTCTCCAAGGTCCAATGTTTTCGATGTGACAAGTATGGTCACTTTGCAAAGGAATGTCCTTCCAGGCCTAGGCAGCAAGCCGCCATTGCAAATGTCGATGAAGCCTCCATGTAGAAGGATACAAGTGAATACCTATTCTATTCAGCCTTGTCAAGCAATGTATCTACCAACACCAACACTTGGCTGATAGATAGTGGTGCCTCTCGCCACATCACCAGATTTAGGGTGCATCTATCTAATTTGGTGGAGAAAGATTCTAGCGAACAAGTCATTATTGGAGATGATGCTAGTTATTTTGTTAAAGGAGTTGGAACCTCATCTCTTTACTTGGATTCCGACGATTCCTTGCAGTTGGATGATGTGCTATTTGTTCCAGGCATTAAGAGAAACCTTGTTTCCATCTCAGCCTTGGAAGACAAGGGTTATCAAGTTGCTTTTTTAGAAGGCAAAGTTCTCATATGGGCAAAGAACTCCAACATCAAGACTGCTCGGGTAATCGGAGTTAGACATGGGTGTCTCTACAAGCTATGCACTCATCCCATTCAGGCTCTAGTGCATGACTCCTCAAGTTTGTGTGATCTTTGGCATCGAAGATTGGCTCACCTTCACTTTCATGCTCTACCTATTATGGAGAAGATGGTGAACAGCCTTCCTACATTCAACCAGAAGCATGAAGGAACCTGCAAAGGCTGTGCTTTGGGTAAGAATACAAAAGGTCCATTCCATAGTAGTGAAAGTAGATCCAAATGTGTTTTAGATCTTATTCATTTTGATTTATGTGGTCCAATGTCTAATGCGTCTTCGCGTGGTTTTTTGTATTACATTATCTTTATTGATGACTACTCTAGAAAGACTTAGATTTATTTCTTGAAATCTAAAGAATCTAAGGAGATATTAGAGGGATTCAAAGAGTTCAAAGCTCAGATGGAGAATTTGTCCGGAAAGAGGATCAATTTCTTGAGATCCGATAATGGAGGAGAGTACACTTTTGTTATCTTTCGTAACTTTTGCATTGAAGTAGGGATTAAGAGGGAGCTTAGTGTTCCTTATAATCCTCAACAAAACGGTGTTGCGGAGAGAAAGAATAGATCTATTGTGGAAGCGATCAAAGCCATGATTCATGAACAAGACTTGCAAATCTCTCTTTGGGCTGAAGCATCCAGGACTGTTGTCTATGTCCAGAATAGAAGTCCTCACAGAATTTTGGAGAATATAACTCCTGAAGAAGCATTCTCTGGGGTGAAGCCTGAAGTAAGTCATTTGAGGATTTTTGGGTGTCCAGTGTATGTCCATATACCAAAGGAAAAGAGGATAAAGTTGGAACCTTCTGGCAAAAAGGGAATTTTGGTAGGCTATAGTGAGACATCAAAAGCCTACAAAATCTACATTCCAGGTCAGAAGACTATTGAGATCAGTAGAGATGTCACATTTGAGGAGGATGTTGCATTCAGAAGATCCAAGGGCACTCATATAGAGATTGATGATGAAGAGCCTCCTCAGGATATGGAAGTTGACCATGTTCCTAAGAATCAAAAGGAGGCTCCAGAACCTAAAGGAGATGATGATCCAGTCCAGCCCTTGGAACCTATTGATGGGCCTACAGATATTGTGATTGGAAGGAAAAGACCTCTTTGGGCAAGGAAAATAATGCAGGAGGTAGAAATTTTTGCAGCCCCAAGAGGAACCTTCAAGGAAAGTAAGAGACCTAATAAGTTCTCCAGTTATGTAGCCTTGATGAGTCAGATCATTGAGTCAGAGTCGTCCAATGTTGAGGAAGCTTCTAGTCAACAAGTTTGGAAAGATGCTATGACTAAAGAGTATCAATCCATACTTAAGAATGATGTTTGGGACATTGTTCCTAGACCCGAAGGCAAATTTGTGGTGTCTTCTAAATGGCTCTTCAAAATCAAGCATGCGGTTGATGGGAGCATTGAGAAGTACAAGGCCAGATTCGTGGCTAGAGGGTTCTCACAAAAAGAGGGAGTTGACTATGAAGAGACCTTTGCTCCAGTAGCTCGTTATACTTCTGTCAGGACCATTATTGCTATTGTTGCATCTAGAGGATGGAAGATTCACCAAATGGATGTAAAGACAGCCTTTCTGAATGGTGTAATAGAAGAAGAGGTTTACATTGAGCAACCCGATGGATTTGAGGTACATGGGAAGGAGTCTCATGTTTGCAAGCTGAAGAAGGCCTTGTATGGTCTTAAGCAGGCCCCTCGTGCTTGGTACGAAAGGATTGATCGTTACTTATTGAGTTTGGGTTTCTCAAAGAATGATGCAGATTCTAACCTCTACTTCAAGGTTATAAATGGTGAAGCATTGATTTTGGTTCTGTATGTTGATGATTTGATTATCACTGGAGAAGAACACCTCATTCTCAAATGTAAGAAGGAGTTAGCTTATGAGTTTGAAATGAAGAATCTTGGTCTCATGCATTACTTTCTTGGTTTAGAAGTTTGGCAAAAGTCAGATGAGATGATTCTAAGTCAAGGAAAGTATACCATTGACATTCTGAAGAGGTTTGGTATGATTGATTGCAAACCTATGTCTACACCTATGGAGACCAACCTACATAAATTGAAGGAGGCTGCAGCTAGTTCAGAACTGGTGGATCCCACGATGTACAGGCAGCTGATTGGTTCACTGATGTATCTAGTTAACACTAGACCGGATATCTGCTATGCAGTGAGTGCACTTAGTTAGTTCATGTGTGAACCAAGACAGATACATCTTGTTGCAGAAAAACATATCCTGAGATACTTGTGTGGCACAGTTGGATATGAGTTGAGATATTCTACAGGTGTAGATTTGAAGCTGCATGGTCTTACTGATTCTAATTGGGCAGGGTGTGTCACTGATCGAAAGAGTACCTCTGGTTGTTGCTTCAGTTTGGGATCTGCTATGATATCCTAGTGCAGCAAGAAGTAGTCTTCAACGGCATTAAGTTCAACAAAGGCAGAGCTTATTGTAGCTTGTGAAGCAGTGTGGCTTCGTAAGCTCCTTGCAGGATTGTTTGAACAATCAATGGAGCCTACTATCATTCCCTATGATAACCAGAGTTCTGTGAAGCTTTTTGTCAATCCTATGTTTCATGACAGAACTAAACATGTTGAGATCAAATACCATTATATCAGAGATATGGTATTGAGGAAAGCTATACAGTTGAGGTATATCAGCACTGATGAGCAGATGGCAGACATTCTCACCAAGCCCCTCTCCAGGATAAAGTTTGTGTACTTTCGAGATAAGCTTGGTATGGTGGAGAATCAATCCCTAGCTGAAGAGTCTCAGTATCAGTGATCCTCTATTAATGCATTTCTCTATTGAGAGAAATTTGAGGTGCAAGCCCTTGATAATGCATTTCTCTTTGAGATTTGAGGTGAAAGCCCTTGTTTCCACCCTCTGGGAGAACCATGGTGGATGTCATGTGTGTGACTCCATGACAGCATCATGTGAGGGAGTCCATGATGATCTTTCTTGTACTTGTGTTTCGTCCTCTGGGAGAGCCATGGTGAAAGTCACGATGAGGTGACAACATCACATTGAGTGATGGGCACTTGTACATACCATCTATGGAGGTAGCCATGATGGTTGATATCACGATGAGGTGATATCTAATATCAAGATAAGGCGATAAGCTCTTTTCTTACATGGATGTAATCATGTTGATTAACATCACTATGAGGTGATATGTATTATACAGGTGGAAGTATTCCTCCCTAGTTGAGAGGGAGTGTTGATGATAAAAGCAGCCACATGTGTAATACTTCTAGATTCGATTTCGAGATTAAAATTAAATGTAGCATCAATACTATTTAAATTTATATATAATCGAATTAATTGAAGAGGCCGACTTCATATATATATAAACAATTAATGTTTAATTAGCATTTAATGTTTGGGGCCGACTCATGAAGAAACACGACTTTAAGGAGGCCAACTTGAATTTAGAAGGACAAAGTCTTTTTCTTCTTGTGGCCAACCTCCTTGTAGAAGGATCACGTCCTTTCCATTTTGCATGTATATATACTTGTGAACTGTCATTCATTTGACATCAAGTTCATTTCGAAGCAATAGAGGAGAAGTGCGATCTGAGCAGCAGATCGAATCTTGTAGCAGCAAATCGATTCAAGGAGAATCACATTATTTGTATCTTTGCATCTAGAAGAGGTGTTGTTCATTGTATCTTTCAGGCATTGAGTTTGTGCCTAAGTTGTAAGCAGATTGTTGCTCTTATTATTATCAATATATAGGAGATATATTGGCTGGGTTTTTCTCCCTCAGGTTGGAGGGTTTTCCCAGGGTATTGGTTGTATTCTTGTGTCAATTTTGAATTAATTTATGTGCATATATCTGATCTTATAAAACTAACATAAAGATGTTGAAGCTTTTGATAACTAGCTAAATCTAGTAAACTCCTGCTTACCCATAAAGTCCTTTGGCTCATAAAGGATTACTTCTTTCCTTTTGAGAGTTTCCTTGTTTGTGAAAAAGTAGTGGGAAATTTTTCCACTATCCATGTGCATTATGTTACTTTTGTGGAATCCTAGTCAAATTTTGCAACATATTGAAATAAACCAATTATAGTCACATCAAGGTCATGATCAGTCTCTCCAAGAATATACAGATGTGACTATAATTATAATAATTATTGAGAATATCAAATATATTACTGGATCCCTGTCACATTGAATTGGATCCCAAATCCGGTTTGAACTAGACCCGGATCCATGGCGGATTCAGCAGCTTTGCCCATGGATCCGGTGGCATAGATAAAGGACATACCAGGATTAGCTCTTCTGCTTGCAGCAGCCAAATTGTGCTTGCACAGAAAAAGAATGTTATGAAACTTGACAAGATCATGGTCTCAGTGTGTGTTGTGCAGTAGGGGACTCCAAATTGTGGACAACCTGTTTGAACACCTTGAATGTTGGGAAGGTGATATGCTTTGCCTCGATGAAATGGTTCATGATTGATAAGTGTCCAAATGTTGAAACCATGAGTCTAAATATTTAGCATTGATCTTGCCTTGAAAAACAAAAATCAAGGTTAACTTGCACCTTGATTATGATTTTGAAATGGAGAACTTATAGAATTGACTGGAGTTGACAAGACCAATTGGAGCATCAAATAGCAAAAATTGACTAAAAAAATGGTCCTCTTTTGCTCCAAAGAAAACTTGATGAGTTTCTAGACATTTACTACTGCTTTTGAATGTTTCCTTGAAGATCAACCATCTTTGATTTCCTACATCACCGTTCCAGGTAGTCTGAAATGGAGTAAGGATGCACATCTTTCTGGTACTATAAATGTGTATATACTAACATTCAACACCAATATTTGCATAAGGACCAATAATCCACACTATATGAACCATGTGGTGATGCAAGGGAGAATACCCTCAATTGGCTAGCAAACGTAATGTGTTATTAGAGATATTAACATGCAAATGTGTCTATTTAGTAGCTAACCAAACAGGAACAATTTACATATGATATGATGACTAGATAAATAAGAATAAGAACCTTGCTCTCTTCCTTCAAAGTTCAAATGCAACACTTATATGAGTGCAGGATAATTTAGTTAATAGAAGGTTCAAATTCATACGATGATTCTTGGTTATCCATTCATAATTTGTTGCAACACATCAGCTTCCTTGTGGATGGTTGGCACAAGTGGTGCAAGCAATTATTACACAAATGTCATGAATGGAATGTGAGTCATGCAAGTTGTGCAAACATTCAAAAGAAGTGTGTTAGTCATGGGAGTAGTGTAGACACCTTCCATACAATTAAACAAACGATCAATTAAGATGCAAAGAATCTGAAGAAAGAAGATTTGCAGGTAAAAATATATGGCTGAAATATACTCTCTCAAAAAAATTTGATTTTCAATAACAAATACAGTGTAACCAAGCACCCATTAAGGTTAGCTTAACCCAAAACGTTGCATGAAAGAACTCTAACCAAGAATGCGCCCTAAAACCACTTAAGGAGGAGGGGCGGGCATATGGTCAAAGGATCCCTAGGATCTACTGAATCAAAGTTACAAAGATTACAACTGAAAAAGAGTCTAAACTCAACACCAAGAATGTGCACTCAAGATCCTTTAACAGGCGAGGTGCTAACATATGGCGGAGTGCTAATTGCTGAATTGAAAGAACATAGCCGGATAACCAGCCATGAGAGAATTTCCTCACTACCACCAAATAGTGGGGGGAAAAGATTACAATTTAAAAATTTCGTCTGCTGCGGCAGGCATCCACTCAAGAGTGGGAATTCTCCACTTTACGGTGGGTAAGATGAGAGATACAAGTTTATTCTCCACACTGGCGGTAAACCATCCAGGGGTACTTGATGTTAGCTTTAGAAATTACAAGTAAATGCAGCAATAACATATGGTTGGATTAGTACTTCTAATTCACAACCTTACAATCCAATAATCTGCAATTTACGAGTATTACAATGATAGACAAAGCCACAATGTGAAGAATGATCATCTCAATCTAGAAAGCTCTTATACATTGAAAAGGAAGCTAAAATTTGATCTCTTTGAAGTCTGATAATTAGAATCAGCAAACTGAAACTGTAAATCAGCAACCTATGAATCAATGAAATGCTTATATCTTAATCAATTTACCTCCAAATTGCATGAAACCAAGTGCAATGAACCTTTGGAGGATAGGCGCCCATGCCATGATGAAGAAACAACTCCAAAAACCTAGCATTTATTTATTGGCACAATTCCCAATGCAAACAAGAAGGTACGACCCTAGCAAGGGCGATTTTGCTAGTAAAAATCATACACTTTGAAATAAAATCTGGAATTTGCTAAGAAGGGTCGCCATGACCCTAGCAATGGTATTATTGAATGCCCATAACGAGAATAAAATGATACAAGAAGCTGTTAACAAATTCAACTTTCAGCTATGTAAATATCAGCAACTTGAAATCTGGAAAACAGACCACAATTCTCCACTTTGAAGCTCAATATGCACTTCTGAATGAAGCACACCCTCAATCCATCAATAGTTTCAAGTCCGAAGAGTGGAATAGAATTTGCTAAGCTTTCCCTTAGCCGAATTCTGGATTTCAAACCAGCAGCATAACTTTACAATATTTTCCAAAAGATCACATTGAATGAGCAAAGCATCAATAAATAAGCTTCCAAAGAGGAGATGAATCAACTGTAACCTCCAAACAAGAAACTCTTCAACTTCTCCAAGAGGCGTCCATTTCAAAAAGCATTTCTTTTTGAAATATTTAAAACTCATCATATTTCTCCCAAGTCGTCCCATTTAGAGGAATAAACATTTAATAAAATATTAAATGTATCACTTTATGGCCCCAACTTAAAAACAACTTAAAGTCATTAAGCTAGGCATGGCGTACAACTTCAAAACACAATTTTAACTAAGTATAAAACTTAGTCCAAGGAGACAATTATCACCAAATTGGAAACTAAGACATTACCAAAATCTAGATAATGAACTGCACCATACTGCTGATGAAGACACTGCCAAAATAGACTTACTAAAAATAGCCAATGCTAAAAATAGTAAGTTCGCTGTAAACTCGACAGAAGGCCAAACTGAACAACCACACTGAACTGCAAAAGGCTGAACTGTTGCTAGAATGATACTGCTATAAATTGACTTACCAAAAATAGCAACTGCTATGAATAGTAAGTTTGCAAAACATCAATTGAACACCAACTGAGCAATAAACAAGACTTACTATAAATAGAAAGTGTTTCCAAACGCCTTTTGAGCACAAACCACGAAGCCAACATGACTTACTATAAATAGTAAGTGTCTGGAAAGGATATCAGATGGAGATGCATGTTACACCATTCTAAAGCTCTCTGAAAACTCTGAAAACTCCACTAGACATGCATCAGAACCCCATGCACGCAAGCCCTCAAAATTGCATCTAAAACCACCTAAAAAATAGGAAACCCTAATTTTCCATTCTACTTAGCCTACAAGTTTCCGGAAATAGGCTAAAACCTCAAGAAGAGTGTAGGGCTAAATTGGGGACATTACAATGGCTCTTGCAGTTGGCCAACCTTCAAATTAATGTGGATGAGTAACACAAAGAGCCCTTTAAAGAGACTTCTTCTGCTAGCCCATGGGAAAATTAAAGGAACGGGCTTATGTGACACTGTAGGCTGAATAAAGGGAAATGAGACATTACAAGCTCCATTTACTTAACCCGACACAAGTGCCACCTAGTAAACCCAATTCCATATTTTCTATGTTACTATGGTTATCTACAATGACAGATATAAAATGCTTGTGTTGTTAGAGAAATTGTTTAGATATAATAACATTCACAATCTTTGATGTGTTCTTTTATGTTATGTTAAATACATGCCAACAAAAGTAACATTGCATGTTATCAATACACATTCCTTACATGAAGATGTACAATCCTGGAAGTGCCCGTAAAAATAGCTATCATCTAATTAAGATTAACTTCCCTGTGGATAGAAAGTAGATAATTCATATAGAACATTGTACTTTATATTGAATTTTCTAAGTCAGTTGTAGGAGAACTAGAGGGCAATGGATATTAAAAATTACTAATTCTGTGAAAGTGAGTGATAAAGTGTTGGTCTTTCTTATTGGGTTAAAATTACAACCATTGACCCAAACTCGTTGATACTTGTTTCAACAAGGCATTTCTTAGTTTGGCAATATGCCAAAACTAGTGAAATGTACAATTTATTTTTCAAACTAAGAGTTTATTCTTCATGAAGTTCTTTAAGATCTCTAATTAACTAGACTATCCTTGAATATATAATTACAAGCTTCTAACAAGAATTTGTCAACTCAAAGGCACTAGAGTTTTTGAGCTTTAAAGGGTTGATAACCCCAATATATTTATATCTAATCTGGATTTGATTGGAAATCATTTGAACATAAATGTGTTATAGGCAGAAGCAATTATTACCACCAGTAATCTAGGAACGAAATCACAGAAAACCCTAGATTGGAGAACTCGTAGCAAATCACACCACAAAGTCATCAGAGCAAACCACCAAATAAAAATGAAAAGAACATGAAAATGTGCAGCTATAAACCCTATTGATGCAGGTAGGTGAAATCTAACAAATTTATTTCTTAAAAAATCACAATTTAACATGAAAAAATTGGAAAAAAAATCATTGAATATCAGTAAAAACTCAGCAGTCAACAATAAACAAAAAATTTTACTGATATTCAATGATTGTTTTTCCAATTTTTTCGTGTTAAATTGTGATTTTTTAAGAAATAAATTTGTTAGATTTCACCTAACAAATTTGAATTTTTTGGGGAGAAAAAACTGGGAATATCGTTTCGCAATTAATCCAGACTTTGGCGATTTATTCCTAATTTCTGCATCTATGGGCTTAACCATGGAAGTTGTGTAAGTTAAAGCCGAACTGTCATATTCCATAGTGAAGAGAATCAAAGAAGTATCTTTGTAAGGAAAGCGAGATATTGTTACAAATCATTCCGTACAAACCACACATTTGATCACCTTGCTATCATCAACAATTATTAAAGTTTTAAGTTGAAACTGTGAAAGAGCCAAACAAATGACAGCCTTGTCCTTGTAGCCGATACCCAAGACACCCACAAGAGTTTCAAGAACCCAAAACTAACACACACAACAACTCAGATTCATGCTAACACAATTGTTTTATCAACAGATGTAATTTTTTTAAATACACATGATAGATATACATGCATGGATTCTACAAAATATATGATAAAGTCTCTGCTAGAGATTACAAAAAAACCTACATCTATGAAAACCAAATATTAACAAGATCTTACGACTCATTTCTAGATCAAATAACATAATCCATTACAAATATTTGCACCACTAGACTTCATATCTTAACCCACAACATGTACCCAAGATTCTAAGCGAATATTATTAGTCTCCCTTGAAAACATAACATTTCAAACCTGCAAAAAAGATACAAACAAGACCAACTCGTCATGTTCAACACCAACAACAAACCCACATGCTGCATACTCTTTAGTCTCCTCAATTGAGTTTCCAATGACCTGTGAACAATGAAGAAAATTTCATCCTTCCTTCGCTCAGCCTACAACTGAACCTTGTGGAACCTAACTCTCCTTCAATTTCCAAGCATTATTTGTAGTTTTCCTTCACAATTGAGACCCAAATTTGAAATTGCATGCATGGTCAAAGTGTAGCCCCTCTCCACCAAAGAGAATCTCATCCACTGGCTAAACCTAGCCAAGTGGGATGCCCTCTCCAACATGCATCAACATAATGGAGAGTTCAAAATTCCAGGCTAATTTGGACAAGTCAAAGATGTCTCTTACATGTTAACCCCTCATCTATGACACATCATAGGTGCCCATACCCATTCCCAATGTTGTCATATGTAGCCCCCATATTGAAAAAGTTATCATAACCCATTATTAACTTACATACAAGTGGCAAAAGAAGATCTCCAAGATTCCCACCAAATGGGGCATCCCAAATTTCATGAGAAATGTATTTAAAAATGCTGCAAATGAAATCCTAGAGATTTTTTGAACCATACGAGTCTAAGGTAAGGCCTTATTTACAAGTATAAAAGAGAACTATTTTTTAATGATACAAGATTGCACTACCCCTAGGATACACCTGCATCATAGGGGTAAATGTAAATATGTAAAGTCCTTCAAGTCATTTTAGAAGGTTCAAGGGTGCTTTCTCAATGTAAAATAGGTAATATAATATGTTTCACACCACAAATACAAAATGTGCGCCCAAGATCAAAGGTCATGTAAAAAAGGATGAACACATGAATATTACAACTTTCATGTAATATTTGACTCTTTGCTATGCATGTCATCATGTTGATTGGTTAGAGACCTAGGTAAAATGTAAAGATGTAATGTCCTATAAATCAGATTGCAAGGTGAAGGGGTGCTTTCAAACAATGGAGGGAGAATGTAAAGATGTAAATTAAGAGGTAAGAGTCCGCATCGATTAAGAGGTAAGAGTCCCCAAGCAAGCTGGTTCATCCTGGTACTTAAAAGCACATCAGTATCAGGACCAAGAGGCTTCTTGTGTCACAATTTTTTTTGGAGTGAGAACATTAATTTTCCTAAAAGCCTATTATTGGAGATATTAGAGTTTATCATTAATTTTAGTGTCACATCTATTCCACATTTATTGCCTTCTTTATATAGAATTTTTCTCACTACAAAAATGCATTGAAGAAGGGTATAAAATGCATTGAAGAAGGGTATATTGCACATATGGAGTCACCACAACATGTGTGGCCATTAACTCATGTATAGAATGTGCTGCAGTATCATAATATTGTCATGATACATTCTGCAAGCCTGAAGGGAGACAATTTAATTTTAGGCTTAAAGCTGTTATTCTGGCTTATTAGAATGAGAAGCAACCACCTGTTTTCTACCATCTAATCATCTCCTATGTTGAAAGATTTGTCTACCAAATTTATTTCCCTACTGGCTTATTAGAATGAGAAAGTGACCACCTGTTCTCAACCATCTAATGATATCCTTTACTGAAAGGTTTGTCTACCCATTTTCTTTTCTAGTGAAACCAAGAGACACATCTCCGAAAAAGAAGACTGTTACCAAGACATCTCTTAATACCTCAAGATTGAATTCTGAGGTTTCCCACATCTCCCTTGCAATTTCCTAACTTGAACTGCAGTCTCATATTAAAATATATAAAAACAGGTCAAAGTGGCCCTATCACTACTTCCTAACTCTAATCAACCAACTCCCATACCCAAATCTCATTTGTGTACTTTAACATTTTAATATTTTATCCATTGCCTTTTTAAAGATGTTTGCACAGTATACTAGTAATTTTATTTTTCTAAACTTCATACATTCAATAATTTTTAATTTCTGGCATCTCCCAGTACCCTCATACCCATTTTATTGAAAAATGGCATCCCCATACCAATACCTGTCTCCCATATCAATCTCCATCTGCTAGTGACCCTTACATTATGCCTTTCATGATTCATGCTAATACATTTATGGTTTCTTTACAACATAACAAGTGCAAACATAAGCCTAAATAACATCATTGTCGAAAAAAGTTTGTAGATAAGCTTGATGAGATGGACCAAATACCTTAGACGGTGCTTGTTGCAGACAATAAAAAATGCAACAAAACCATTCACAATGCTTCGTATAGCACGGAACACCTGCCATTCAGTCCCAGATCAAACACCATCCCATTTTAGTTAGACAAAATACACAGGACAAACTCTTGCGAGTTCTTTGATTTGTACAATTATAAAGCAATTCAATGTATGATAGGAAAAGAGTAAATTTTAAGCAAACCTGAGAGAATAGATCATTCCAAAGTGCACGCCACACTGAAACTGTATTTGTATTGGATGTAGGTTCTGTATTAGATATCAGCTGGAATGTACCACTTAAAGTCTGCCATGTTCTTTGGCCAAAATCAACAATCTCAGATGATATCAGACCCATTGACTTCAGGAACATGAGGAACAGGCGAATGGGAGCTATAAGCAACTCCCAGAATGCAGAAGCTATAGGGTACATAATAGCTGTTACTGCAAGATAACACATAAAAGATTCACACTCATGAGTCAGAACTGTTTGGTCCAAGGGATGTTAATATCATCTATATAAAAAATATGCCCGACCTAAAGTATAGCTATATACTTATAGAAATCTCATAGTGTAACATTAAATTATAAAATCCAGATGCCAAGGTTATATGTATACCTACACCCCACACAGTGGAGAGAATAATAACAAGAGGCCAGACTACAATTTGCACTAAACTTGCAGCACCACTAAAAATAGAAGTCATGACAATCCAAATAGCATCTGTATAGTCAAAAGCTTCTTCAACACACACACTCCAGAAGGGCAGAATGAACTCTCCAAGTTGTGCAAGTGGCTCAACCATTGGTTTTGTAAGCAAAGACACCAATTGTTTAACAGTACGAATGATTGTCAATGACCACTTAAATGCCTTCTCAAAGTTTTGTAGAAAAAGCATCGTGCCCAAATATTTAAGCCGGGATATCATCTCCCAGGCTTCTATCCAATCAAATAGAGGACCACAAATGCGTGCTGCTGTAGCCTTTAGAACTGGAACATTTTTATATAGATCATAAAATCCAATTAGAACAGTAACAACAGAAATTATTATGTAAAGAGTCCTTGCTAGAGGACGCATCCAGGGACAGTATAACTGGCTGAATATGGGATAGGATTGGAAAAATATAACCCAGGATGGAAGCCCAGACTCCAATAATCTCAATAGCCGCAGGTCAGATGTAATTATCTGTTTCAGTTCAAATGGCAGGCAAGCATCACTGAATTTAAAAATGACCAGTACATCTTTGTATTCAACAGCTTCACAAGCAGAGTGTGCACATGTGCCACTACAGACCTGATCATTGTTAGAAAGGCCCCTGATATATTTTCTGTTTTTACGGAGGTCATCCATGATTCTAGAACCTGAAGAATTTCTGGGGCCATAAAAGGAAATCTCAGACAATGACTTTCTTCCTCTTCTTTGACCATTAGATCTCGTCCTGTTAACATCAGTCAGTTTAGCACTTGCACATGCTCCTTTATATTCAGACAGCACCTCTATTCCATCACCGGCATCTTGACACCTTTCCAGTAGGTTTTCCTGTCTATCATGTTCAGAAATTTTACAATCTGAAGTACAGCATTTCTCATTGAGCTTTGCACTTATATCTTGTTGCAAAAGATCAATGTTTCTACCACCAATGCCTGATCCACTCAGTTTTGAATCAACCTTCTGAGGTGTCAAGTCCATATCCTGTAGCATTTTGCCACGAAGATCACGTTCCAGATTTGCAGGATTCTTAATCTTATTGGAAACATCATGGAACCTGTCATCATTCAATCCAAATTGGAACTCTCCACTCTGGGCTGAAACTTCAGAGGAACTAGCACTGTGTGATTCATTGCATCCATGCATTTTGACATCTGACCATCTACTCAATGAAGCTTCAGGTAACACTGGAATTTCAGATTTTGTACCACTGCATTGTGATGCAATGCAATCTATAGCTTCTTCAATGTTATCGAATTCCTTCTTTATCATTGACTTAAACTCGAGTGCTATACAGGTGTCCATCTGCCAGTGGGATATCAAGAAATCAGAATTATGAAAGAAACCTAGAGAGTGCCAACATGGGAAGAATAGCATACCTGAAGTTCATTATTGTAATTGATGCCTCGAACATCAGCCCATGCCAATTCAAATACCACACAGCCATGCAAGGTATGGTGCAGTTCTTTGACAGGTGCCAGTGCCTTATCCTGCCACCTTGCAGCATCAATGACAGAGAACCATTTGTAATTCCAGTAACCTTTATTAGAAGTTTGAGCCTCCTTTCTTCGCTCAACATTACTTCCAAGGCCTTCATTTTCTGGTTTGATTCTTGTGTTTGCAAATGGTGAAAGTCTAGACTGCAACCAAAACAGGTTTGACTCCATGTCACTCTTTTACAAGATTTGTATCTAACTTAATTTCAACTAGTAATCTAGCACTCCATGCTTACAAATGAGTTTGTGAATGCCAAAGCAACCAAAACATATATATCTAACCTTGGTAACCATGAGCTGCCATAGTTGTGTTGGACTGTAATGCTTATCAATTAGCCAAGGTCCATTATCAACCAAGATAAATATTTTACTCATCTTGCATGTCAGATACAAGTATAGCCTGGATACATATGATTGCATATCCCTGTAAACAAAATTGCAACAGAGGATCTACTGTTAAAGTCAGTATGTGCAAAGAGAGTAAGGTTACAAGCATTGCAGAACATAAATGTTCTTTATGAAAATGGAAATATAAAAATTTAACAACACCAGATCACTTATCATCATCTCATAGAATAACTATTTAGTATTTATTGAATCAGTAATTTGATTCGTAGCCACTCAGCCTATAAACTAACAACGTAGTATTATATACAAATGCAAGAAACACAATACTTGTTAAAATACCAACAAGGCCACAATTAACTTTTAAAAACTAATATGCACATGGAAAGGAAACATTATTCTGTTAAAGTAATCTACAAAAATATTCATCTACATACCCTATCTGTAAGCTTGTCAAACAGTAAATCCGATGATGATGATGTGACACCATCCCTTTGTCTTCTTCATTAGCCATTTCAATATCAGGTAGCTGAAATCTAGAGACTGGATCTGGAACAAAGGGCAGCCAAAGTTACTGCACACTTCGAATCAATTTTTATGTCTTAATTCAGCCAGAGGCCTAAAAGGTCTCCCAATTAAGAGCTCTCAGAAAGATAAGTAGTGTCATTATGCCAGAAAGCACCAAAGAAAATTCACAAAAGTAAACCAAGAAAGGAAAAATGATAGGATCAGACTATCTGAATATAGAACCAAATACCATATGATGTTGTTGGGTAGTGGTCTGGCAGTAAATTGGCAGGAGATTACCACTGCTAGCCCAAGTCTGATTCTCAGGTACATTTGTGTGGTGAGAATTCCCAGGGTGATACCATCCCAGGCGTTCAACCCTTCCCAGCCAAGAAAAAGGGGTTCACCTTATAAAATGCAAGTATCAGATTACAAAGTTTAGACCTTCTGATTCAAAATTCAGTCTTGGATCTCAAAGTGGCCAAAACACTTTCAACAATAACGTTCCTTTAAAAGCTACCCAACCTTTAAATTCAAAAGTCCTATTTCTTAACCTGCAATATCTCAAAATATGCTTTTATGTTTTTTTTCCTTTCAAGAGAAAAATGTTCCACCAAAAAATGTTTCCTTCTTTCCAAAAAGATCTGACCAGAAAATTGCAATCATAAAACCAGCAATTCATCCTTTAAGAAAACAAACATCCCAGGTGGGAGAATATATCACATGGAAGAGGATATCTCTAATTATGCAACACATAACCATTGCAGTGCAAAGCTCAACTAACTAGCAATATCAATACTTCAAAAAAGTCGAGAATGATTCAAGAAAAGAAGAAAATTTCCAAACCAGTGAAATGCAAATAAAATATAGAAATTTAGGCCCATATGCTCATTTTTATTGCTGGATGAAGACATCTCTAATAATTATACAGCACATGACCTTTGCAGTGCAAAGCTTAACTAACTAGCAACAAAAATGAAAAATCCTTCAGAAGTGTCTAGGATCAGTTCAAAAAAAGAAGAAAAATGCCAAACCAGTCAATTGCAAATAAAGCATAGAGTTTAGTCCCATATGCTCATTTCAAGTCACAAAACATTGCCTACCTCTCATCAACTACCTTAGATGTTGCAACCCTAAGCTGGCTTCGTAAAGACCAAGTATATGACATTGCCCTTAGCCATATTCCAAATGAGAAACTTCTAGTCAAAATTTCAAATGTCATACTCAACCAACCAGATCACACTGCTGAAGAAATTAGATAGGACTGTTCAAGAATATTAAGGAATACAACAACAATGAGAAGATCATTGTTCTCAAAGTGGACAAAGGGAGTGCCAATATTGTGCTTAAAACCAAGGATTATATCAATAAAATGAGGACCCTCTAGAGATCAGCAGAAGCTACTGGTTGGTATGAAGTGAATCCATGAACAAAATTATGTAAGATGTGGCAAAGATCATAAATGAATCATTGTTGAGCAGTGAACAGAACAAAGATGTAACGCAAAGGCCCAATAATGCCAAGAATATATGGGGTGCCTGATGTGCACAAACTAGTAGCATCCTTGAGACCTAATGTGTATTTGATAAACTCTCCAACACAGAACTTCGCTAGTTATTTAGCAAGAAAATTGATCCATTTCTAGGTAAGACACCAGCATTCATTAAGGATTACATGTTTTTTGTAAATAAACTTGAGGAAGAAAAAGTTGAAGATTGCAAACTACTGTTTAGTTTTGATGTGGTGTCACTGTTCACAAACATCTCCTTGATGAAGGTATTGAGACAACCAAATAAATTCTGGAGAATGAAACAACCAGGCAAGTCAAAAAAAATTTCAAGGTCACCATGCTTTAGTTTCTCAAACAAAAAGAAAAATAGAAAGAAGGGGTGGCCATGGGCTTCCCACTCACCCACAACCAAATAAATTCTGGAGAATGAAACAATCAGGCAAGTCAAAAAAAAAGTCAAGGTCACCATGCTTTAGTTTCTCAAAAGAAAATTTTAAATAGAAAGAAGGGTTGGCCATGGGCTTCCCACTCACCCCTCACCCCAACTATAGCTATGCCCTTCATGGAAAAACTCAAAAATGAGGCCATGGATCATTTGATCTCGAACATAAATCGTAGTACCAATTCATTGATAATAGTAGTGTCAAATAGCCTCAAGGCAGAGATAATCTAGGCATTTCCTTCAAACAACTCAATGCAGTATCAAATCATACACAATTCACAAAGGAGGTAGATAAGAATAACAGACTTCCATCTCTAAATGTTCTAACTTCTAATTATAAGAAATTTGGATGGATCACTCTCAAGAAAGATCTATATAAAGAAGACACATATGTATATTTACATTTGAGCAGACTCGCATCACCTTCCATTCCAAAAACTGGGAGTTCTCAACACCCTCATCACAAGGGCACTAAAAACCTCTAATGTAGATCACAAGAGAGCAGAAGAAAGACATCTCCTAAAGTTTTAAAAAGAGATGGCCATAAGAAATGACAAATGTAAAGACAGAAAACATGGAAAAAAGAGGCTCCCAATGGAAAGACACAAGCAATAAGGAGGAACACAAGACAGCCTTCCTTCCATACCTTCCAGGTACATCAGGAAAGCTAGCTAAGATACTTAGATAAAATGGTATTAAAACATGTTACAAACCTATTTGACACCCTTAGAAACAAGTTTATGAGTCTAAGAGATCCCCTTAGCCCCAAAATGGGTAAGGGTGTTCGCTTAAACCTGCACTCATGCAGCAGATCCTTCATTGGAGAAACAAGTTATTCTCTCCAGACTAGAATCAAGGAACATGGTGCAGATATATTATTTAGTAAGGTTCAAAAGTCAGCTTATGTCAAACATAGGATTAAACCAAGCTCTCTATCTATATTGGAAACACTAAACTTCTAGCCCTAGAAAGTTGCTTCACAAACAGGAGTATTAGAGAAGCTGTAGAAATAGAGAAACACATTAATGATTCACATAGGGATGATTAATGGAATCTTAGTCAAATATTGAAACCTCTATTACACAAATTGAGGAAACCCTAGACTGTGTCCTTAGGTTTGAATTCTTCTCACAACCTACCTAGTGTCAGTCTTTTTCATCCATTGTTTTAGTTATAAACAGTGCCTCCTTTTTGGTTAATAGCTTCACAAAAAAAAGATTTATTAATAACCAAAAGAAGGCAAATTAAATACATATCTTTATATTATTAGGAGATTGCTTAGTAATTAATTAATCAGGGTATCAACCCATCTTAGCAACTAGTTAATTAGTGATTAGTTTGAATAAGGAGGTAAAAATGAATAAAATACTTAAGATTATTAATTGATTTATGTTTGTTGAGTGACCATGACAGATTCTTACAAAAACATTAGATCACTCACTACTCAAACATGGGATTTTCGTGATGATTAGTCCAGTAGTGTGACTCAAAAATTTGAGTTTAAAGGACCTATGGAGTTTTATTTCCACAAACATTTGCCTAAAATGCAGTATCGTGAACAAAACCTCAAAAATCTAATGACAATGTCTCTATTTATTGATGCGACGAAATATTACATGTTTATTTAGAATGAGCTTCTATTAAGAACTTTCAATGTCCTTAAATCTCGAGTTAAAGTTCAATTTCATTATCAATAGAGGCAATAACCTCTAATATTTCAACAGAACTCTTTGCCAAAATAATAAAATGGCTATAAAGTATATGACTTCCACATATTTTACTGCAGAAGTCACATGTCTAAAAATTTTAATTGTACATGGTTAGTTTTTATTTACAAATTTTCCACAGGTATGCAAATAACAGACACCAAAACATAAACCTTGCTTTAGGAGATCACTGTACCTGCATATAGCAATCAAACAAATGTAGTCTTATTTTAGGAAAGTTAAAGAATGAGACAAAATCCATAAGTTCAAGGCATAGTAGCATTCCATTTACATGCCACTGACACAGTAAACTGAAAGTCTAAATGGAATTCAATTACTCACGTTTAAAACAGTAAAAACACAAGAAAAATCCGGCACATTAAAAAATGCTTAAATGCTTGTAAAAATATGGAAAAAACTGTTGTTATTTCATGCCAAATACAGTGCGTAGAAAGATAAACAAACATTGGACATAAATAAATATAAATTCAATGTTGCCAATTACTCTGAAACTCATTCAAGTTTAAAAATCCAGGCTTCAAATGAAAAAACAAGAGGTAAATAAAAAACTCAGGCTTTAAAGCAAAGTGGGGCAGGCTTTTCCCTAATGAAATTCGGTTTGGTGAAACTGGCCAGCTGGTTCAAACCAGCATGGGTCCAGCCCGGGCCATGCTTAACCGCAAGCTTTTGCAGGATAATGATCCTGTAGTTCTAGGCACTTCTTGGAAACAAAGTGACCGTCCCTACTGATTGATCTGATTAAATTTTACTTGCA
Organism: Sequoiadendron giganteum; assembly: GCA_007115665.2. Taxonomy (NCBI): domain Eukaryota; kingdom Viridiplantae; phylum Streptophyta; class Pinopsida; order Cupressales; family Cupressaceae; genus Sequoiadendron; species Sequoiadendron giganteum. The sequence goes on from CM021102.1 coordinate 833,908,484, forward strand.
TAATTTTAAATATAGCTCTATGAAAACCTTCCGTATAATCAACAATAAATCCTCAAAATTCAAGTTAAAGTTCAATTTCAGACTCACTGCAGGCGATAACCTCAAAGATCTCAAAAGAATTATTAAGCAACATTGCTATATAACTTCCACATAATTTATCAAAGAGGTCGTTCCTAGAAATGTAGCTATACCCGATTAATCTTGATTTAAAAAATTTGCACTGGTACGGGAGTAAAATTGGGGGAAGAAGCGTTAAAAAAGGCGGAAAATTTTACAGGACACGATGGCAAATTGAAAAAAAAAACAAAGACTCTCGTTAAAAAGCCTTGAATCACACGTCTTTTGAACATTGTTCACCAATTAACTACCCTGTACACTTTATTCACAAAACTAATAGTCATTTCGACAAAAAACAATAGGCTTCAATATACTCCTAAAATACTATGTTGTGCCTAAATATACATTCATTCAGAACTTAACAAAATATACATTTCCTCAAATTTAAATCGTCTCAGAGCCAGATTCCATGTTTAAGCGTCCAAAAGTCATGGCAGAACATGAATAAGAGTTCCAAAAAGCCAAATGATAGGTAGATTACGAACAAACATACCTTTGGACGAAATTTGTCATAGAAAATCTCAAATTCGCAGAAAAGCTGGCGATCAAAGGCGTGCAGATCGAGAATTGAATATCAAGAAATGTGTTTTGTTGTATTAATTGTGGAAATCAGAGCCGCTCGCCTTCCAAACTCTCTCATTTTGATAATCTGGTTTGAACAGTGGGAGAGCGGCATCTCCCTCTTGTTCTCCCAGATTTGTATTTGTTCTTGTGTTTTATTGGGTTGTGTTTTACTTGGCCGCGTGGAAACAGCGTTGCTTGTTTAAACGTTTCGCATCTTCTTATTCAGATGTCTTGCTTGCGTGCCACGTTGAGGCATGTTATTAGTTCAGAACAAGGTTCTGTTTTACAGTAGCGCCTGCAGGATAAACTCAACCGATCAACTGAATTTGTGTCTCCTTAAGTTTGGTTTTAGCGGCCTTGTAATTATTGTTTGTTAATAAATTCTTAAGTATGTGAGAAAACTGGAGAACCATCTAGATAAAGTAATTTTGGTCACAGAAAGTATATTATATTGAAGACCCTAATTTTATAGTGGATTGTGGTGATAAGGTTTATATAGGAATAGAAATATAATGGAAGGGAAAAAAGTGGATGGTCCTACTAAGGATTAATTTGTATTATCTAAGATCTGCAGATAAACATTGGCTAATGAGAAATAGGAAATAAGTTATTTTGGTATAAAGTAGTGGTAAGAAATATGTGATTTTATAACATAAACGACTCGTTTAAGAAGTTAGGTTAGACAAAACAGATAGAAGATTCAATATTGAAAATGTTTTAAAATTTAGTAAGGTTTTACAGGTTTTATTGTTAAACAGTGTGTTTATTTTTTAATTTGATTATGTAATTTGTTTGTATTTTGATTTTTGAATTATAGTACTTCTACATATGATTTATAACGATATAATTTATATAAAATTAATTTATTTTATTTTAAAAAGATTGATATTATAAAAATTAGAATATTGTATTTATCCAATATTAATAAATCATACTAGGATAATAAAAAAAATAGGTACTTGCAATTAAATCGGTAGTAGAGAGAAGAAGAACAGAAACAGTTCACCCCGTGGTAAGAAGAAGAATAGAGGTACGTTTCTTATACGTGAGGAAACTTTCCAAGTGGCCAAAAGTGCTCAGCCCTTCTGCACTTTCAAGAGGCCTCAAAAGATGAATAATTCTCGGATAAGCTTTTTAACAAGCCAACTTTCTACTAATAATATGCAAGTGGCCAAAATATCATAATAACCAAGGTAACCGTCTAACAATATTTCAGCGTGCTCCCATGGGAATATCCACGGGAATCTCTCTTTTCAGATATTATATTAAACTTAAAAACTAAATGTCGGTAGTTTACACAAGATGTTACTTGGGATATTTCTATTATTTTTATTTAATTTTGTATTTATTTTAATGAAGATATTTTAATTTAATAATATATTGATAAATTTGTATTAAGTTTTAATTCATAACTTGATTTTTATTTATTTTGTATATCATTTATATATATATCTATTTTATATGTTGAGATTACCATTCTAAATATTGAAATTAAAAAATGTGAAATAAAAAGACTTAAAAATATAAAAGAAATCAAATGTAATTTATAATCTTACAATTTTATTGTAAACTTCAAAAAGATATGTCATTTCGCTTTGTTTGGAATGTGGATGTTAGATCTTTGTAGCATAATACTAGATATGATGATTGATTAGTTTCAGATTTTGACATAATGAACTTGCATTAAGATGAGAGATATCAAAATGATAAAGGAATGATCCTATTTGTAGACTTTTCAAGGAAAAATCTACTATGATATGAGGATGAAGATAGTGACCAAAGTTAACTAGGGAATATGTGAAGTCGGCTATAAATTAGAAATTTGGCATTCCAAGAGAGGATAATATTGGATTATTTATTTAATTGATGGATAAATTTGTACATCAAGCTTCCATTTGAAGATCGAATTGACTAATGGAGGAAAATGAGGTTTCTAAAATCAGATAGAGTTAACTAAGGACTAAAGATTGAGTTTCTAAATGAAGACAAATTTAACTAATTAGTGATGATGGAGGTTAGGTGGAAAAAATAGTGTTTACAACCACCATGTCTCTATAAATCATTTTCAAGTGATGTTGGATCAATCTAGATCAACATGAGGAGTGTGAGAAAGATCCTCAAATCTCAAGACTCCAAATTCAAATTCTAACTTTCTCACCCTTTTATATTACCAATGATGAGTCAACATAGCATATGAAGACATGGTACTATTATGGTATTTAAAGACATTCAATGCACACTTATTTTGATATTAATGGTTATCAGTGCTAATTGAAGCACAATTTAATTCTAAAGGGAGATAAAAGGAATCAAAATGAATCATCATCACAAGCTACATGCATATTTTTTTAATGTTATCCTTGATATTTTTTATCATCATAATTTAATTTGTCAAGGGGTTTAAACTGGGAGAACCTCTTTTATTGAGTTGGCAAGCTTTAAAGAAATGTCTCTAGGCACCACCTTAATAAATTCAGACATCTAGAAGCAAGGCATGTAATTTTTTGGTGCACATTCTAGATTACATCATTTTCACATAAAATAAATCAATTTTGTGTGTCAACTTAGGTTTGTGGTAGTCGAGATCATGCTCGAGGAGCGTAGAATCGATATGCATCATCTTTTGTTACAATTTAGACTCTAAGACCTTCATTAACCAAGGAAAATAATTTTGTGATAGTGACAAATTGGTTCAAAACAACTTCAACTTCATTCTTGCATTGTTGGTCCTAAAACTAAGTTACTTTATCCTATTGTGTAATTAATTTATTTACTTCAATTCAATTATCAATCTAAGCTCTACTAATTATGGTAATTGTTTGTTAATTGTTTGTATTTGATTGTTTGTCTTATATAGGCTTGTATTTATTTCCTTATAATTTTGTTACCCTAGCCTTCCTACATGACCTAGGATTTCCCTTAGGTTTCTTCTCTTTCATCAAGGTTTCAAATCTAATTCTTATGATTGTTTATCTTTCTATCAAGTTTTCCTAGGGTTTGATTGTGCCCTTGTGTATTCATCCCTTACTCTACTACTTCTATGGTTTGGCTCACAATGATTGATCTTATCTTTCTCACACCCTACTCATTCTTTTTTAGTCTCTAGGGTTTGTATTTCTCCCATGTTTAAAACTTGAAAACTTGCTATTGTTTTATTTTACCATTGCTTTATATTTATATATGTCTTAGCTATATTGTTTTGGTTATTCAAAGAGCTAATCTTGACCCTAAATGGCTACCCAATCCAACAATAATCAAGTAATTTTCTAATGCTAATATTGAGAATAATTTTAAGGATCGTGAAGGAAAACATGATTTTGACCATAATTCATATGTAGCTAAGAAATATCCTGGTCTTATTTAATGTTTGCTTGTTGGTGTCTTATTAATGCTCAATCTCTCAAATAATTGACATCTCTTACTTAAGGCATTAGTTGGCACTCCATTTAGCACATATACTCTTCATAGTATTAGTACTTTAGTGGCTTCTTCTAATGGTGTATCTTCTCATCCTTCATTCTATTTTAAACCTTCTCCTCCCATGATTACCACCATTCATGCATCCATCAAGGTAACCCTTACCTCTTTCATTTACTAAATTATTGTTCCACTCACATCCCATCCTTGCACACATATTCCCATTAATGGTATTCCCCATACTCATGGTATTCATGTTGTTTAAGATTCAATAAGAGGTTTGTGATTGAATTCTAATTGAATCTCGCCCTATTTCCACTCCAATTTTCATGTGATTCCTCCATAGATGGCCATTACATTAACCCCTCTCTCACATCCTCATATGCTTCTTCCACTATTTCCTGCATTCATCATACCATTGGTATCCTTACCTCTACCCAAGATACACTTTAATACCTTTTCATCCTTAAGAAAAATATGTATGGTTTTCCTAATAACAAAGGTTCTATCATATACATTCCTCCAATTCATCCAATACTTTCTTCTAAGGTAGTCACATATTCATTGCCTCTTAGTTTTGTCACACTTGGATTTCAATTATATAATGGAAAAGAGCTTAATGTCCATTTACAAGCATTTTTCAAGCTACATATTTGGATTTTATATGAAGATAAGTTCTTAGCCAAATTGTTCCCAAGAACCTTAAAAAATTATGCTATTCAATAGTTCTATTATTTGAATTAATTTTATACATTGTTTTAATGAGAGTAATTTTTTTAGACTGTAGGAATCAGTCAGGTATCCATCCCCCTATAAACTGCAGTGTGCGTGGTAAAAAAAATTCACCTGACTGGTGGTGCTGGTGTGACATGTCCTCCTGTACCACAGGGATGGTGAGGAGACTAGACCTTGTAACCTCTTTCCTGCAATAGGATGTTTTAGCCAATCGAGCTAGGCCCATCGCCCTTTGATGACATAGTAATTACCTTATTGAAGCATTTTTTATTAAAATGTGGGCTTGTAGATAATTATGAATGATTTGACCAAGTGTTACCAAAAGAGTTATGATACAATCAATGATAATTATATTTGATTTCATCATTATATGGTACACTAAAGCATAAATTTGATGATGATGAGCTACAAGTTATCTTCGTTGATGGATTTATACCTACTATTAAGAATAGCATGCATTTGAATAGTTTTCCTTCTTTTATTGACATATACACTAACCTAAATAATTTTTAGATCAAATTTCTTGCATCCAATACTCTTAAGTGCATGAATCATTAGATTTAGTTGCTTCTCTATATCCTCTATTTTTTGAAAATTCTATATATTTTACTAAGGTTGATGATTACAAAGGAAAGAAGGAAAATTTTCATCAAATAACCAATATTATCAATATCCCTTTTCTCAAACAAACTACTCTTAGAAAATTTACTAAGTTGAAAGAATAATTTAAAATGGTACTTGAAAGTTTATTGAGCACTAAATCGATAAATATTCCTCATATTCATCCATTGGATTCTAGCAAAAAGCTTATTGAGAATTATAATGAGTGAGCATTTTATCATTTTTATAAAGTTAAGAGACATAACACCTAATCTTGTGTGGATTTAAAGCATGAGGTACAAGATCTTATTGATACCAACATGATTCACATTGAAGGTGTAAATTATGGTTGAATTCATTTGGTTACTCCTCCAAACTAGAACTTGCAAATCTATACCAACCTATTTACCAATAATGTGGAAGCACACGATTGAATTAATATTGACCATGAAATTTTAATTATTCTCATGCTTTATTCCATATTAATGTCTTTTTAGGAACAATGCATGCTAAGGACACCATTTTCTATTCCCATGATACTATATTGATCACATTTATTGAAGAGTAAGTCAAATAGAATAATCATTATTCAATTCATTATACATATGATGGATGAAATACAAGATAAGCTCATTGGTGAAATTATCATAGATGTTGCAAATTAATACATATGTATAGGGGAATTATTAGTTGTTGAATACTTATAGCCAAATTCTTGGGCTCATTCAAGAGTATGATCCTTGAAGATGACTAATCACACTTTGGGTTGTGTAGCAATACCTTATAAGGTAGGTCTAAATGAAGTATAGATATTATGTCATGTTATTCCTACTTTCAATAGAATTTCTATATGACTTAGTGGATCTTGGTTGAATACTTGGGATTTTCACCTTCTGTTGTATTTTGGTGATTCAAATTTATTCATGGAGGTGGATTTATAAAAAATTCATGATCCATATAAGCATATTACAAATGTGAGTCATTTTACTTTGATATTTACATGTTCATACTACTAAAGAACCTTCATATAAAAATGAGAAACCTCTTCATGATGGGTATCAAATAAAATTATAAGAACAAAACAAAGTATGATGCTAAGGTGATACATGATCAATTTGAGCATACTTTACCACCTATACTACTTAAGATGGATAGGGAACTGTTATTATAAAAACTAGTGTTTGATGCCAATAATGTTGCTACATGGGCTCCAAAGAAGAGTGTTGTGGTGTAGCATATACACAGTATTTTTATACAAACACCTCCAAAAATATAATAGAATTTGATAAATAAAGAAACACCCAATGTCCACCTATTAAAAATGAGTTTGCAAAGAGAAAAAAATTCTATTAAGAAGAAACGTACCATTGAAAAATAAAGTCAGGAGGAAACATGTCATATAATTTGAGAAAAGGAATATGATGAAATCTATTGGGAAGAGGATGACCTATTAAAGGAGAATCTTACTAGATATGTTCCATAATACTATAAGGTCATAAATTTCCTACTTTATAACTTATAACATAAAAATATTACTTATTTTAGTGTTTATCCCCTTAATTGTGTTTTAGTATACAAAGTAAGCAATTTCTCACTCTACATAAAAATAAATTTAATATAAAAGATAATCATTGGTCATAACATTAAATCTAGAGAACACTCCAAAAGGAAAATTTACTAATAAAAAATATTCATACTAATTATCAAAATAAATATAATTAGAATTCTTCTCCCTTAAAGAAAATTACAAATGGTAGGTACAAAAATAAAAGGGGAGTCAACATTTATTTATGGAGATCTTAAAGAAGATATCCTTATGGCCTAGCCACATAGTTTTGAAAAAAAAAAACTAATATATGTTTACATACTAAAAAATTTAATCCAATACAAAAAAAAGAAAAAAAAAATTATTGTGTGTTATCAAACAACATCGTTAAATTGGGGTAAAGTTCGTATGGTTGTGATGAAACTATTGAAGGGAGATTCGGTGTGTACTAATTTTACCATTTTCCTTTTCTCAATCACCTTATGAATCATAATAATATTTCTATTATGTTCTTCCTTTTACACTCTTTGGAGGCTTATGTTTAGACTCTACCATTTTCACCTTGCTCTATGCCCTCCTCGGCCCATTATTGTCGATGAAGTCCCTGTTTCCTCTACTTTGTTGTTTGCTTGTCTCATGGATACCCTTGGCCCCAGCAAGAAAAAATGCATTAAAAACCCAGCTCTAAAAATCTCTCCCCAGGATACTTCCCCTAATATTGGGTCTATTGGAAACAAGAAGGAGAAGAAACGTGGCACACCTACCCCTAAAGGAAAATCCAAAGCTTCCAAGAAAACCAAATTTGAACTCTAACAAATTGACTCAAATATTGTAATTACTAAGGAAACTAGTACTCCTCGTAGGTCCATTCGTCTAATTGCTAAACCGGAAAGGGAGAAGAGTCCCAAAGTGGCCTCTGATTCAGACTATGGGGGGGAAATGTGAATAAAAGTAAGGATGAGAAGGATGGGGAGGACGAAGCCCTTTATGCTTTTGCTTGCAGCTCCTCCCATGTTTTTGAGAGCTTAAAGAAGGGTTCTATGGGCCCTTCTAGTGTTAGAGTCAAGGGAGTCAAGACTAGGGTCTCGACCATTGTTGAAGGGAAGATCCCCATGGAGGAAGCTAGTAGCAAACAAGATGTTGTTTGGGAGGAGGTCGACAGACTTAAAGACAAAGTGGAGAGTTTGGAAAAGCAGCTCCAGGATGTCACCCGCTTTGCTCTGAAGATAATGCACAGATCTGCCACCACTCTGTGCCTATTGCAAAAGGATAATCTTGTTGACATTGTTGTGGAGGACACCGACCAAAAGGACCTGCTCAAGTTCCTCACTGAGGACTGGGCCACAATAAATTTGATCAAGCCATGCAATGGAAAGAAAGATTAAGGACGTGGGACATGCTCCATTTTGATCGAGAATGGCCTGTCCGACCATTGTGTCTTTTTCTTCTCTATGATGTTAGTATTAGGAGCTATATGTTTAATGATGACTGGTATAGCCCTTGGTAGGCTATGGTTAAAACTTATTTTAAAATTATGGATTTTATGACGGATATTATTAGTAGTTTAGTTATTTATGCTAATGTTAGTATAGGATCGATAGTTCTCTCTTACTGTTTACTAGAACTATGGCTATGCTCTTGCTATTACTGTGGTTTTTGATTTAGTTGGTTTGGGTGCATGGTTTGATCTTTTGGTCGGCTGTATATATGTTGCCATTGTTACCCTGTTGTTGGTAAGCCTTTGGGCCTTGTTTTAAAAGGGACATCACCTTTTTTTTGTTGCTTTTAATATCAAAAACATCATTAAATTGGTGTGATAAAAATACTTAATTGCACCATAAAATATAATAGTATACAAATCTAGTTTAGTTATTGTTTCATAATGATTTGATGACCATCATAAATATAATATGATTTACAAAGGTATGTTCAAATTGAACAATAAATTTCAATTAATAGATATATGGCTTTTGCATTAGTTTCTTACTATTAATATTGAAAGATTATTTAATAGAATTTTTTAATACCAACTTAACTATATGAGTGAATTATTATATAAATTTAATATAAAGAATCATAAGACTTATTTAACTCCAAATTAATTAGGTTTTAAGTTCATAAATCAATGTATTTATTCCAAAGTTAATCTAGAGTTTGTATGCAATTTTTTGTAGTCTTCCTTAGTATTTTTCTAGGCATTATTGTGTTTCATTTTTTTAGTTTTCAGCTAATTATACAAAAGCAACAAATTATTTCCTTTCATTTTCTTAGTTGTCTTCAAATATTTTTGTTTGTAATATCAAGTCAAATTTTAATTGGCTTAAAAAATTGATCTCTTGTTCTTCCCTTCAAATAGATCAAGAGGATATTTTGATATATATAACAATTAATCTCTCCACTTATCAATTCAATATAAATAATAACAAACACAATATTTGTCGAGATAAAAATGAAAAAACTAATGGACTTACAATAGTTAGTAGTAATAAAAGCATATGTAAAGCTACTAACATGTTTGATATTTTATTTGTTAATAAGAAATCACAATAGAATATAAATTTTCAATTAAAAAAGAGTTAATGGTTGAGGTTAAATTTTCAGAACAAAGACAAAATAAATTATTTTTTAATATAGTTTTTAGACTAACTAATTAAGCCTCGTATTATAACATTCTTGAAATTAATCTTCATTGCAAATAATAACAATTGTGAAATCTCATTACATCTAATCTAATTCAAGATGAATACTTGTCATACATAACTATGGTTATCTTACTTATAGCAAAGATACTATTATTTCTATTGCATGGTGATATGGCTCTTATAAGATACACACATTTTAATTAAATTAGTACTTTGATTCCTTATTGTTTGCAAACAAATTGTAACCAACTTATTATATATTAATCTTTGTCATCAATACATAAATTTTATGTATATTAATATTTATTTATTATAAAGATAAGAGCTTCTAGAAATAAATGTATATTAGATGTGCAAAACACACACATAATTATATCTAGAAGCTCACATCTCATTACAATAGACTATAGACTGTAGACTATAGAAGAATTATATCTATTATAATTTTAATAGTATTCAATTAGAAACTTTGATTAATTAAAGATATGATATTTCCATAATCCATAAAAATATAATATTAAAAATTAACTATATATTTTTTTTTAAGTAGCCCCCTATAAACTGCAACACCCCTGGTAAACTTTTTTCACGTAACCAGTGATGTTGGTGCAACGCACCCTCCAGTACCACGTGTTTGGGGGAGACTAGACCTCATGACCTCTTGCCTATAGCAAGATGCCTTAATCAATCAAACTAGACCCCCTACCTCAACTATATAATTTTTTTAATTAAAAAATCTTCTTCCAATTTATAACTAAAAACTTTATTATTACAACTTAAACTTTAATATATAATCATAATACTCATTTATCAATTTGAAACTATCTAGTTTAATAACAATTGAATGATAATGTAAAATACTTAAATGCCCTCTGAACATACACCACTGGGGTAGAATATGGAGGTGTAGCATATGTCAATCATGTACACAAAACTTGTTTATGGAGGTCACAAGACTTGCATGATAAGAGAGTTAAGGGCATGTGAGAGCATATGCACGCTTTGGGCATATACTATGGAAAGCTCCTAAGAATTGGAAGTATATGGAGATAGGTGAATATGCATGGGAATATTTTGGTAATCCACATGGAATTCACAATAATGATTATGTGGGTTAAATGGGGTGCATGTAGATGCACATGAGGTGGGGGCCACTCCCAACATACCCTTAACAAAGGCCAAATTCTCCAACATTTAAATTATTGTGCATAAAAAGCATGAATGTAAAGCATGATCTTGAATATGCATGAACTCCCTTCTTGTCCTTTCACAACTCATTATTAGTCTCACATAGGAATTGATGTTTTCTATTGTTTCGAAATTAATAAAAAAATTAAAAGTCTTCTCTAATACAAAAAGGTTTTGTTATTGTTTTTAAAGTTTTTATTCTTTAATAATAGCATCATTTTCCAAATAACATATTTTAAGAAGTGTGCAAAAAAAACATCATATTATTTTATATAAGTGTGTGCATTTCCTCCTATTTTAAGGCCACTTGTATCAAGATATTTTTACTATAAAAATAATTATTATTTAAAATCTAAAAGCATCGTCAAAAGGGATTTAATATATTGATAATATTTTTTTATTAAAAGTCTATATATCATGTTGGATGGATATTTCTCGTTTTAAGGAGACTATTTAAGTGTACCTATACTAAGTAGGTATACCTTTAACTATTTTATTTGGGATAATTATAATATTTGAATAATTTTTAAATTAAATTTGTCTTTTTTAATATAGCTTCATTTAATAAGATGTATGTATATAAGTATAAATGAATTAAATTAATAAAAAAAAAAGTTAAGCAAAAGGCACGAAGCTTAGATAAATAGTGATATAAAATAATATAAAAACATTTACAAAATATGAACAAGAGCTCGATAGATAGGAGCTAATAGGTTGTCTACAAATGCTAGCAGAACAAAAAGTCAGTCACAAAAACCTATAAAATAAACCCATCTGACACCCTATTGGCTGAAAATACAAAATTCAGCATAGACTAAAACCCTATACAACAGGAAATAACAAATTATTCCTCCGCAAGTGAAATGTCCTTGTGATTCTCCAAGCTATGAATATTTATTCACGCACCGCTCTTTTCCTTTGTGATCTTTCTTTTTTTCACAGCTTCGCAACTTTTTCGGTCGCCACCACGTGGCGTCCAATCATAACTTCCCTTTGAGACACTTCTCTTTCCTTTTGTCAGGCTCTAGTTGCTTGACACGTCGCCTCAACCTACTTTCTATTCAGATGGGGCCCACACCATTGTTACCTTTGTCGAGAGCTTTTCGCGTGGCAATTGTTCAGGTGTCCCTTATTTTTGTTTGCCTTTTGTTTTGATACTGCTCGCAACTTTTCCAACCACCGCCACGTGGAGTCCAATCGGAGCTTCCCTTCGAGACACTTCTCTTTCCTTTTGTCAAGCTCTGGTTGCTTGACATGTCGCCTCAGCCTACTTTTTGTTCGGATGGGGCCCACACCGCAGTTACCTTTGTTGGGAGCTTTCCGTGTGGCAATTTTTGGGCATCTGTTATTTTTGTTCACCTTTTGTTTTGATACCACTCGTAACTTTTTTATCACCACCATGTGGCGTCCTATCGGAGCTTTTGTTTGGGACGCTTCTCTTTCCTTTTGTTGGGCTATGTTTGCTTGACACATCACCTCAGCTTGCTTTCTACATTGACCTTCCTCTTAGTCTAAATTTAAAACATCTTGCCTGATCATTTCCACTAATTAAGGACAGTTTTTAATACTATTATTGCCTTGTGTTAGTAATATTTTGTGCTTGTTGCATCCCATGTTAGCTAGACAATCTGCCAACTTATTGCCTTCTCTATAAGTATGAGTGATCTGATAAGATTGAAACCTCTGAAGCAACTCCCAAAATTTGGCAAGAACATATTTCAAACACCAATTATAAATATGCTTTACTTTACAAGCATTTACTATTACCAACGAGTCCCTTTCAATATGCAAATGTGTTATTCCAATCCCCAACGCAATTTCCAACCCTATTAAAACAACCTTTGCCTCTACCATGTTACTCGATCTTATAGGTAAATGAATTGATTTTACCACTACAACCTTGCCCTTTGTATTTCTCAAGCAAATACCTGCACCTAATACCCCAAGATTACCTCTTGCAACCCCATCAAAATTCAATTTAACAAACACTTCTTGCAACATCTTCCATTTGATATGTTTCCTGTCAATCTTTGCTACTTGTGGCTTAAACAAACTTCTTGGATAAGGCAACTGCAAACTCATCCAATTGTGCATAATCAAACCATCTCAACTTTTAAATATTGGAGTTGTTCCCTTAGCCTTTCAGACACTTGCATTTACAAACTCTGAAACTAGTTTCTCTATTTTTCCACAAATTACCTCTACTGAGGATGCAACTTTCCTAAAAATCCTTAAATTCCACTCCCATCATAAATTCCAAATCACTAGCACCAACACCAATCTCCAAATACTTGCAAACAAACTTGTTTTGTATAGTATCGGCCAACTCTGGAACAAGTCCCATAAATAATTTGGCAAAGGAGCTAAATAGTTAAATTTATTCAAAACCCACTACCAACATTGATGTGCAAAGTTACAATTAAGGAATAGATGATCCCCCACTTCTACCTCCTTACTGCATAACGCACACTTAAATGGTTCCACTATTCTCAATTTTGCTAAATGATCACTTGTCAAAACATGCTTCCTTAATGCCAACCAAGCAAAACTTCCTTCTTTGGGCAAGACTGCACTATCCCAACAAAAATAATATGCCCTTTGATACCCTACTTGGCTCATCTTATAACAAAGAGCCTTATAGCCTTGGTTGATTGTATACTTACCATCGCTGGATGCTGCCCATACCAACCTGTCTGGTTTTGCAAATAAAAATACTTCACACTCCTTCAACTTCTCTTGCACACCTAGACACTAAGACACAGTCAAAGAGGAATCAAACAAAAATTTCCAAGTCGCTTTCCCTTAAATACCATCCATTGACTAGACATAGTCTAAAAATTTCTCCCCCCAAGCTTGTTTCATCTGCTCCATTACTGGATGAAAATCAAGATTACTTTGCAAAGGAGGATTCCCATTCCAAGAATCACTCCAAAATTTAACACTTTCACCATTATTGACCTCCCAAGAAAGATGTCACAATTAATTTTTTGCATGAAGCCAAGAAATGTCACATAGCTGACCCTTTTGGCGGATTAGCTATAGTGAAAATTCTTGAAGAATCCCGAGTATCCAGATACTTGGCTTGCATAATGCTACATCATTTGGTTTGTGGACTCTCAAACATTTTCCAAACCAATTTTACACCTAGCGTTGTATTCCTACCGACTATCTTATGAATTCCAGCCCCCCCTGTCATCTTTCTTGTGACATATCATCTAGTGATATTAAAGGAACCTTATTTTGGCCATCCATATTCCCTTTCCAAATAAAACTTCTAATTATTTTTTCAATTTCTAAAATCACTAACTTCAAAGCCTTAAGCACTGCTAACGAATAACTTGGGATTGAAGACAAGATTGATTTTACTAGAAGAATTATCCTTGACAATGATAACCATCTAGCCTTCCAAAGCAAAATTCTTGACACCAACCTTTCTATTAATTTCACCCAATACAATGGCTTGTTTGCACCCATGAAAAGAGAAATCCCTAGATATGTACATGGTAAAACTACTTCCTGAAACCCAAGGCTACTAACAATTTTTTTCGTAGTCTCTTCCTTTGTATTAAGAATATACACTTTTGACTTAGACGCATTTATCTTTTTCCCTAATGCTAAAACATATTTATCCAAGACTCCTTGATCTGCTTCACCTCTGCCATAGTATCTTTCCCAAATAAATTAGTATCATCTGCAAAAAGAGAATAAGTTACTTTTAAACCTGTAACACCAATTTGAATTCCTTTCCAAAGCCCCTGAGAGTGCTTCAAACTAATGAACTAACTTAAAGCCTCTGCCATTATTATAAATAAAAATGTTGAAAGAGGATCCCCTTGTCTAACACCCTGAGATGCACTGAAAAATCCAGCAGGAGAACCATTCAACAAAACTGAAAAATCCAGCAGGAGAACCATTCAACAAAACTGAAAACTTTGCATCCGAGAGATAAGCACTTATCCATTTGCACCATTTTGCACTAAACCCAAACTTACCAAGCACCTTCTTCAAAAAAACCCAATTTACTCTTTCATAAGCATTCATCATATCCAATTTGACCATAATAGAAGGAACTTTACCCACAAATATTGAATGCAAGACCTCATGAGCAATAATGGCTTCTTCAGCAGTCTCTCTTCTCGGTACAAAACCCCCTTGCTCTTGTGAAACTATCCTAGGAATAATAAGTTGCAATCTCAAATAAATTGCCTTAGTAAAAATCTTATAAATTGTATCACATAAAGAGATCAATCTAAAATTTACAAACATTTTTGACTCCTTTACTTTGGGTAAAATAACAATATTTTTTGCATTGAATTGTTTTAATAGTGCACCTGTTTGCCTAGATTCTTGAAGATCCCATAACACATCAAAGCACAAAATATCCTGATACTTTTGATAAAAAAGAGCATTAAACCCATCTGGACCAGGTGCTTTATTTGGTGCTAAATAAAAAACAATAATTTTAACCTCTTCTAAAGAAAAAGGTCTCATTAAAAATGTGTTATCCCTTTCAAACACAAGCTTTGGAATTGCTTCCAACAATTCAATCTCATCCTTGTCGTTTTGCTCCACCCTGTCCCGAGATGTAGCTAGAAGATCTGAGAAAAACTTGACACATTCTCCACTTATCTCTTCTTCCTTTGTTAGCCAGTTACCCATTGAATCCTCCTAAATAGATTGAATTGCTTTAGTTGCCCTTTTAATCTGTGTAGAGGCATGAAAATCCTTAGTCTTACGATCACCCTCCCTTAACCACATCTCCCTCAACTTTTAGCACCAATACACTTCTTCTCTTGCACTTAGCTCTTCCCAATCACCTTGTAATTTCTTTTGCTTATCAAAGAAAATCTCATCCAAACCATTCTGAATGATTTATTCATGCACTTCCTCCAATTTCTTACGCGTGACCTCCTTTTGAAGAAAGACATTCTTAAAAAATTCCTTATTCCACTTTACAAGTTGTTGCTTGATATATGCAAAATTTTTGTTGAACTGATACATCTTTGTTCCCTGCTCATAAGGAGCTACCAGCCACCATTTTCGAAGTTGCTCCTAAAATTTTGGAAACCTCGGCCACATACTTTCAAATTTAAAGGAATATTTGAACTGTCGAGTTGAATCTTTAGACATGATGAGAGAAACAACATAATGATTTGAGTCTGCAAAAGGCAATATCTCATATACAAAATTGTGATGCATACTGAACCAATTTGAAGACATGAGGTATCTATCCAACCTTACTACAATCTACAGGAACCCTTTCCTCCTATTAGTCCATGTAAAGTTTCCCTTAACCGGAACCACATCCCTCAAATAATTTGTATTAATGAATGAGCTAAAATTTGTTACCACTTTGGAGGGAGGACTAATACCTCCTTTCTTTTCTTGAATTGATGCAATAGCATTAAAATCCCTTGCCACAATAACTTTCTCATCCCCTAAGCTCAAAATTTCTTGAGTAAGACTATCCCACAAATTTTTCTTATCTATTGAAGATGATGACCCATAAACATTAAACAAATAGAACTTCAAATCATACTTTTTTACTGCCACCAATTACCAATTGCATTCGTTCTTAACTGAGATTATGCTTACTACCTTTGGATTCCACAGAACCACTAAACCCCTTGATGCTCCTTGGGCAGGAGGCTACACTGACCTTCATAACTGCCATTTTTGAATTGTAGCTTCATACATTTCTGATGATGTTTTTGTCTCCTGCAAAATCACAATATCAGCACTGCATCTATCCACTTGGCTTTTGATGTGAGCACGTTTGTCAGGGGCATTAATGCCCCTAACATTCCACGAAATGATCTTCATTGCGTTTGAGGAGAGCAACAAGCTCTCCTCGGGCATTTAGAAAGCACTTTTGACATTGAATCGTAAATAGTGCTTTGAATTCCAGCTTCTATTTCTTCATGTACTTTTACCAATTTTGTTTTGCGGCCTCTCTTCCCTGGATTTTTCTTTACTATCAACTAGAATGGAGTCTGAACAACAAATAATTCTTATGAATAATCATAGCTTGCACCAACCTCAACACTGGCTAACTTTTGTACTACTGGGCTAGGACTAGCTTGAAATTGTGATCCCAAACTTACTTCACCACTACTTTTGCAATCCACCACATGACTACCACACTCGTAATCCTCAAAAACACCTTCATCTAATTAAATTAATAAATATGTATTAGTGTATTTTAAAATTAAATGTAAAAAAATAAAATGAAGTGTAGAAGATAAATGTATTTAGTCATGTGATTAAAGAATAAACAAATGCAATGTTAAAATTTGTATATCTTGATATATGAAATGGAATGTTTCTATTTGTGTTTTGTCTTAGGATCAAAACTTCATATGTATATTTTGAAGGGTCAAGTTCATAGATTTGGGTCATATTTGTAGGATCATGAAAATCTCTTTTGTTTTTTACAAAAATGATTTAATAATCTATATTGCTCTTATTTTTGTTTTAGTACTCTTTTTGATACCTAAATATTGACAATATTTAAAAATACCTTGGAAGAGTTATTGTTGTGTTATTGGGGGACACATTATCCTAGGTCAAGTCATAAAAAAATGTGTAAAAGATTGAAGACAATATATCTAAACTATGAAAATGCTCATATAATGAATGTATGGATCTAGATTCATTTCAAGGCACCAAACTAAGTATTACCTTCCTTAAATGTGAATGGTATAAAGATAATGCTTAAAAGATGAGGAGATGTGAAATGAATTCATTTAAATATCAAAACAACACCAAATCACACAAACATGCACTTATTCAACTCATGATGGAAAAATAATGGGAAAAAAATAGCCAAACTTTAAATTTGAATTATAAAATCAAGGGTCAATCTATGGAAATAAATCTAGGTAGGAAAATGGTCAAATCTAAGTGGATAATGGATAATTATGATAAATACATAATTTGGGTGAATGTGTTAGAGTATGTGTGAGTATGGGTAAGGTGGGGGGGAAAACATGGGAATATGTGTGTATAGGGATAGGTAAAAGCTAGGGGAATGGACCCAAATTTCACAAGATTTATTCATTTGTCAATATGTAGTTGTATTTGCATCTCCTTCCAAAATTGGCACAAAAATCAATAGGAAGTGGCATGTCACTTTGAGATCCATGTGAATCCTAGAAAGACCATTGTCTCAAAATATGTAGAACTCACAAACATGCATGTAAAGTAAATATTCAAATCCTTGTAAAGTATTGCACCTTAATGAATATGAGCATGTAGGTTCATCCTTTGATTTGTGACCTCATAAGAACCTACAAAATAAGAAAAAAATGAAATGAGTAGCTTTTGTAATGCAAATAAAAATAATAACTATAATATGAATCTCACTATCAAAAATCATAAGAGAGAGAGAGAGAAAGGGAAATAGGATTGGGAAAATTTCACCTAAATGAAAAGTGGTAATCCTTTACTAGGTAGCTTGGTGGTTGATGGGTGATAGGACACATGGGGTGCAAGGAATGTTTGTACTAAAGATGATTCTTTATAGGTAGTTGTAACTAAATTCAAAAATATAGCATAAAATTATTTAATGATATGATATGCCTCTACAATTTGTTGCATTCATATGACATGAGGAATTGGAGAG
Organism: Sequoiadendron giganteum; assembly: GCA_007115665.2. Lineage (NCBI taxonomy): Eukaryota > Viridiplantae > Streptophyta > Pinopsida > Cupressales > Cupressaceae > Sequoiadendron > Sequoiadendron giganteum. The sequence continues at coordinate 833,926,917 of CM021102.1, forward strand.
GAAAATATTATACAAAATATAAATATAAGGTAAGCATGTAGGAATGTAAAGGAATACATCATGTATCAAGAAAATAGAATATGTAATGAATGATTATGCAACCTTAAATAGCTATGGAAATACATGTAAGAGCATTAAAAACTAAAAAATAATATGCCTCTAATGGTGTATCATGAACATGTAATGGTATAAGAGATGTACTAGGTCCCTAGTGGTGACTATTGGTGCATTATTTGACATACGAACATGAGTGGAATAGATTATTCCCAGTTGAAAGGAAATTACTTCCCCCAAGATTTATATCACCAAGTATTGGCATGCTTGGGTAACTTAGATGTTGATGATTAGTTATATTTAAGGGGCTATAGTTGTAACTAAGGAAAATAAAACAAAAGGATTTATTTGTAAAGGCAATGTAAAAGACAAGCCAATATCTGACATACCCTATTTCGATAATAGAAACGTGTGATGTGATTATTTTACTTGTAATGATAAATAGATCCCAAGTGATTCCATCCTTATGAATTGGAATAAAATGGTTTCTATGGTAATAATCATATAGGAACTATTGGGAATAACATAAATGCAGTGGCATATAACACCAGGTCTAAGAGAAGGGAAATAGAGGTTGAGTCACCTCCCATGGTTAGCAAAGCATCTAATTCTTAGTCATCTGAAGAGGATACAAGGGAAGGTACAAGTACCAAATCTTTTGAAATGAAAATAATCCATGCTACTAAGAAGGAAGATCGATCCAAGGATCAACTTGCAATCAACCATCAATCAAAAGAAATGACAATTTCCACAAAAAAACAATCAAAGGTTGGTCACCTACATTTTAATATTATTGAATTTTTTTAGAAGGATACCTTGAATGTCACTAAGTGGGAGGCACCGCCAATTCTAATATAAAGATATTTACTCTAGGATACATTAAATAACATCAATCAACCAAATGACAGGGTGATCCCATAATAGCAGGTTATACTTTTTGGCCAAACTTGACATTGAACTGATTTTTTAAACTAAATCCTCACTTTCAGACACCTATAGCTGCTAAATCATGAGGAATTTGAAGATGATACAAACTAGTGATTTGTGACATTTTTTCTGTAGATTCTAAATATATATATTTTTAAATATTAGAATCAGATTGCATTTCCTTTTCCATCTCCTTTGAAAACTAGTTTTTAACAATAAACACCATTTTTAAAGAGTGTTCATCATATACAACATAACTTTTTTTCTATGAAGGATAAAACTATATTTTTTTCTAATTTAGATTTGTAACTATGATATCTAACACGTTCATTTGATTTCATAGTGTTTTATTGAATGTTTTTTTCTTAATTAAGTTTTAAAGTCAAACCAAATACAATCTAGACATAGGTAGACCGTATAGCACATAAAAAATAAATTATTTATCAAAATTCTTTTTTTTATTGGATCAAGGACATCAATACCTAGCACATACATATTTTTCATTTTTTTAATTTATAATCTACTAGTTTTCTATAGAACAAAGAGCTTGATTTTCAATGAAAAACCTATGTTTAATTAAACTAAAAAATACATAATAAAATAAAATTATATTAAAATTATATTTGATGGATAGCTTGTTTTGAGGACTATAATCCTCTAGTTGGGTCTGTGAATTTGATTGTATTTTCATCTTCAACCCGAGCTTCGAAAGGCAAAATTTTGTAGAAAATTGCACATGAAGGGGGAGAAGGGAATAAAGGCAAGGTTCGAGCGAACCCCCCTTTGTTGTCCCTCTCCCCTTTATTTCATCAAGAAAATCCTACCTAGCTAGATTCACTCAAAGGTGGTGTTCAAGCGAACCTAGAAAAAGGGTTTGCTCGAACACCCCCCTTCGAGCAAATCCCTTAAAACCCAATTTTTTTTTAGTGTCCAAGCATTTTTTCTTTGTAAATGCAATTGTAACCCACTTATGTGGAATCATTGACACTTCAATAAGAGGGGGTTCACCAACTATCACCTACATGTTTATGCCAACCAAAGGAAGAAAAAATTAGTAAAATTAGTAAGCCTCATCCATTTTATCTCCCCTTAATCATTGGAAAATATCTTTTATATAATTATATGATTGATTCATGAGCTAGTAATTATATCATTCCTAGGAAATTTGTTGATTTGTTAGGCCTATTGTATACCCTGATTCAAAAAGGGGTAGTCCAATTATATGGGACTACTGTTAAGGTAGTGGGGGTTATCAAGACCTATACATTTCCCTTCATGCATGCCCAAGCATCTCCATACCTTAGGATATTTCCATCATTGACCTTCCTCCCTATTTTTTTATATGCCTTTTAAAGATTTTGCAACCAAAATAAGGGTTATTTATTTTTAAATTGGTCTCATATGTTATTTTGGACTAGGTATAGTACAAAGGTAACCATAAACGTTGATCCCATTTCAAAAAATCACATTAAATTGAATAATCCATAAATATGAACTATATTATACAAGACCTAAAGGAAGACAATTCTATCCACGAGGCTTCCACTTCTATTGGGGAGGTTCTAGAAACTCTCCTTGATGAATGGAGAAAAACTTCTTGTTTGACCCATATAATGAGATGGAAGAAATGGGTTTGGGTACCTATTTCATTTATAAACAAAATTCCCTTATCCCTAATCTCACAAAGCCTCAAAAAGATGTTGGAGATATGTGGAAAATATATTTTGATGGTTCGAGGAGTAGGAATGGTGTTGGTGCTAACATAGTGTTGGTATCCCCTAATAGTATAAATTATTAAATTTCCTTCATATTTCAATTCTCTTTTACTAACAATATAGCTAAATATGAAACCTTGATTCAAGGTCTTTAAATGACATAAAAGAAAGGAGTCAAATAGATGCAGATGTTTGGAGAAAGTGATCTGGTTATAAATCATATTAAATCCCAAAGAATAGTGAGACCTTCTCAATCCCTAAAAACATAGGGTATGGGACTTGATTGAAGGCTTTGAAGTGTTTGGCATCCAAGCTATCCCTAGAGAACAAAATAATGATGTTGATAGTCATGTAGTAGTTGGAGCACAGTTTGACGTACCAATAAAAATCGTGGAGACTCAATAATAACATATGAATTTTGTTTCAAGGTCTACTATTCCAAATAACCAAGAAAGTTGGAAGGTATTTGAAAATGATCAAAAAATTATCTATTTTTTAAAAGATGAGACAAAATTTTCTGCTATTTTTTTAAAAAAAGGTATAAGAATAATATGGAGAACAAATCATATAGTTGAACACCAACAAAATTCCAAAAGGTCTCATAACTCTAGAAATAATTTTCAACTCAAATGATCGGTTAAAAAATAAGAAGATAAACTTGGCTACCAAAAATTGGGGACTACAAGTAGGTGGCTATGGTAGAAGGAAGTTTCTTGAAACTAGGAAAGTTTATTTTAAGTTTGAGTGACAAGATTTCATTAATGGTAGAAGGAAATTTCTTGGACTTATGAGGATCTCAAATATTTTGATCCTAGTTTAGCCCATCACACCATCAATTTAGACCCTATTGTGAAGCCTTTTAGGGAAAAAAAAGGTCGTTAAACCCAAAAATTGAAACCATGATAAAAAAAGAGCTATCCAATCTTATAGAGACCAATTAATATTTTGCATGAAACATTCCTCTTGGGTAGAAAACCTAGTTCCTATAAGAAAAATAAATGGGGAAATTACTTTGGGTATAGAATTTAGAGACCCCAATAAAGCCTCTCTCAATGATCACTATCCCCTCCCTTCCATGAAATAAATATTGCAAAGGGAAAAGTGGTTTATAAAGTTTTTCTTTCCTAGATGGATATTTAGGTTCCAATCATATTTTTAGTTCAAGAATCAGATCAATATAAGATCTTGTTTACTGCTAAATGTGGTAATTTTGCATATAGGAAGATTCCTTTTGGACTCACTAATGCTAGTGCAACCTTCTAGAGGGTGATGGATGTGGATTTCAAAGGTTTCCAAGGTGTATTGTGTTTAGCTATCTCGATGATATCACTATTTTTTAAAACATGCAGGTGATCACTTGGATCGTCTTCAACAAAGTTTAAAGAAGTGTGCAAAGTATGGCATGTCCCTAAAACTTAAAAGTGTGTCTTTGCCACCAACAAAAGAAAATTACTAGGACATATTTTCAAAGGAGGTCTCACCATTGACTCAGAAAGAGTCGAGGTCATCTTGTCTCTTCCTCTCTGTCACATGCCCCTTGCTTAACTCAATAATTTTCCTATGTTTCACCACAAGTGAATTTGAACTATTTGCCAAACACATAGCGATAAAAAAAAAATCAAAATAAGATAATATGCACATATGATAGCAATAAATTATCTTTCTCATTTCATTCAACAAAATGTACAATATTTCCAAAGAAATGATTTCACAATCAAGATACAAAATATATTTTCCATCTTCCAAATAAATAGATACAAGATACATACATAGCTCATCTGAGCTTCATTGGCACTAGAAATACAAATGATCAAGGAAATCCCCTTTCAAATCTTGGTTCGCCAATTGCGAGGAGAAGCATCACTCAAGCACTTTTCCACCATCCATGATCTAACTGTAGTCCCCCGCACATCTACCACACATGGTAATATGGCCCTACCCTTCGATGAAAAGCTTTGGTTTGGAAGTCTCAAAATACTAGCCAATCCTGAGTTGGTATTGTGTTCTACATAACTAGAACTTTACCATACAACTTATCTATATTCTACGTGTATGAAAATCTTGGACTAGCATACTCTAAGGTATCACAATGAACTGATAGTGTAACTAGTGGCGAATTACACCACTTTGGCCAAAGTACTCATCACCCCTAATTTGGAATGGATGTCACACGCTCATTCACCATTCTAGCTCGATTTGTTAAGACCATTCATATTCTATGAATAGGAAATTCCCTTCATTGGATAATCTTTAACCCCAGGAATAACCTATATATACTAAGTTCACTATGAATCTTCTAATAGGCACAACGTGTGTTTCCATAACCTAACAATTCTAATCTAGCTTTAGTTATATAAACTCCACTCTATTGAAGTACTTAATACTATATATATATACAATCACTCCTTAATATGGGGTATGTACAAACACTCAAGCAATAGATATTTCAAGCTATAATCAACAAGTGACATCAATTTCATATAGGTTGTAAACAATATTTCCCTAAATACATATTATGTTCACCAAAAAAAAACAAGAAATTCACATCATTCTAAATTCAATCAATGCATAAAAGAGCAAGATTTAGCATGCATGTAAGTTTAAGCTCCATGATCTATTTGGTTTCCAATCCTAGCCTCCTCAAATCAACTTGCAACATGGAAACATACACTCCCACTCTTCCCAAATACCCTCACAAAATCTCTCAATTAATCCCTTGTAAAACCACTATCTAAATCTCTCACAAAACTCAAAAGAATAGAATAACTCTCAAAAATTAACAACGGAATGTAGATATGTGTCCCTTTGAGGTAAATAATGTCTTTATTTATACACAAAAATCAACATCTATAGGCTAGAAACAAGGTAAATGAATCAACACTTCTTAGCTCATTTGATTCGACTCGGCATACTAAATAAAAGGTGGTAGATTTCTAACTTAAGACTCAGTAAAATAGCATTACATGCTGCTTCATTCATGGACAACAAGAACACTACTCGGAAATGCAAGGTAAATAATCACATAGGTTGATTCTATCCATGCCAAATTCTACTTGACTTATTCTCCAATTCAATTTGGATTTCATCACTGAATAGAGCTCATAAAATAGACTTCTAAAGCAATGCAGTTATTAATAATTTGGTGCCACATAAACTTCTTACATGTTTGGTGTTTAGAGATAAAAGACCAAGTCAAAGCTTTTAAATGTGGTAAAAGTAACTAGGTAAATACACAATGGGGTCTAACATATCCCCCCCTTGTGAATCATCGTCCCTAATGATCTTATGTAAAAAACATAGGTATAAAGCATAAAACACATTATAGAAATATTATTGTCAAGATCTCAAAAAAGAATGTAAAACATGTGGAAACTTTTGCTCTATTTCAGAATAGTCTTCCTAAGTAGCAAAATCTTCTGCATACTGGTCCCCCTAGACTTTGCACTGTAGAACCTCTATGTTACGTAAGCAAAGCTTATGCATTCCAAGAACCTTATAGGTTCGATTGCTACTACTTGTGGGTCCTATACCTGTAAAGCATTCCGATCAATGGCGTTATTATCACTTGGTATATACTTCTTTAGGTATGCAACATGAAAGACATTATGCGTCCAAGAAAGAGTTGGTGGCAACGCTATCTATTAAGCAATAGGGTTTACTTCCTCTAGAACCTCAAATGGACCTACGTATCATGGAGCTAGTTTGGATAACTTCTCAAACTTGATGGAACTCTTTTGAGGTTTTTCTCTCAACAACACCTTTTCCCCTAATTCAAATTTTCTAGGTACTCTTTTAAAATCTACATAGCTTTTATGCCTATCATTGGCTTCAGATAGCCTTTACTTAATAATTCCAACTACTCTTCCATTTCTGGCAACATCTCTAGTCCAAGACTTACCCTATCCTCTAGCTTATCCTAGCTTATAGAAGTTCGACATTTTTTACCATACAGTGCTTTAAAAGGAGCCATTTTAATCATACAATGATAGGAATTTTTATACACAAACTCCACTAAAGGCAAGTAATCTTCTCATTTGTATTACTAATCCATGCAATATATTCTCAATAGACATTATAATACTTGATTCACCCTTTCAATTTTCCCATCCATCTCTGGATGATATGCATAAACTATATTCAATTGAGTTCCAAGTGTGGAAAACAAGGTTTTCCAAAATGTACGTGTCACATGAGCATCCTGATCTAAAATAATCTTTTCAAGAATCCCATGTAATCTAAACACCTCTTTAATGAATTTTTGAGCTATGGCAAGAGCTCCATCCGTTAAATTTTTAGGAATAAAATATGCTACTTTGGTAAGTTTTTCCACTACCACCAAAATGGAATTGTGCTTATTCCTTGACATAGGAAGACCCTGCACAAATTCCATACTAATGACCTTCCACTTACTCTCAAGAACATCATGAGGATATAGAAAGACCTGTTAGGTGATGATGTTCAAATTTCACCCTTTGATACTCTAAGCATCTTGCTACAAATCTAGAAATGTCTCCTTTCATCCCTTTCCAAAAATATAATGTCTTCACATCAACCAATATTTTAGTCACACCTGGATTTCTGGAATATGGTGCTTCATGCACTTCTTTCCATGCCAGATTTCTCAACTCTTCAAAATTAGGCACATAAATTCTTCCTTTAAACCTTAACAATCCACTAGGTTCAAAATGAAATCCTTCATACCTTGCATCTTGTGGATTATCCATTAGTGCTTGCTTAACTTGCTCATAGTACTCATCACCTTTGGATTTCTACAATACTTGACCCTTAAAGTCAGTTTGAATGGATAACATTGAGGCAATATGCCTTCTATGACTTAGGGCATTGACAACCCGCTTCTCTTTTCCCTTGATGTAATTGATATTGAATTCATAATCAGATATCAACTCTAACCATCTCCATTGTTGTGCATTCATATTGGGTTGGGTAAACAAATACTTAAGACCATGATGATCAATCTTTAGTTCAAATGGCTTCCCAAGAAACTAATTTATCTGCATCTGCAATGCATGGATAACTATTGCTAACTCTAAATCATGTGATGCATAATTTTGATCATAGGGATTCAACGTTCTTGATTCATAAGTTATGACCCACCCTTCTTGCATCAGAAGTCCACCTATCCCTTCACTTGACACATCTGTGATGAAAATGAAGTTACCCTCTAGATTTGGTACCTTCAATATCAGAGTCGTAGTCAACTTCTCCTTAAGTAGATCAAACACCACTTGACATTTTTTCATCCACTCAAACTTATTTCCTTTCCTTTACAATGAAGTAATAGGAAAAGTTATCCTAGAAAAGTTTGAAAAAAACTTCCAATAGTAGCCAACCAAACCCATGAAACTTCTAAATTTTGGTACATTTTTAGGTACTAGCCATTCTAGCACCACTTTTATTTTATTTGGATCCACTAAAATTCCCTTAGCCAAAATTATGTGACCTAGATACTGCACCTTCTTCTGAAAGAAAGTACACTTAGAGATTTTTCCATATAGCTTATGTTCTCTTAACTTGTGGAGAACTATCTCTAAATTTTTGCAATGCTCCTCTTCATCCTTAGAATAAATTAAGATATCATCCTAGAATACTAAAACGAACTTATCCAAATGATCCCTAAAACATTGTTCATTAGGTTCATAAATGTTGCAAGTGCATTAGTAAGTCTGAAAGGTAAGACTGTAAACTCATAATGACTATATCTAGTTCTAAAGATAGTCTTGAAAATATCTTCATCTTTGATTCTTAGTTGATGGTAACCTGATCACGAATCAATATTTGAAAACACAACCACTCCTCACATCTGATCAAATAGATTACCGATACATGAAGATCAGTATTGCTCTCGAGGGTGAAACACTAGGTCTTATCAATCCCTTAGATAACAACTCCTCCAAATGTGCCTTGAGTTCCATTAATTCCATAGTAGTCATTCTATAGGGCACCCTGGATATAGGTTCAAATCCTAGTACAATGTCAATAGAGAAATTGAATACCCTCTTGGGAGGTAATCCAGGTAACTCATCTGGAAATATGTTCACAATTTTTTGTAAAATGGGATATTTCTCCATATTCGTTTCTCCAGATTCCACCATTTCTCCTTCTTCAATCTCTAGAGAATCTTGTGGTTCACAATCCATGACTTTATCTTGAGGAGTGACTTCCTTGAGTTCTTCTATTTTGACTATAAATAGTTGGCAACCTTTCATTTTTTCCCTAAGCATTTGCATGGCAAAAAATCTATTGCAACTTAATCTCTCTTGGTGTTCCTTCCAACGTCACCCAATTTCCCAAATCATCTAGATACTCTACTACATTGGAATGACAATCTACTTTGTCTTTATGTTTCCATAGCCAATTCATTCCTAGAATGACATCATAATATCCTAGGGGTGCTATGTACAAGTTTAATTCAGTTGAGAAAGTAGGAAGTTCTACCCTAGCTTCGAACAAGCATTACTTCACTGTTGCTCTTGTCTAGTTTGCATACTCAACAATTGAAGACTTTTCAATAAATCTAGATTTTCTAGATATTTGATTAGCTACTCTAGGTAAAATAAAAAAAATTGTTGATCCATTATCAATATGTACAATTATAGGTATACCAAACAAAATACTTGGAGTTTCCACTCGTGTGACCTAAAATTCAGCTTGTCGATTATCCAAGGCTACATGGGTATTTTGTTGGAATGTAGTTCATTGTTGAGGAAGAGAATTTCCTTTCACTTGAGATCCTAAAGGTTTTTTGGGACATTGAGCGGCATAATGATCCCCCCCAAAAGTAAAACATCCTTCTACGGGTCCCTTCCTTCTTGCAGACTTGTCTAATTTACTTACATTCCCTCCAATATTATTGAAATTGTTATTGTTCTTTCCTCAACGGTCTCTTCTTGATTCATTCCAATTTTTACAATATCCCATAATCCCTTTCCTTTGAGATTCTTGTGCTCCAATAGACTTCTTTGGAACTTTATTTACTTGAGACCCACCGAACTTCTTTCAGTTTCTATTCTCCTAGTGGATTAAAATGGCTTTGAGCTTCTACTCTTGCTTGAATGCCTTTTTCATATATTATATCCATAGTATTTGGACCATGTACATCCGCCTCACCACCAATTGAGCTATTCAACCCCATTATAAAATTTCTATTACAAAATTGTTCATCCTTCTAGTACATTAGCACATACTTTAGAAGACGGGTGAACTTTTCCTAGTATCCGTTCACCGACATATCACCTTGCTTTAAATTTTGGAAATCAATCAAATTTTGGTCATAAAAGAATTGGGGTAGCCATGTTTTCTGAAATATTTCAACAAACTTGTTCCAAGTTAAATTTAGAGAACTAAGACCAAGTTCCATCTTTTTGTTCATCCACCAATTAGAAGCTTCTCTCATTAACTAAAAATCACCCCAAACAACTTTGGTGACCTCAGAATAGTTTTTGATTTCAAAATATTTTTCCATTTAAATTAACCAAGCCTTAGCCTCATCTCTGTTGGTGCTTCCCTCAAATTTTGGTGGGATAAATTTTCTCATATCCCTAGACAAATCAATTGTCACACATTTTATTTTTCTATTTTTAGATTTGGACAAATATTCTTCTCCCCTATGTTGAATTGATTGATTAAGTTCATGAGAATTCTCTCCTTCATTCTCATTGGGTATTTCTTCCTCTTCACCTAATGGGATTTCCTGCTCTTCTTTTCCTTTCACTTATTGTTCAATATTTATATCCTTTCCCTAGTTTCATCCATGATGGCCAAGATGTGTCCAACTTGGTTTCAGTATTATCCTAGACCTTGTCCAACTTCCTAACTTTCTCTAGGATTAGTCCTTGTTCTCACCATCCTTTCAAGAAAAAATTATACTTGAAGGTTCATCTATATTAGATCCTATCATTTTTCACTTAATATATTGAAAACTTTTCAAAAGAGCAAACATTCACACACAAGAATTTCTATTTTTCTCACAAGTTTTGATAAAGAAAATAACTTTTCAATTATTCATAAGGATTTTCAATTTCCTTTCATTTACATGGAATTATTGTTCAAGTAGTCAAGAGGAGAGCATCCATCAAATTCACTCTCAAATACATATCTTAACGGGGTATACCCCTCAGATTTTTGTTCATCTCTAATTTGTTCTTCTGTATACCAAAAAGGATAGTATCCCTTGGATTTATCTTTCGATACATAAATTTTGAGGTACATAAGCCTGTAACTCACCACTTGAGGCTATAATAATCATTTCAAAATGGGGTAAAACACAAGGGTCTCTAAACAACATAGTTGGATTGACGCTGCATTCTGAGGGCATATCCCTAGAAAGTGATAGTGAGTCTAATTTTGTTGGAGAGATAGGAGATAGATAGTTGAATCTGGCTTCATTTCTCATGCTTCACTTCTCTTGGATAATTTTCAATAGAGCATGACCGATTGTCTTAGTATCACTTAGCCAGATGGAATTTTCATAGTTAGTTCCCTCTGTAGTACAAACAAGGGCTTCCTTTTCCTTCTTGGCCTTTAGGTAACGCTCATTCTCGATTACTGAATTTCTTGTAGTTAAATTGAAATGCACCATCCTAGCACACGAATTTTCCAAACATTAGATTCACCTAATTTTGGAATGGAAAACATAGTGAGCACATAGGCTCTAGAGTTGAAGTTGGTAGCTCTAATACCACATGTAACATGCCCCTTGCTTAACTCATTAATTTTCCTATGTTCTACCACAAGTGAATTTAAACTAATTTCCAAACACAACGATAAAAACAAATATTTTCAAAACAAGATAATATGCACATATGATAGCAATAAATTTTCTTTCTCATTTCATTCAATGAAATGTACAATATTTCTAAAGAAATGATTTCATAATCTAGATACAAAATAAATTTTCCATCTTCCAAAGAAATAGATACAAGATACATACATAGCTCATCTGAGCTTCATTAGCACTAGAAATACAAATAATCTAGGAAATCAACTTTCAAATCTTGGCTCGTCGACTATGAGGAGAAGCGTCACTCAAGCGCTTTTTTGTCATCCACAGACTAACTGTGGTCCCTACACATCTACCACATATGGTAAGATGGACCTACCCTTTGATGAAGAGCTTTGGTTTGGAAACCTCAAAATACTAGCTAGTCCTGAGCTGGTGTTGTGTCTTACATAACTAGAACTTTACCATACAGATTATCTATATTCTATGTGTCTGAGAATCCCAAACTAGCATGCTCTAAGGTATCACAATAAACTGATAGTGTAACCAGTTGTGAATTACACCACTTTGTCCAAAGTATTCATCACCCCTAATTCCAAATGGATGTCACACTCTCATGCACCATTCTAGCTCGATTTGTTAAGACCATTCATACTTTATGCATAGGCAATTTCCTCCATTGGATAATCTTTAACCCCAGGAACAACCTATAAATACTAAGTTTACTATGACTCTTGTAATAGGTAAAACATGTGTTTCCATAACCTACCAATTCCAATCTATCTTTAGCTATATAAACTCCACTCTATTGAAGTACTTAATATTATATATATACACCAACTCCTTAATATGGAGTATGTACAAACACTCAAGCAATAGATATTTCAATCTATAATCAACAAGTGACATAAAATTCACATAGATTGTAAACAATCTTTCCCTTAACATATATTATATTTTCCAAACAAAAACAAGCAATTTGCAACATCATTCCAAATTCAATAAAAGCATAAAAGAGCAAGATTCAACGCTCATCTATGTATAAGCTCCAAATTTATCTATTTGGTTTCCAATCCTAGCCTCCTCAAATCAACTTGCAACATGGCAACATACACTCCCACTCTTCCCAAATACCCTCATGAAATCTCTTAGTTAATCTCTTGTAAAACCACTCTTTAAATCTCTCACAAAACTTAGAAGAACAAAGTAACTCTTAGAAAATAACAACAAAATATAGATATGTGTCCCTTTGAGGTAAAGAATGCCTCTATTTATACACAAAATTTAGCATCTATGACTACAAAGGATACTTATCACTTTATGTCTCATATCATAATTATTGGCATTGATTGTCATTGGTGTCATTACTTGGTGAGATTTTTGTTGGTTTTCATTGATACTTGAGGATATTATTGTGACGTTAACACTTGGTATGTTTGTTGGCATTGCTTGTCAACACTTGGGGAGATTTTTGCACATGCTTGTGACATTGTTGTTTAATATTGGTTGTCATTGATGCCTCAGTTTGGGGTATCATTGGTATTTTTTGTTGAGGTTCTTTCAATTGTATGTTGTTGATACTCTATGATGATTGGTTGGTATTGGTTGTATGTCATGCCTTTGATGTTGTTGATATTCATGGTTGGTTATCATGCCTTAGTTCATATCAAGTAAAGTAGTATTGAGTATGGTTGATGTCAGAAGAGATATTATCATGATGGTATATTAAGATGAGGATTAGAAGTAATGTTGATGGTGTAGAGATGTTGATGGTCTCTAGTATGTTCTATTCTCTCCCCTATTTGTCCTGAAGAAGTAAGTGTTGCTACAAGGAAGTTTTGGTCTTCGCAAGTTGGTGAAAGTTTTTGATAAATGAATTTTCTTTGAAGGTTGTTTGGGAGAATTATTTACATTCCTCCACTATTGAAGATATGGTCTTTCAATTTTGGATTTAGTGCTTGTGTTATGTGGATATCGTACTCCTATCTTTTTAGGTCACTAGTGTTCCCAAAGAGGTTTATGCTATTTCCAGTGTGTTGGAAGTTTTGTTGGTTGTTTGGATTGGTCCAAAAAATGATCTACATTTCTCTACATTCATGTTTTCACTCTTGTGGCTTGGTGGATGTGCTCTCAGTGCTTGTGTAGTGTCTTAGTTCAATTTTCATGTGATGGTGTGTACCACAAGTTGGTTTATTAATATTCTATCTCATGGTTGTGTAATTTGTGCTTTTGGGATGAAGTATTCTGCTACTATTTGGTTTGTGGTGGTTGTTTGTGGCATGACAATGTGAAAGAATTTTATGGAAGTTCTTTTGGATGTTCATCGATCATCTTTTTTGTGGTCCACACATGAATGATTGATCTCTTTGGTGCTGCATATTGTATTGAATCGGTATTCTAGGAAATTTGTGGATATTTGGTTGACAAGGCTTCTTATCTTGCTTGTGTTATGTGCTTTAGGGTCTGTGTCAACATTTGAGGTTATGTTAAGTTAGATTTAGGTCCTGACCTATCTTATTGAGAATCATATAGAGTAAATTTAGTTACAAAAGTGCTTTTGGGACGACTAGTAGTATACTACATGTTTTATCTACATGTTTCCTTATTGCTGACTTGGGTTGATGTGCACTAGCATGCAATTTTTTTGGATCATATTGGAAGATGTAATAGGATTTATTTTGGTCCTCTCTATCTTCTGGATAGGACCACATTGTGTTTTTGTGGCCGACTTGTTGAAATCTTTTTTTTACATATTCTTTTTGGTTGACTTAATTGATGTTTTGAGATCTTGAGGAGGATATAAATGCAAAAACAATTCAGTTACACGAGGAGTTAGAGTGTGGTAAGGTGTAAAGATGAATTGAAGTAGTGATTTGTGAAAGAAAAATATTAATGAGTTTTAGCGCCTTAGTCAACAGAGTATATTTTTGACACATGTTAATTTCATATTCTTCATGTATCCTACTCTGAGATAGTGAATCTCATCATATCCTTGTAATTTGTATCTTTCCCTAGGGTTGTGCACCTCATTATTGCAATTCCCTTGTATCTTTCCTTAAGGTTGTGTGTCTTAGCCTGCAAGTCCATTAGCAGTTGTAGAGTCTAACTAATATGTTTATAAACTTGGTAAAATCTACTAAATTCAGAGGGTTAACTAGTTGAACAGTCCACTTCAGATTATTAAGACTACATTAAATTATCAACCAAGGTGTGTAAGCTTATGATGGTACTGCACATATGTGCCTTCATGGACTCATGTACACCTAGATTATCCTATGTAAACTCATTTAAACTATTCTACTTTGCCGAAAACTTACAAAATTACAATAAACAATAAAAGTAGTTACAAAACCTAATGGCTACAGGTACCTTCAACATAGGATGTAGGTGACTGCTAATAATAAGTACAAAATCAATCTAAAACTTATTCAGAATAACAAGGCAATTAAATCTAACCTCTGGAGTACTAAGATTCACTATTTATACAACTGTTCATGAATGAAAACTAATGAAATCAACCATAAGAATTATTCTACCTTAGCAATGTATTTATGAAACAATAAAAATGTTATTAATAGGAATGCATAAATAAATGAATAAGTAAATGAAGTGAAAGGCAGTACCTCAAGTGGCCAACTCAGGGGACCGTCTCACTTAACTAAGAACCAAATCCAACTTAGAATCTTACGCATCCATGTAACATATAACTCCATTCATTGCATAACACCAAATATCACATAGAATCCTTCTTTAGATTGTACTCAATAATGGCATCTTAACAACATGTTTCTAGATAAAAAATGGAAATGACTAACTACTTAATAACTTGTAACAACCAACTAACTTAGCTACAAACTCATGCCCTAACTTTATACAAAAACGGGGAGAGACTTATTCAAACTACTAATTAACTTCAACTATTAATCACATTCCTAGATACGAGGACATGTAATTAAGATTGGCTTATTTATTCTAACTGAAAAAGGAAGAAAGACCTATTCAACAAAGATCTTAAATAAAATGGCTTGCATGTGAAACACATAGGCAACCGTTCAGAGTTCTAGAACAAGTATCTTCCTTCAGTATTTATTCTTCCATGATGATTCACATCCAACTCCATAGTTTCCAACACCTTAAGCAGTTTGGACTTTAATGGTCACCTGTTTCATTGCTTCGGTTCCTACTACAAATGCTTTGTTCTTGTTACCCCGTGTTGAGCTATAAAGATGTTAATCCATATAACATACATATACAACTAACCTTCGTAATTAAATCATATAATTATATTTATATACATGCATTCTCACATTTAAATCATTGGATTGCTACGAAAATTATCACCATATTTCTTATTCTTCAAACTAGGTTCAAGTTACAAGGTATGTTTTAGTAGGATAGCATATTATGGAAGTTTCTATGAAATATACTTAGAAAATATATAAAAAGTCTTTGAAATCTTATGAAAAGTAATAGAAAAATCACTAATGATCAAGCCCATCATTTCCACCCAACTTATCTTTTTGCTTGTCCCTAAGCAAAAATAATTGACTAAAACCTCCTACGGAAGAAGATTATAATATAAAGAAATTTTCCTAAGATCCATGAATGCATTGACTCCCTATCCATATTTGAGATAAAATCCATTATAGCATGCAAGCCTATCCAGCTTAACTAATTCCACATTGATCATTGATCATTCTTTTCCCCTATTCAATGTGGTACTAGATGAAGTAGAATAGGAGGGTGGTAGGTAAGTGAAATCCATTCCACTCCTCTCAGTCCTAAAATTATGACATACTTACACAATCTCTCAAACATACTCATAAAATTATACAAATAGTGAGGCTCTTTCTTCTATAACTCTGGAGTTAAGTTGTTCCACCTATTTTCTACATAATTTAGGTAGTCCTAGAGGTTGGTCTCTGCAAGCTATTGAATCCTTGTGTAATCCTAAAGTCTCAAGTCCATAATTACTTTTCCCACTCCCTAGTGAGAAAGGAGTGTCAACCATTGAGTAATGACTCGATTGGGATCTATTGCTTCATTCTTGAGTTGCAATGAGACTATTTTTTCTTGTTCCTCATATTTTTCCATTGATTCCCCTCAGAGTTGTTCATTACTGAAATAGGATGCCAAGTTTCTTACTTGAAAATCCCCAACATAGATTAAGGGATTACATTCAGTGTCCTCTACCATCACATAGTTGTGGAGATAATATTCACACAGCTGGTCTTGCTCCTCCAATTTAACTGTATTGAATAAACTAAGAAAACTATGCCTCTTATTTAAAGCAAATGACTAATCATTAATGAACTTATTAAACTAAAAGTTGAGAAACTTTTCTTTCAAGAATAATGCATACACTCTAGGTGGAGGTCTACACTAAATAATTTGGATGGCTCTGCCTATCACTTCAGTCAATTTCTCCTCCATTTTTTTTAGTTTCAAGTTCTTATCTTCTAGTGATGCATTCAAAATATGTTTCTCCTTTTCCCAGTTTTCTTTTTCTTGCTTAAATTGATTAGTGACTTTTATCGATTCCAACCCTAGAGATAAAGATGTATGATGTGTTGGTGTTTTTAAAATAGGGGTTCATGATTCTAACGCTACACTATCCTGAACCTCTATTTTATCCTCAACCATCTATGCTAGTAAATCCAACTTAGCTCCATGACGGTATGTTTGTATATTTTCTTCCAACTCCTGAATTCTCATTTCCTTCTCTTTGTCTCTTTGTTCATTATTTTTCACTTGTGCTTAGAGTTGTTCCATTCTATCAAGAACTTCTTGAAGCTCTTTTCTTATATTTTTTTCTTCCAACAATTCTTCCTTTTCTTCAAAATCCAAATCATCATCATCCCTTGAAATATCAAAAATTTCCCTATTGGGGTTGTTGGGGGCTACTTTTCTTGTTTTCTTTGCAATAAATATATCCTCTAAATTAGAGTCAGAGGAAGAATAAATATACCTTCTTTTTCTAATAGGTACATTAACATTTTCAAGAATATCAATAAAAACATCTTCAAGGACATCTCTTTCCCTATCTGTGTTAGTATCTATCATCATTGCATCCTTATCTTGTTTTCCTTCATTTCTTCCTTCTTCTCCATGCTCTTCCATGCTTCTCTTTTCAACATTATGCCTTCTCAACCTTCTTGAGTGTCAGGGAGTAACAGTTTCTTGTGTAACTTTACTCTTCTTCCTTTTGCTCCCCTTTTTCTTCTCTACCCCTTCCTTTACAACATTTTTCTGCATCTCAACACCTTTATTCTTCTTTATCTCAACACCTTTATTCTTCTTTTTCCCTTTTAAAATTTTGATGCAATACCCCTTTTAGCTCTAGGGTTTTGAGATGATGAGGGATCTTCTATTACCATTGGTACATGTTCTAATATATCATGTTGTTCAAACTAGCTATGGCTGCAAGTAGGTGAAGCCAATGGTGTAATAGGAGAATTTCCTCTCTCGGGTTCATCTTGCTCAAGTTCAATTTTTGGTTCAGACCCGGGTTGAGGTTCATCCTCTACTTTAGGTACCTCAAGCAATTGAGTGATATCCTTACAATTCTTGAAATCATCCCAATTAATTTGTGGGTGTTGAATTCTTATACTTCTTTTAACCAATAGGATTATTAAGCAATGATGGGACAAAGTGGTGTATGCTTGTTTCCTTTGATATTCATTTTCCATTCTTTTCAACATGTTATACAAAAAATTGGGTACATTCACCATTTTATCATGTCATAAATGATTTAGCAACTTAAAATGCACAGTGTATAAGAGATTGTGGTGGCTATCACAAGTAAAATATTTAATAACATAACTAGCGCATTTTCCCCAAATGAATGGAAGGGAAAGTCACTTTGTACCTTGAGATGTGGAGTCTAGAATTTCTCCTCACTCACAAAACTCCTCCCTTGCCACCACTGCATCTCCACGAGCTGGGTATTCAAACCCCGTTCAAGGCAAGCTTGTGACTTGAGCAATTTGCAACTCGGAAGCATCTACTATCAACCCTCTCATTATTGCTTCATCATATTATAATGTTGCTAAAAATTCCCTTGCTATGTCATTATCATACTATGTCAGCTTAAAAAATAATTCCAACCATCCTACTCTAGTAAAGAGAGGCAAAACCATCAAATCTTCTAATATTTCTTTATGCACGGACGGTTCTCTACGTATAACATCTCCTCCCATTGTCGTATTGTTCTGCAACCTTGTAGAATTCAAATTCTACTCAAAATTTCAACTTCACCACCCTTAAAAACCCTCCGATATACTATTTCTTAAAATATCTTCCCTTATACTCAATACTAGAACTCACTATCCCTCTTTTCTTTTAGCTCAATCAAGTGCAAAGTCTTTTATCTTAGCTTATTTTAGGGTAGAAATCACATTATTAGAATTAACAAAGAGGTATTTTATGTTTGGGAGTTTTGGAAGGATGACATATAATGATATCTGACAAAATTAGGTGGCGAAAACCAAGACTAATCATGACTATAATACCCCTCCCCCCAACTTAAATTGAAGTGACTTCACTTCATGCATGGCGCGATAGGGGTGATGGAAGAATAATGAAAACAACTAGTGAAATATTGTTCACATGCATAACTTAAATCAAGAATATTAATTAATACAAAAAGAAATCTAATTTAATTATGAGAAGTTAGTTGTTGTACATGTGTAATAGAAATTATTGCATGGGACAATTTGGAACTAGAAAAAGATGTAATTTGGCATTTAATTGATTTGATCAACATTAAATACATGAAATTGGATAAAAATTTGATGGTGGTGATGTGAGTGGAACTAGATATGGGAATTTTATTGGGAAATGAATGAGGCATGTAATATGAGTGGAATGCACAAGAAAACAATTCAAATTTTCCAAGGTAGTGTAGGTGTAGGTACAACAAGTGTTATTGCGAGCACTTCAAGCACATGGTCTATCTGTATTTAACAAATTAAATTTCCAGGTCCTTACAAAAATAGGTCTTGATGGATGTTGAATAACTGGATAACAGGTTCCTCTGGAGTACAATATGTACATCATGGAAAGTGTGCAGTATGTGCATAAATAGTGTGTTGTGTGTTCATGTGTTTTAAAGCATAAGAAATTATGCCTGGATGATTTCAGGGGTTGAGTTACACAACTCAACCTCTAGATCACCAGACATTCTTGGTATGTCCCTTAGTATAGATGTAGGACTTTGTGAATTACTTTATGTTTCAGGCTCACTGTGAGCACCATATTTTTGGATTAGTGAAAATTTGAATTCATCATGTTATATTGGCTTCTTATATAACTTGAGTATGTAGCCATTAACAAGAAGTGTGAACCGGGTTGCATCAATGGTATGTAATTGCACTACTCCATTTGGGTAAACTTACTAATTTCATAAGGGCCCAGCCACCTAGATTGGAATTTTCCCTTGAAATCCTTATACCTTGAGTCACATAGCAAATCCCAATCCCCTTCAATGAATTATTTTGTCTTTATGAACTAATCATGCCATTTCATTTTTTGTTGATGCATCACCTCTGTATGATGAACTAATTCCATGTAGATTTCATCCAACCCATTCAAAGAGTGCAATATTTCCTTTCGTGCCTTTGTTAAATCCATGCCTTACTCCACTACTATCCTTAGGGTTTTGTATTCAAATTCTACAGGAAATACTATTGTTTTTCCATAAACCATTTCATAAGGGGTAAAACCTATAGTTGTCTTCCATGTGGTTTTATATGCCCAAACAAATTCTGGTAATCTGGATTTCCAATATCTCATATGAAGCTGCACTATTTTTTTCAGTATATTTTCAATCTCCCTGTTGGTGACCTCTACTTGACCATTAGCCTGAGGATGATATGGGGTAGATTTATTGTGCCTGATCTGATACTCTTCTACCAATTTGTAAATTAGGTTTGATGTGAATTGTGGTCCTTGATTAGTCATTATCTCTTTAGGTACACCATACCTAGTGAAGATCTCATATAATAATTTTGCTACATTTCCATCTTTGGCAAACTGCAATGCTTTTACTTCTACCCATTTGGTTAAGTAGTCAGTGCATACCAATATGTACTCTTTATTATTTGAATTAGGAGAGTTAGGTCAAATAAAATCCAACCCCCATTTATCAAAAGGAGCCAGTGATAGCTAAGGCTATAAATGAATTTCATCACTTCTTGTAGGTCTTCCCATTCTTTGGCAGAGGTTGCAACCTTTAGTATACTTAATAGAGGCCTTATGTAGGGTTGGCCAATAATATCCTATTGTCAAGATATTAAAGGATGTCCTCTTAGTTGCAAAATTTTCACCACAGGGTTCGTCATGGCATGCTTTCAATATATCAAACACTTCATCCTCCCTAATACATCTTCTCATAATTTTATTTGGGCCAGTGTAAAATAAAAATCCAAAAATCCAAGAATAAGGGAAGAATTTATGAACCAACTGTCATTTCTCTCTTGGAGAAAAGTAACCTAGAATCTACCCTGATGCCAAATAGTTAGTTATGTCAACATACAATGAACACTTGATAGCCAATTATATAATGTCTGAACTTGTTAATGGCATGGACAACTACAAGCATTTCTTTTTTTGTCACAATGTAGTTCAACTTTGCTCCTTGGAGGTTTTTTCTTATATAATATATTGCATATTCTGTATTCCCTTCTTTTTGCCCTAGGACTGCTCCAATGGCAAAGTGTGATGCATCAGTGTGTATGTGAAATGGCAATGCCCAATTTGGACCTCTTAAAACTAGTGCATGAGTTAAAGTTTTTTTTAATTTCTCAAATGAACTCTGACAACCTTCAGTCAAATTAAACTCACTATTCTTTGTCAAAAAAAAACAAAGGTGCAACAATTTTACTAAAATATTGGATGAATCACCTACAGTAACATGCATGTCCAAGGAAGCTTCTTACATCTTTTTTTTTGTGGTACAAGTAGGGTAGATATAATTTCAATCTTCTTTGGATCAACCTGTATTCCTTCACTAGATATAAATTGTCCTAACACGATGCCTTATGTCATCATCATTAAACACTTCTCATTGTTGAGTGGTAGATTTTATTCCTTACATATTTTTAACACTTTATCCAGGTTACTAAGAGCTTCCTCATAACATTCACCATAAGTGGTGAAATCATCCATGTATATCTCCATCCAATTATGTGCAAAATCAAAAAATATGTTGAGTACTTCTCTTTAAAAGGTAGCTAGAACATTGCACAATCCAAAAGATAAAATAGAATATGCATATGTTCCCCAAGGACAGGTAAATGTGGTCTTATCTTGATCTCCTAGTATAAATTTGATTTGATTATAACCACTGAAACCATCAAGAAATGAAAAATATTTCTTTCTTGTCAAAGAATCTAGAACTTGGTCAATAAATGATAGTGGAAAGTGATCTTTCCTTGTGGCAGCATTTAATTCCCTATAATCAACACAAACTCTCCATTTCCCACCTTTCTTGGGAACTATTACCAAAGGTTAAACCCATTCATTGTCTGATATAGGGTATATAAAACCAACATCTAAAAGATTTTGTAGTTCAAATTTCATTATATCTCTTAGAGTTGTATTCATGTGCCTCTATGGTTGTCTTATAGGTATGTAACCATCATTAATGTAAATCCTATGCATATGCAATTGAGTGTGCTTGCATTCATAGATCAAGATCAATGCCCCTCGTATCATGGTAATCTAATGCATATGCAATTGAGTGTGCCTGCAACATTGATTTCAAAGAATTGTGTTGCTCCTCAATCAAGGTATTATCAATATTTAACATCCTCCCTGGCATAATTTCCAACTCTTTTGATAACTCTTGAACTGATGAGAGATCAAAGCTTGGTATAATGGGTAAACACTATCGAGGGAGTAATGAATGAAATAGCTATGATATTTCTTCTCTAGAATCAGTAGGTACAATACTTTGCAAGGGGTCTTGTAGGCATATGATACAATCATGTTGATGTGGGCCCCTACCACAATCATTTTGGATTATATGAGCAATGATCTCATCTTCAACCTATTCATCTAATAAGGGGTTGCGCTCAATAATCATGAATGTTTGAAGATAACATCTATCTTCCTTCTCCTCACCCAAATTAGGCCAAATGGTGTGCTCAAGATTTGAATATGGTTGGGTAGGTGGATAAAGAACCAAGTTCTTTATGATTTTCCCATTGGATATTATCATTTTACCAGATCTACGGCTTATAAATGCATCAGTTGTTGCCAACCAAGGCTTGCCTAGGATGAGTGGGTAACCTACAAAATTAACTTTGGGTTGCAATACTATAAAGTCTGCAGGGTATTCCCAAAAATCTAATGCAATAACTAAGTCTTCAATAATCCCCTCAGGTTTAACCATAGACCTATCATCTAATTTCAAGATGGTCTGTGTGAGCTTGAGATTGATCACTAAAGCAATTGCATTGTTTCTTTTGTCATGACATTGATGGCTAGTCCCAAGTATATCAAAGTGTTTTTGATGAGGGTCCCATTGATCTTAACATCCACAATTGGACTACCAGGATAAGTATACTTAGGGACTGTAATGTTCCCTAACATGATATCTGCAAGATTCCCCAAAAAATCAACTGTTTGTGGATCTTTCCTTTTTTGCATGGTTTCTTAAGATAGAGATCCCTTATTGTCTTAGTATATATGGGAATGTATTTTATAGCTTGGATAAGTTGGATTTTGATGTTAACATCTTTCAACTACCCTAAAAGGTATGTCTCAACCTGTGTGTGATGCTTTTGTAGAGCTAGGCATTCAAGAAAAGGTGGCTTAGGATTTGAGATAGTTTGGTGTACCTTATTTTGTTCAAGCTCTAAAGGTGGTTTATCAAAAGACTCAACTATAGGTTCATCATCCTCCGTCTCTATAATTTGGGAGGATGAAGGTCCAACAAGTTGTTTTCTCGATTGGAGGTGGACATCGCTCACCTCTACCATAAGTGGGGTACTACATAGCTTCGTTAGTATAAGCTTGTTGAATAGGCTTAGTGTTAGGGTTAGGTGCAAGTTGGGTAGATATTTTTTGCTTAGGTGGTTGGGATGCAAGATTTTATGGTGGCATTAGTTCTTGTTGTTGTTGTGGAGGAGGGAGCATGGGCTGCTGATAGTGCATATTTTGTTGCTACCATTGCTAGCCTTTCTACCATTGAGGTTGACATTGATTCTACTGGTTTGGCCATTGTGGATTGTAATTGGGACCTTGAAGGTTCTATTGTGGCCAAGGATTTTTTGTTGGTTCCAACTAGGTTGAGGATTTGGCCATTGGGGATTTTTCCATTAGTCTTATTTACTTGCTAGGGTTGAGAGTTCCAAGCAAAAAACAATTGGTTACCAATAGGAAAAGATGAATTAAAACTAAGGGGGTTTTATGGAATAGCTTTTCTATGTTTCCATAGCCCCCTTTGTTCTATATAAAATATTTTTCCATCATCTCCTTCAATGGGTTGAAAGTTTGGCTTCTCGACTTTCTCTTGTTGGTTGTTGGCCACTCTTTTACATTTACAATTTTCTTTCCTTTGCCTATGGCTTGGACAATACTCAATAATCATAGACTTTGCTTCCTCCCACTTCTTCTTGATGTGGAGAGTATCTAGCTATGTTTCCAAATGACTGATTATGTCTTCTTTCATGTTGGATAACAGATTTCTTAGCTTGATTTAAAAAACCCTAGTAGATAATTTACCAAGAATTGATGTTCTAGTTTCTCTTGGCCACTTTGTGAAGTTCTTGGAGTACTTTTTGCATATCTTACAAATCTCTTCAAATTTAATTCAAGAGATGTCTCCTCTTGTAATAAGGTTAAGGGCATCAATATAGTCTTCATTAACTCCTCTAAAAAAGACTAGCTTGAGAGACTCTTCTGACAACTTGTTCTTGGGGGATTTATTAAGAGAAAACTGAAATATTTCAACATAATCTTCTAAAGATTCATCATCCTTTTGTTTCATTCAGAATATATCATCCTTCCTCCTATCAGATCCTCTATAGTAGTCTTGATACTTCTCCAAGAATAGTGTCTTCATGGTGTCCCAATCAAGAACAATATATTTACCTAATCCCATAAACCATCTCAAAGTTGCTTCCTTGAGAGTGGTAGGAAAAAGCTTCAACCTAAGTGCATCAGAAGTAAAATCATGAATTTTTCATAAGACATCAAATTCAAATAGGAATGTATTTGGTTATTCAATGATTAACCCATAGAAAACTGGCAAGGTTGAAGGAGGGATATTTTTCAACACTATAGCCCTTTGTTGGTTAGTAATAGGAAACCCAAATGTTAGTCAAGAATCATCATTTGCTACATCACCCATGGTGCGATATGTTCCTTAGATGTATGTGCACTAGAAGCTGGTGAAAAGGAAATTTCTTCTTCAGTGGTACCTTCGCTATGACTACTAGGCTCACCAATCTCTGCAATAGCTTCCTAGCATGTAGAGGGAAGGAAACTACCCAAGGGATCTCTTTGCCTCTGCATACATAAAATATGAATTTAATTTAAATGGGCCTGCATAATGTTAGTAGCTTGGTGTTGAAAACTGGTGTCTAACAGTCCTAATGCTTAAAAGAAAAATTAACTATAAAACTTGTAAAAATAGGTCTGTGAAGATAGCACCATCCCTAAAAACGGTGCCAAAAATGTAGAGTCTAACTAATGTGTTTTTAAAGTTGGTAAAATCTACTCAATTCAAAGGGTTAACTAGCTGAACAGTTCACTTCACATTGTTAAGACTACATTAAATCATCAACCAAGGTGTGTAAGCTTATGGTGGTACTACAAAATATGTGCCTTCATAGACTCATGTGCACCTAAATTATCCTATGTGAACTCATTTAAACTATTCTACTTTGCCGAAAACTTACAGAATTACAAAAAAAGTAAAAGTAGTTACAAAACCTAATGACTATGGGTACCTTCAACATAGATTGTAGGTGACTGCTAATAATAAGTAAGTACTTAATCAATCTAAAAATTATTTAGAATAACAAGGCAACTAAATCTAACATTTGGAGTACTAAGATTCACTATTTATACAACTGTTCATGAACGACGACTAATGAAACCAACCATAAGAATTATTCTACCTTGTAAATGTATTTATGAAATAATAAAAATGTGATTAACAAGAATGCATAAATAAATGAATAAGTAAATGAAGTGAAAGGCAGTACCTTGAGTTGCCAACTCAAGGGACTGTCTCACTTAACTAAGAACCAGATATAACTTAGAATCTTACGCATTCATGTAACATATACCTCCATTCATTGCATAACACCATATATCAAACAAAATCCTTCTTTATATTGTATTCAATAATGACATCTTAACAACATCTTTCAAGATAAAAACTGGAAATGACTAATTTCTTAATAACTTGTAACAACCAGCTAACTTAGCTATGAACTCATCCCCTATCTTAATACAAAAAAGGGGAGAGACTTATTCAAACTATGAACTAACTACAACCATTAATCCCATTCCTAGATACGAGGACATGGAATTAAGATTAGCTTATATATTCTAACTGAAAAAGGAAGAAAGACCTATTCAACAAAGATCTTAAGTAAAACAACTTTCATGTGAACCACATAGTCAACCGTTCAGAGTTCTAGAACAATTATATTCCTTCAGTATTTATTCCTCCATGATGGTTCAAGTCCAACTCCACAACTTCCTACACCTTAGGTGGTTTGAACTTTAATGGTCCCTTGTTTCACTGCTTCGGTTCCTGCTACAAATGCTTTTTTCTTGTTACCTCATGTTGAGCTACAAAGAGGGTAATCCATACAACATACATATAAAACTAACCTTCATAACTAAATCATAGGATTCTATTTATATACATACATTCTCACATTTAAATCATGCAATTGCTACAAATATTATCACCATATTTCATATTCTTCAAACTAGGTTCAAGTTGCAAGGTATGTTATAGTAGGATAGTATATTATGGAAGTTTTTGTTTGAAATATGCTTAGAAAACATATTGTAGACATCCAAATTTAACCACTCCGATATGGTCAAAATCCTATCATTTATTATTCTAATATGTCTATATTAATTAAATGACATATTTAATTAATATTATCCCCTTTCTCTAAGGTTCCCAAAAGTATTTAATTAAATACTTTATCCTTTACCATTTCCTCTCTAAATTAAATAAATCAATCAATTCATTTAATTTAGTCAATTATCTTTTTCAATTTTTAATTCATTATATCTCTCTCCTTGTCCCATCCTCCATAACATATTCACTAATCAAGGTTAATTTAATTAATACTTCATTAAGATGTGCATATCCTTAATTAGGATTAATGTCACATCCTCCATATTTAGCCACTTTTCTCTAATCATCATTAATTAACCTAATCACCTATTTGCACAATCCTAATCCTAATCACTTACCTTTTCTAGCATGTTCTTAAGTCAACATTTCTTCGTACTTACCTTTTTTGGGTTTACTTCTTCCCCATTTGAATTAAAAATTCACACTTATTCTCCCCATGAATTTGTCTTCCCTATAACCTCTTAAAGGTCACATTAGACACATGCACAAAGACCTCCTTTTGGAATACCTTGTCTTATCCATGGGTCTCTCCCAAGATTGTGAATTTTAAATTCACTTTTATTCCTCCAATGTCTTCTCCAATCTCCATGGTGACAAGAGTGGACTTTCTAAAATTCCTCACTTGTCACTTTCAGCCCCACTTGGGAACAAGGAATCCCTTTTTTGGGAAATCCTCTTCAATCCCAAAGTACTTGCAAGTACCTTGGGACCTCATGGCCTTTTCCACATCACTTGTACCCTTTCCATCTCACTTTGTCTTTTGCACACTTCATCTACCACATGGTGAAATGTGAGGGCTTGTGAGTTCTGAACTCACCATAACACTCCATCTTGGCCATAGTGGCTCAATCTTGACCATTGAATCCTCTAGAGAATTCAATTTCTTCTATAAATAGCCCCATTTTCACTCATAAATGGATCTTGACTCTTGAGCTTATGAATCAAAATCTTGTGACTCTAATGAAATTATGATCTTATGACTTTTAAGCTCTCAAGACTTTTATTGCAGAATTTATCACTTGCATTTTCGTCTTAGAATCCATTATTGCATTCACCCACCACCATTAGTCCTTCAACCACCATCATTGCAAGCTTACTATCCAAGGAGCACATATCAACAATATTATCAAGGGCCAGCCAAGGATCAACATGAATAGAAGGTATAATCACTTTGTTTTTATCTTTCTTTTATTTGTGTTTAACACAACCCAATCTTGAAGTGTTTTTGTGTTGTTTTTCTCATTGCATTTAGTTATTTTTTTTCATATTTAGAGTAATAACTTTCACTGCACACATTTCTAGCACGCCCACACCCAAAGTTTGGCTTTTTCCAGTTTTTGTTTATGGTTTTCCTAACTTCTATTTGCACATTTTGCTTCACGAACGGGTGACCTTGCCCAGAACAAGCGACCACACCCAAATTTTGGCTTACTTGTTTCACAAACAAGCAACCACGCCCTAAAAGGGACAACCCTGCCCAAAAATTGGATTTTTTTGTTTTTTTTTTTGTTTTTTTTGTTTCTCTGACCTTTTACAAGTTTTGGACAAATACGCAACCCTACCCTAAACATAGAGGTGGCCACACCCAAAAATAGATTTCGCTCGTCAAAGACAAAAAAAAAACTACTAACAAGTGTGTTGCAGGGGGAGCAATACTGTTTAATTAGTCCTTTGTTTTCATTTCTAAGTTAGGCGCATAGATTTAATCAAAGGGATCAAGGAACTTGTTTGAGTCTTTGCACAAGTGGGCTATTGACATATACAATCCCCTTGTGCCATTTGGTGATCCTGAGTGAAAAGAAATCGTAGTCCACTTGGTCCTTTTTACCCATTTTTCACTTTATTAGCGAGACCTACTTGGAGATTTCATCACCCCAAGGGACAATTCCAACAATGTGTACCAATGGGGTATATAAAAGGGGGAGGTGAAATTTTTACCTCAATCCAGTCATGTTGTGTCTGGCGAAGCATCAAAGCTAGGGTGATACCTAGACAAGATGTGAAGAGTTGACCCGAGCTCCCAGTCTCTCGCTGGTTGCTCCCGACTCACGGTTGTGACAAACTGGTGTTCACGGTTTGGGCCCCACGTACCGTGTGTATTGGTTTTCACCCATAAAAGGATATAAAAGTCACGAAAAATCCTAACCTGGGAACTGGACATTCCAGCAGGTGACTAACATCTTCTCATGGTCGTTCATTTACTTTGTCAGACCAAGGAATGTATACTTGAAATGGAGCGGCACTGTATGTGCACTAAGAACCGATTTTAGCCACAACCTACTAGAAATAAATGTGTGAAAGGAATTATACTTCTGATGTAGGAACGTAAGGCAAAGTCTTATCAACTTAAGCATAACTTAATTAAAGCATAAATCATGACAACTATTACTAAGAAACAAACCATGAACTGGTCTTATGCTGTAGGAACAAACACAAGGATGGATTCCTTATGCTGCAGGTACAATATAAGACTGAGTTTGCATTGAAACTTCCTAGAATGAAATTCTAACTAATAAACAATAGGAAATAAACAACTAACTACATATACTTACTAAGTGGGCCCCCTTAGCAAGCATCAACCAAACTATGCAAGAATTGAACTCAAAAATTCATCAGCTTTTATTCATAAACTCGGAATCATATACATGGTTGTTCTGCTTGTAAGAAAACTAACACAAAACTTTGTTTATCATTACAATACTAACTCGAACATACTCTGTTATGTTTTATTTCTAATCTAGTATTTTTCTCTTCTCTATTTGCTCACTCACGCAGGAGGAACATTTATTTATAGAAAAATAACTAACTAACTAACTTAACAGAGAAAGATGTGGACATAGATGCTTCCTAATTTTGAGGAACAAACATCCATAAATGAAAGCATATCTATTCAACTGATTCAGAGAGAATCTAGCATTCCACTCTTCCTAGATTGATGACCATTTAGATCTCCTCCCAATAACCCAGACAAAGAGTCTTCGTTGGAACAACTTCCTCGATGTCGTGGTGGAAATGGTCTTCACTATAGGACCGAGGTTTGTTGCGCATTGACTCGTTCATGGAAACTTCAACAACTTGTGAAACACATGGCAACAGAGGCAAAAGAAGGCATGCATATAATAACATGATATTCATTCATTAATCACACACATTAAATTCATCTCATTTATCCAAAAACCACATGTATCCTATCAGTCAATTGGGAGGTCAAATAGGGCCATGAATATAGACATACAAAGATATGAGGCTGCAGGAATATAGGAATGCTTGCCACAGGATACTACCCATTTTTAAATAAAAAGTTTATAATCACAAAGTTTAAAACAACCATTAAAAAAAGGGTATTTAAAAATACATTATGATATTCAAATTACGAGCATATTTTGGGCTCATCATGTATATCGAAGACTCCCTTAGCAACCCTATTCAGCCTAAATAGAGGACCGTGTTAACCATACCCTTAACACTAAAACTAGGCTTGTGTTGTTTGAAGTGTTTTCTTATTAAAAACTGGTACTTGTTAGTCATTTTTGGCCTTTTACTTATCATTTTTATCCTTTTTCATCACTATTGTTTACTAAGTTAGGTTCAAACCAATACACAAAGGCAACCCCACCCTTAAACGAGTGACCTTGCCCTAAAAGGGGTGACCCCACCCTCCTGTTTCAACTGTTTTCCATCCGGACCAAGTCAAATTTGACCAATTTGCTAGAATAGGCAACCTTGCCCGAAAGGAGCGGTCTTGCCTTGAAAGGGGTGACCTTACTCTTCTGTCTCAATTGTTTTCCATCTAAACCAAGCCAAATTTGATCAATTTTCATAGAACGGGCGACCCTACCCTCAAACATGCAACCTTTCCCAAAACAAGCGACCCCGCCCTAAAGGGGCAACCACGCCCAAAATTTGAGTTACTTGGTTCACAAAGGGGTGGCCCTGCCCTCAAACAGGGGTGAAATAGCTTTTTTTGCTTCATCCGAGACCCCGTTCAGGTCCATTTTATTGTCTGTCTGATTGTTTTCTATCTCATTATTCACCCGCGCCCTCATTTTGACCACTTTAGGCTTATAAATTTGTCCATTGGTGGTCCTATCCTCCCTCCAAGTCTCCATTTGGATATGATTAGTCAAATCCCTTCATCTGTTTTGTCATCTTGTTCCCCGTCTAGGACCCTGTTCTGGTATGTTTTAGTGTTTGTTCAGCCTTGTTCTTCATCTTCTTTCATTTGGGCGATGTTTCCATTGGCTTAGGCATCCTTTCCATCAAAGGGGTGGCCTTGACCTTAAAAAATAGGCGAAAACATCCTTTTCTCCTTCTTTTGGGACCCTGTTCAAGTCTGTTTTGGTGTGTGTTCGGCCTCATTCATCATCCTCTTTAAATTGGGAGACCTTTCCCTTGGCTTACACATCATTTCCTTCAAAGGGGCAGCCTTTCCCTCAAAGGGGCGGCCCTAACCTAAAAAAACAAGCGAAAACAACCTTTTTTCCTTCATTTGGGACCTCATTCAGGTTCGTTTTGGTGTCTTTTCGACCTTGTTCTTCATCCTCTTTGATTTGGGTGACCTTTCCCTTCGCTTTGGCATCCTTTCCCTCAAAGGGGCCTCCCTGACCTGAAAAATGGATGAAAACAACCTTTTCTCCTTCATCTGGGACCCCGTTCAGACCTGTTTTGGTGTTTGTTTGGCTTCGTTCTTCATCCTCTTTGATTTGGGAGACCTTTCCCTTGTATTAGGCATACTTTCCCTCAAAAAGGAAGCCTTTAGCTCAAAGTGGAAGCCTTTACCTCAAAAGGGTGGCCTTGACCTAAAAAAAATGGATGAAAACAATCTTTTCTCCTTCATTCGAGACCCTGTTCAGGTCCGTTTTGCTGTCTATTTGGCCTCGTTCTTCATCCTCTTTGGTTTGGGTGACCTTTCACTTTATTTGGACATCCTTTCCCTCAAAGGGGTGGCCCTACTATAAAAGGGGTGACCGTGCCCTTCGAACAACCATTTTCAGCCTTTGTTTGCTAGTCGTCCACTCGTTCTAGGAAGCCATTCACCCTTTCAGGAAGTCATTCACTTATTCTGGGAACTTTTTTTCCCATTCTGAGTGTCAATCCCTCAATTTGAGAATCCTTCCATTCATTTTGAGCAGTCGTTTACCTATTCCATCTATGCTTTCACTCGTTCCAATCATCGTTTCCTCGTTCTGGGCATCTGTTTGCCCATTTTGTGCATCCATTCACCCAGTTTGAGTGGTTTTTTACCTATTTCATGCATTTGCTTGCCTATCTTGATAGTTTTTTTTCCCATTCATCCCCTTTATCAACATTGTTCAATTATTTTGGCAAGTCTGAAGGTTGTTTAGGCATCCCTACCCCAGAACAGGCAACCCTACCCCACGAAAAGCATCCCTACCCTGAACAAGCGTCCCTACCCTAGACATGTATCCCTACCCCAAGATAGGCATCCCCACCCTAGATAGGAATCCTTGCCCTGGACAAGCATCTCTACCCTTGGCCAATGACTGAAAGCCTTCTTGTTCTCTGAGTCATTCACCACAAATAAAATATCTCATCGTCGTCCTTCTCATCTATTCGCTTTCTAAAATTCTCATAGTTTCATCAGTTAGATCATCTGGGAGCGTCTTAGGGTATCCTTTGATCACATATCCATCACCATTTCTAAATCTTCTAGACTTATTTGCTGAGGTTTTTTTTAATCCAGGTTGGCTGAGTTTTTTTATCCCGATTGTTATCATTTATGCTTGCTTAGGATTGTCATCCATCCTAAGTCAAGTAATCATCATTACGACCCAATCAATCTACTTCCATCTTGAGGTGGATTTAGTGTTGTAATCACCTCATTCGCAATCCAATCTAATCGTCAGTACCTTATGCCATCTAAGTAAAATCTCTTAACTGGGTTTAGAATCTATCTGATCAATCATCTGATCTTATCTCATCAATCCTATCGCATCCCATCATTTGAATTTGAGCTTTAATCCAATCCCCATCTGAGCTTCACCTGAATCCCAACTTGAGCTTTAGTCCACCTATATCTTCTTCCAATCCATCCTATTATCTTTCGATCATCTATTCTTTCCTTCTAATCTATATCCATCATGAATCCTTATCCCCCTCTCGAACGACCATTAATAGTAGTCAAGGGGAATCCTAACTACGTGGATGACGATGACGAAAGTGTTGTTGATCACAAAGAGTGTAACATAGATGCTATCATTGCTAGCAAGATTTTTCCAATCGCCTCTTAAAATCTAGCTACTCCTTCAAACTATCCCACCATGCCTTCATCTACATCTAATAATAGTCCTTATGCTACCCTTGACAAGGGATATCCAGCATCCTCACCATCGACATATTCATCATGTCCTCTCTCTCAACATCTATCCTATCCAACATCCACATCCTCCTATCCTTATCATCATCAACAATCCCAATACCTCTGCCTTAATCCCACATCCCAATCTTACCATCCTAATCCAACACTCACGCATTCCTATCATAATCCACCATCCCAATATTCCTCTTATCCTAATCCACCATCACAATCTTCTTATCCTAATTCATCATCCAAATCCTTCTATGCCAACCCATCATACATATCTTCCCATGGTAGTTCACCACCTCAATCCTCCTCTTCTAAGCCAACATCCACACATTCTATCACAATCCACCATCCCAATATCCCTACCTTAATCTAGCCTCCACATATTACTATCCTAATCCTCCATCCATGTCCTCCTACAAGAATCTATCACCCACATCTCCCCATCCTAATACATCACCCACATCTTCCTACTATTATCCATCATCCCAATCTTCTCATTCTAACCTATCATCCACATCTTCCTACTAGTATCCACCATCCCAATCTTCCCAACCTAATCCAACATTCACATTCTCTTACATCACTCCCTGTTTCACCACATTATATCTTAATCCTCCATCTAATCATAACCCACCTAGTTCTCTAACCACTCCTAGTCCTCCATCTAGTCTCGTTCACTCATCTAATCCTAATTCACCAACCCCTAATCCTAGTCCTCCAACCACTCATATTCCTCCATCCAATCCCTAATCCTAGTCCTCCATATACCCCTAATCCTCCATCCATTCCCATCACTCCACCTAATCCTACATCCCTTCCAAATGTCATCTAAGGACTCATGATAGAAGAGACATCCCCAAATCCACATCTTGATGTTGTGAAACAATGCCTTCCCACTCTCTCATGTACAATCACTAGTGATGAGGCCCTCCCCCATCCTACACCTATCACTCCCAGTACCATTCTTGACACCATCCAAATGGTTGAGCCCGTCACACCCATTAATTCCATCGAATCCCCATCTTCTATTGCTAGATCCACCCAATCCATTGGAGACATCCAATCCACTCCTCCTAGTCCTAATATTACCAAAATTCAATCCCATGACCTTCATTAATCCTCCATCCTCCTATCTCCCCCACCTGAGGAGTCCATCCAACACTCCATCATTGTGCCTCCCACACACGATGAGCCATTCCAAGGGCTTGATCCAAAGCATACAAGCATATCCCCTCCTCCAAATACAAATCCTACCATCACATCCACTCCATCTCAATATCATATTCCCCCATCCATTCCATATCATAGTCCCTCTCCTCATCTGAATCCTAATCCTACCATCCTATTTATCCCATCTCAAGATCACACTAGCTCATTCACTCCATCCCATGATCCCCTTTGCACTCAAGATCCAATCACTCCATCTCATGATCCCTTCTCACCCACTACCACAAATCTAGATCTTGTCATACCATCTAATCCCTCTCCTAATCCCTTATCACTCATTCCTCCTGATGCTGCTATCCCCTCATCTCCATCACATAATCCTCCATTGCTACCTAGCCTTGTCACCCCAAAACCACTTTTATATCACCTTGGCAACATTACACTCATCCATGGTGGTCTTCTTACAAAAGAAAAACAAAGTATATGCACCACCCTTCCTACTCCACCTGCTAACATACTCACATCGTGCTTCCAAAATAATAAGCATCCTACCATAGATCACATGCTCAAGAACATTAAATATCAAAGAAAAGGTTTAGACCTTCATAAGTAAGGTACTTTAGAGCCCATCCAGGTTAAAGAACATCTAGGCACACAAGGTCTTGGATATATCTCCCAAGAATCATAATCCAAAAATGTTGGTACAACCTCCATACATGCTAAGCAAACCTCTTCCAAAGGACTGCAAAGCACTTCCCATTGTTCTGCCAAACCATTTGCCACCAACCCCCCCTCCTCCATCATATTACCTCAAAAAAACCGTCCATCTTCCTCCATCTTTTAAATCCATTTTGGGTCCTTATAACCCTCCACCAACCTTCACACATCATCCATATAAACAATCTATTTTGGGTCCTTATATCCCAAATTCACCTCCTCCATCTCATCCTATTCATCCTTTCATCCATCCACCACCTATCCCTAGTGCACAACATAAAAATCCTAACTTCATAACTCCTAATGAGGATCAACAAAGGCACCCCTCCATGCATGCTATCTCACATCCTCCATCCACACACCATCATCACAAGCTTACCTCTATGATGACATCCACGTCTTCTCCACATCATCCATCTCCCCATACCCATTCCATTGCTACTACAAGAACTTTGGATGCCAAAGTAAAAATGCATAAATCCAAACATCCACATGAATCTAAAGCTCCTCATGTCCATTTCAAAAGACATGTTGATAAAAAGAAAAATCCAAGCCAAAAGCCCAATCAATCCCAAAGGTGACAAAGGCCCACCAAAGCAACAATCAAAACCATGTGGAGTCCCAAGAAAAAAGAGGCCATGACTTCAAATGATAAATCTCTAAAGACATCTAAAGTTGCTTATCCAAAAGTTAGTCATTTTCATCCTCTATCTCCTAAATCTGTTTTGGGTCCTTATGTCCCAAAATTCACTATCCCAACCCCTCCATTATCACCACATTCTCCATCCATTAACCCTCCTATCACTTTACATCCACCACAAGTGCCAATTTTGGTCTTGAACACCTTCCCCCATCACACATCCACTCCATAATTCCATCCATACACTTTCCAACACCCCATCCACTATCCCTCATATCTCCCCCATCAAATCCATTTAATCCATCCTCTTGCATAATTCATCCATTCTAATAAGGTTGTACTAACATTCAATGGTCGTTTTACACATGGGTTGTTATTACCTCACATATAACTCGATGCTTGAGTCCTTCATCCATCCCCTCTATCACATATCTACCAAACCCACAAAAGGTCAAAAAAAATTTTAAAAAGAAAAAAAATAGTAAAGAGAAAATAACTCGTCCAATGGTGAAAACTTGGCAAACAAGCACCTTGGATAAGTACCATAATGAAAACTTGGCACATAGGCATCATGTTTAAATCCCCCATCCAGTCTACTTCCAAAATTGGGGGCAACTTCCCCTACACATTCCTCTCCTCCATCTCCTACATCTGCCTATCTTCCACATCCTACCCATCATATCCCATTTGTATCTAGTCCCTCCATTTTCCTTGTGATCTTGACCTAGATAGGGGCAAACATATATACATTCTTTCGACACCTCTTGGCATATATAATATTCCTTATCCTCCCCATATACTTTTTTGATCCATACATATTATCTACATCCATCTACCTTCCTCATCCATCCAATCATGCCACCATCCATCTCCATGCCTTATCTATATCTCCTATCCATGTCTTACTCCCTTATCTACCCATCCTACTATCCCTCTTGCCTCGTCACCCATGAAACATCTAGAGTGGGGGAATCTCGTTATTTGCAATAGAGACCTTGGAGACATCATCCATCCATCCCTCCAAGTAATTCTTTCCATCTCCACATCCTTCCCATCCTTATCTCCCCATCTATTTATCCATCTAGTCATCCCTTCCATCTGCCAAATCCTTATCTTCATATTCTCTCATCCACTAGTCATTTTATGTCCTTTCATCCTTATCTCCCCATCCATTTATCCATCCAATAATCCATTCCATCTTTCCAAATCCTTATCCCTCTATCCATCCATCCTAACATCGTTCTATTTCCCCATCTTTATCAATCCATCCATTTCCTTCTATTGTTCCTTCCATCTCATAATCCCTTATCATTGGTATATAGCTATAGGCTAACCCTCATGCAATCCAATGCCATTCATCTCACTATCATAACTCCTATCTATTTCCTACATCTTCCTAATATCTTATCAATTTTTTGTCTCTCATCTATCCATCATCTCATCCTCCCACTTCATCTTTCAATAATTCAGGTAACTGTCCCATCCCTGAGCTTCATCTTATTCATATCGACC
The DNA here is from genome assembly GCA_007115665.2 of Sequoiadendron giganteum. NCBI lineage: Eukaryota > Viridiplantae > Streptophyta > Pinopsida > Cupressales > Cupressaceae > Sequoiadendron > Sequoiadendron giganteum. Next base: position 833,963,832 of record CM021102.1, read on the forward strand.
ATCCCATCCACACGACCTATCTTGGCTCATCATGGCCATCTCATCATCCCATGTTTGTTGTTTTTCATTAGTTTTTTTTCAAACTACGTTGCCCCTGCACTTTCACATAAGCAAGGTCGATCATTTTATCTACCCTCGAAGTTCTATCTTCTGTCTGTCTTGTCATCTTTCATTGTCTATCTTTGGCCTTGTGTCAAACTGTGTTGCCCCTGTGCTTTCATGTAGGCCAAGTCGATCATTTGATCCACCCCCAGGGCATTTGTCTATCCAGTCTACACTATCCATTGAGGTCTCCATTGTCCTCTTTTCGCTTTTATCCATGGTCTTTTGTCGAACTATGAGGGCTCCACACTTTCATATAGGCAAGGTTGATCTTTGATTAACCCCCGAGCCCTTTAGGTCTTTAGGGTGTGTCAGTCTTGTGTCCCCTAGGTCTTTAGGGTATGTCAATCTTGTTATCTTATCATCTTGTTGTCCTATCGTGTCATCAAGTATGTCCTTATCTGGCTGGTTCTTCACAAATGGGATCCATTCATATCACGAGATCTAATCAATTTTGAGTATCCTGAGTCATAATCGATCTTTTCATTTAGCATCCATATTTGGTCTCAATAGGATGTATCCTTCCTAACAGACTCCATCAACCCCATCCATCCTCTCTATCCTATGGCAAAGGATGTTTTGAAATCAATTGTGATCTTTTGATACTTTTGGCTTTTATTTATCATTTGAGCTCCCTATCATCACTTGTCAAGGCCACCATGATCTATCATATTATGGTGTGTTTTGACTGGTTAACATAGGTAAATATCTCTATCTTTGTGTGTTTTTATCTTCTTGGTTGTCCCACGTAGTATCCACCAAGATCCCTATGGTCTTGTGTTACACTGGGGAATCCTTTTGTGCTTGTGGTTATCCCAATACCTAGCTCGACCAAAGTCATCACGACTTTGGGGTGTTGGGATAGCCTCCTTGTTTTTTGTGTTTGTGTATGCATTAGACACTAATCCGCTTTGGTTCTATTTACTATGGTACCTGGTTTCTTATGCTATAGCAAAACTCGGTGATCTGAAAATGGAAAATTGCATTGCATTGCATCTTTACCTCCATCATCTTCATTCATTTTAGCCATCTCACATCTCCATCCAATGCTAATCTAGACAATCTAGCACAAATCATCTAATCACATCCTTAGTCTTGTTCCTAACCTTGCTACAAGCCTTGATCCAATCACCATCCCATCAATCATCATCATCATCATTCATCCTTCCCTCATCAACAACACTCTTATCAGGATGTATCCTTCCCTATCCTTGTGTTGTTTTGGGATGTATACTTCCATCATCAACAACACTCTCATTGGGATGTTTCCTTCCCTCATCAACAACACTCCATCCAACATCACTCCATCTTGGCTTGTAGCTTGACTGGGACAACATCACCTTTGTCCTTAAAATATTTGTGTGCTTCCCTTTATATCTTCATATTATCATCCTCTCTCATCCATAATTTTGTATCATCTTCTCCATCTACCCTTGCATCATCTCATCCATTTTGAGAGAACACCTGTGTTCTCTTAAACCCGCATGTCCTCTCGAGGGGGCATCTTTAATCCATAAGCTTCTTCACTCCCATCATCTTTCCTCCTAGCCACTCCTCGAATGATTGGGGCATTTTCATTAATCTAACCATCTTCTTCTAGGTGCTATGTTTTAATTTTCTTTGAAATGATGCTACTTCATAACACCATCTCAAAGAGGGGGAAAATGTAGGCATCCAAATTTGACCACTCTCATATGGTCAAAATCCTATCATTTATTCGTCTAATCCATCTATATTAATTAAATGACATATTTAATTAATATTATCTCCTTTCTTTAAGGTTCCCAAAAGTATTTAATTAAATACTTTATCTTTTTCCATTTCCTCTATAAATTAAATAAATCAATCAATTCATTTAATTTAGTCAATTATCTTTTTCAATTTCTAATTCATTCTTTCTCTCTCCTTGTCCCATCCTCCATAACCTTTTCACTAATCTGGGTTAATTTAATTAATCCTTAACTAATATGTGCATATCCTTAATTGGGATTAATGTCACATCCTCCATATTTAGCCACTTTCCTCTAATCATCATTAATTATCCTAATCACCTATTTGCACAATCCTAATCCTAATCACTTTACCTTTCTAGCATGTCCTTAAGTCAACCTTTCTTGGTATTTACCTTTTTTGGGTTGACTTCTTCCCCATGTGAATTAAAAATTCACACTTATTCCCCCATGCATTTGTCTTCCCTATGACCTCTCAAAGGTCACATCAGGCACATGGACAAAGACCTCCTTTTGGAAGACCTTGTCTTATCCATGGGTCTCTCCCAAAATTATGAATTTTAAATTCACTTTTATTCCTTCAATGCCTTCTCCAATCCCCATGGTGACAAGAGTGGAATTTCTAAAAGTCCTCACTAGTCACTTTCAGCCCCACTTGGGGACAAGGAATCCCTTTTTGGGAAATCCTCTTCGATCCCAAGGTACTTGCAAGTACCTTGGGACCACATGGTCTTTTCCACATCACTTGTACCCTTGCCATCTCACCTTGTCCTTTGGAAAATTCATCCGTCACATGGAAAGATGTGAGGGCTTGTGAAACCTCAACTCACCATAGCCATCTATCTTGGCCATGGTGGATCAATCTTGATCGTTGAATCCTCTAGAGAATTCAATTTCTTCTATAAATAACCCCATTTTCACTCATAAATGTATCTTGAATCTTGAGCTTATGAATCAAAATCTTGTGACTCTAATGACCTTATGATCTTGTGAATTTTAATCTCTCAATCCACTTATTGAACCATTTAGCACTTGCATTTGCATCCTAGAATCCATTATTGCATTCACCCACCACCATTAATCCTTCAACCACCATCATTGCAAGCTTACTATCCAAGGAGCACATATCAACAATATTATCAAGTTCCAACCATGGATCAACATGAATAGAAGGTATAATCACTTTGTTTTTGTCTTTCTTTTGTTTGTGTTTAACGCATCCCAATCTTGAAGTATTGTTGTGTTGTTTTTCTCATTGCATTTAATTAGTTTTTGCATATTTAGAGTAATAAATTTCACTGCACACACATATAAAAAGTGTCTAAAATATTATGAAAAATAATAGAAAAAGCACTAATGATCAATCCCATCAGTAGCGAGCCTTAAATTTGTAATTCTATATGTAGGGAGCTTCTATATTGAGATATTTCCCTCTATGGTTTTTCCCTTCTTGGGTTTTCCTTGTAAATATGGTGTTATCTTGTGTATGTGTGTTCATTGTCTTATCTTTCATTATTGCTAATTGGATTAATTATTATTGATATGTGAATGAGTTGATGATCTTGTTATAATATTGAATTTGTATATTGAAGGGTTTATGTTCTAAAAGGGTTTAAGTTTATGAAGATACTAATTTACCACCCCTCTTAGTATCTGGGTGTGTTCAAAAATTTGTATCAGAGCCAAGTTCCTCTGAAGTAGCTTAACTGCTCGAGGAAAGGTCTCAGATAGCACATGATGGAGCTTACAAAGGTCTTGAGTTTTATGGGACAAATTACACCTTTTGGAAGAGAATGGAAGGCCATCTAAACTCTCTAAGGTTTGGTGTTTTCAAATTTGTCAAGGATGGTTATACTACTATTTTTGCTCCTCTAATAGATCTTGTTGAGATTAGTTTGTATGAGAACAATTTAAAGGCTAAGAATGTTATCTTGTGTGGGTTAGTTGATTTTGAACTTTTGAAGGTGATGAGTTGCATTGCTGCTAAGGATGTATGAGAAAAGCTTAGAAGCATCTATGAAGGATAAAAAAAAGTAAAGAAATCCAAGATGCAAATCTTCAAGAGAAGATTTGAGGCCATGAGGATGAAGATATGGCTAGTTATATGCTCTGGGTGAATGAAGTAGTTAATGGTATTAGAGGTCTTGGTGGAGAAGTGAAAAAGGATGATATTGCAAAGAAGGTTCTAAGATCTCTCCCTAAAACTTATAGTCATAAGGTGCCTACTATTCAAGAGTCTAAGGACTTGGCTAAGTATTCAGTAGATGAAATTTTTTAGTGCTCTCATAGCCTTTGAAATGAGATAATTTGACAAAGATGTTCCAAAGAAGGAAGCAACACTAAAAAATAGTACAAATCTGGATGATGAAGTAGTTGATCAAAATGATGACTTTGATGAGGTAGAAGCAAAATTTGTGAGAATATTGAAGAAAGGCACTAACAAATTAAAATTCAAGTTACCTTTCAAGTGTTTCAATTGTGGAAGGATTGGTCATTTTGCATCTAAATATCCTTATAAAGAATCATATGATAGTCACAAAATAGATAAGTTCAAAAGAGGTTTCTATTCTAAGGAGAGAATTTTTTCCTCAGAATATGAGGACAATGATTCAAATGATGAAACTCTATTCATGGATTTGAAAGACAAAAGCAACGATATTGAAAAATGTAAGAAGTATGGTTCTTTGCAGGCTGACAAAAAGAATGAAAAATATATGGTTGTATGGACTGCCTTCATGCAAAGGAACAAGAAAATGCTTGGGTGATTGAAATTTTTTGCTCTAACCACATGATTGGTGACAAGGGAAGGTTCATTAGTCTTAAGAAGAGAAATGGTGGAGCTGTTAAGTTTTGTGGTGATGAGCCAACATAAATTTGTGGAAAGGGTGCTATATCAATTGATGAAAATAATAGGAATAAGGATGTCATCTATGTCAAAGGTGTGAAACATAATCTTCTCAGTGTTAGTCAGGTGTGTAACAAAGGATATAATATTACATTTCATGTCAATGGTTATGAGATTAGGAAGGTAGGGTTTGGAAGACTAGTTATTGAAGGTAAAAGGACAAATCGAAATTTCTATCATCTAAAGGAGGCAAATGGAAGAATCTTTGTATTGGCCCAATTCGGTGAGTGTTAGTTGTGGCACAAAATAATGGGACACATCAACTTTGAAAATATGGTGAAGATCAACTCTACACATGCAATGAGAGACATGCCTAAGATAACTAAGCCTGCAAACACATTATGCAAGGAGTGTCAAATGGGAAAGCAAACAAAGACAAGTTTCAAGGGAAAGGATTGCTCTACTACAATGCCATTGGAGGTGATTCACACTGACCTATGTGGACCTACAAGAACAAGGAGTCAATAAGGTGAAAGGTATTTTGTGTTTTTTATTGATGATCATACTAGAATGACTTGGGTTAAATTTCTAAGAGATAAATCAAAAGATTTTGATAAGTTTAAAATTTTCAAAGAAAAAGTAGAAAATGAAATGGATCCTAAGATCAAATGTTTAAGGTCAGATAGAGGAGGTTAATTTACTTCAAATTAATTTAAAATTTTTTGTGAAGATTGTGGTATTAGGAGACACATATCTACTCCTAGAACCCCTCAATAGAATGAGATTGTGGAGTGGAAGATTAAGAATATTCAAGATATGGCTAGGACAATGTTGAAAGATGTTGATATGTCTGATATGTATTAGAAGGAAGTAGTTCACACTATTATCTATTTGCTTAATAGAGTGCACTTGAGAGTTAATAGCACTAAGACCTCTTATGAGCTATGGTTTGGTAGGCCTCCCACTGTTAAACACTTTATGATCTTTGGTAGTAGATGCTACATCAGAAGAGATGAAGAAGACCTTGGAAATTTTGATTCAAGGTGTGACGAAGGGATCTTTCTTGGTTATTAAACCAAGAGAAAGGCATGTAGATGCTACAACAATATATTGGGAAAGATGATTGAAAGCACAAATGTTAAGGTAGATGAAGATTTGTATCATATCTCAAAAGATCCAGAGGTTTGTGGATATGATATACATCCTTGAATTGAAGAATAAGAAAAGAAAGAAGAGAAAAAACTAGAACCAAAGGCTCCTAAGACTCCAAAAAAGTATGTTCAAAAGAACCATTTTGCAGATCTGGTCATTGGAGATAAGAATGAAGGTGTGTTGACTAAGAGAAGATTTGTAAAAGCTAGTGAGCAAGTAAATTTTTGTTTACCGTAAAAATTAGAACCTAAGAACTTTAATGATGCTAGAAAAGATGGTTGGATAAAGGAAATGGAAGAGGAATTGAATCAAATAGAAAAGAATCAGACATGGGAATCGATTCCTAGACTAGTTGATAAGAAGGTGATAGGAACAAAGTGGGTGTTCCAGAACAAGCTAAATGAGTATGGTGAAGTTGTGAGGAATAAAGAAAGATTGGTATATAAAGTTTATTCACAAGTTGAAGGTATTAATTTTGAGGAGACTTTTTCTTTGATAGCTAGAATGGAGGAAATAAGGACGTTTCTTGCTTTTTCCACTCATAAAAACTTCAAATTCTATTAGATGGATGTCAAGTCAACTTTCTTGAATAGAGACTTAGAGGAAGAGGTATGTATTGAGCAACTAATTTTTTTCTAGTCATCAAAAGATTTAGATATGGTGTGTAGACTCAAGAAAGCTTTGTATGGACTCAAGAAAGCTCCTAGAGCTTGGTATGCTTAGTTGGATAACTATTTAATTCAAAAAGGATTTAGAAAGGTACTACAATAGTAATCTCTACATTAAGATATAGGAAGATAAGATTTTGATTGTGATTGTATATGTTGATGACATAATCTTTGGTGGATATGATGATATGTGCAAAGGGTTTGCAGAAGATATACAAAAAGAGTTTGAAATGTCTATGATTGGTGAGTTGTCTTTCTTTCTTGGGCTTCAAATTTTTCACCTAGATGATGGTATCTTTATTTCTTAGGCTAAGTATGTAAAGGAGACGTTGAAAAAATTTGGCATGGAGGATTCCAAACCAATAAGTACTCTTACGGTGACTGATTGTCACTTGAGAAAAAATGATGAATCTCTGGAGGTTGATCATAATCTTTATAGGTCTATGATTGAAGATTTGTTGTACTTGACTACTTCTAGACCTGATATTATGCATGTAGTATGTCCAGTTACCAAATTTCAAGCTAGTCTTAAGAAAACTCATGAGAAGGTAGTGAAAAGACTATTTAGATACTTGAAAGGGACTCTGGATTATGGTTTGTGATATAAGAAGGATGTGTTTTTTTCTTTGAGTGCTTATACTGATGTTGATTGGGAAGGATGTGTGGATGACTAGAGAAGTACCAGTTGAAGTGCATTTTCATGGGAGACAAATTGGTCTCTTGGCTCAATAAGAAGAAGGACTCAATTTCCTTATCCACAATAGAAGCTAAGTATATTGTTGTAGCATATTGTTGCACCCAGATGCTTTGGATGAAGCAAGTTATAAAGGATATAAAGGTGGTATATGATGAACCCATTCCCTTATTGTGTGATAATATCAGTGTAATTAACATTTCTAAAAATCTGGTGATGCATTCAAGGGCCAAACATATTTCTATCTAGTATCACTTTCTAAGGGAGAAGGTTGTAGAATAAGAAGTCAAAATGGAGTATGTGCCTACTAAGGATCATATTACGGATATCTTCACTAAGGTACTCTCAAAGGATACTTTTGAATATATCCAACAAAAGCTAGGGGTTATTTCCCCTCCACTTTTCAACTAGATGCATAGATGGTACATTTATCCAAGTGGGGAAATTCATTTCATATCCTTTTCTCCTAGATTGATGGATGTTACCTCTTAGGGGGAGCATGTATTTGGTTGGTTGTTGCTGATAGGAGGATCTGGTATGATTTCTTGAAAAATATGTGCAGATGTTGAGAATATATAGTGTTTGAAAAAGAAGTGTTGTTGGTCAAAGGGGGACAATATGTTGGTGATTCAAATGAATATAATATTCTTGTCCTTTGTCATTGATGTCAAAGGGGGAGAATGAGTAGGTGTTTGTTGCCATCAATGCCAAAGGGGAGATTGTTGGCATTGATTATTATTAATGTCAAAGTTTGGTGATATTGTTGTTGGTTTTCATTGATACTTGAGGAGATTTTTGTGACATCAAATCTTGGTATGTTTGTTGCCATTGGTTGCCAACACTTGGGGAGATTGTTGCACATGTTTGTGAGATCATTGTTTAACGTTGGTTGTCATTGATGCCTTAGTTTAGGCTATCATTGGTTCTTTCTGTTGAGGTGATTTCAATTGTATGTTGATGATACTTTATGATGATTGGTTGGAATTGGTTGTATGTCATGCCTTTGATGCTTCAGATGTTCATGGTTGGTTTCCATGCCTTAGTTCATATAAACTAAAGTAGTATTGAGTATGGTTTCCATAAAAAAGAGATAATATCATGATGATATATTAAGATGAGGATTATAAGTAATGTTGATGGGAGAGATGTTTTTGATGGTCTCGAGTATGTTGTATGCTCTCTCATGTTTTTATTGAAGAAGTAAGTGTTGTTGCAAGGATGTTCTAGTCTCCACAAGTTGGTGAAAGTTTTTGATTCAAGAAGGTTCTTTGAAGGATATTTAGGAGAATGCTCTAGATTCCTCTAGTATTGAAGATATGATCTTGCAATTTTGGATTCAGTGTTTCTTTTTGTGGATATTGTACTCCTATATTTTCAGGTCATCAATGTTGTCGAGGAAGTTTCTTCTATTTGTAGTGTGTTGGCACTTTTGTTGATTGTTTGGACTAGTCTAGAAAATGTTCTGCATTTCTCTGCATTGATTTTTTTGCTCTTGTAGCTTGGTGGACATTAGATCTTAGTTCTTATGTAGTGTCTCAGTTTAGTTTTCATGTGATGGTGTGTACCAAAAGTTGGCTTATTAATATTATATATCATGGTTGTGTATTTTGTACTTCTAGGATGACGTATTATGAATTGTTTGGTTTTTGGTGGTTGTTTGTGGCATGATAATGTGAAATAATTTTATGGAAGTATTTTGGGATGTTCATGGAACATCTCTTTGTGGTTCGTGCATCAATGATTGATCTCTTTGATGTCACATATTATGTTGAGTTGATTTTCTAGGAAATTTATGGATATTTGATTGATAGAGCTTGTTATCTTGCTTGCAGTATGTGCTTGTGTGCCTACACCAGCATTTAAGCTTGTTTTAAGTTAAATTTAGGTCTTGAACTATCTTGTTGAGAATCATATTGAGTAAATTCAATTGCAAGTGTGTTTTTAGGATGATTGGTAGTATGCTGCATGTTTCCTTGTTGTCGATTTGGGTTGATGTGTGCCAACATGTGAGTTGTTTAGGATCACATTAGAAGATGTAAAAGGATTAATTTTGGTCCTCTTTATATTCTAGATAGGACCGCATTGTGTTTTTGTGGCTGACTTGTTGAAATCATTGTTTTTATTCTTTTTGTCCAGCCTAATTGATGTTTTGAGATCTTACAAAGGATATAAATACAAGAATAATTTAGTTGCAAGATGAGTTAGTGTGTGGTAAAGTGTGAACACAAATTGAAGTAGTGAATTATGAAAAGAAAAGAATAATGAGATTTAATGTTCTAGTCAATAGAGTGTATTGTATATAAATTTTATAATTTTATATTCTTCATGTATCCCGCTCTGAGGTAGTGAATCTCATCAGGTCCTTGTAATTGTTATCTTGCCTTGGGGTTGTGTGCCTTAGTATTGCAAGTCTCTTGTATCTTTCCCTAAGGTTGTGTGCCTTATCTTGCAAGTTCATTGGTAGTGAGCCTTGAATTTGTAATTATGTAAGCAGTGAGCTTGTATATTGAGAGATTTATCTTCGTGGTTTTTTCCTTCTTAGGTTTTCCTTGTAAATCTAGTGTTATCTTGTGTGTGTGTGTTTAGTGCCTTATCTTTCATTATTGTTGATTAGATTAAGTATTGTTTATCTATGAATGACAAAGCTAGCCATTCCTCCAAATTCTAGGGTAGTCAAAGTCTGCTAGCTTTGTCAGCTTAGTCGGGTCCCACACGCCACGTGTTAGTTATTAATGGAGGTTTTAGGGCATCCATGAGGGAATCTCCAAGATTCCCATGAGCCTGCCCGAAACGAGCTTCTAAGGCTATCACGTGTCGACCATTCACGTACTCTGCTTGGCTTATGTGGAAACCGTTGGAGCTCCTTTAGGGAATCTCTAGCGGAATTTGCTGTATTCCCCATGGAATCTCTAGTGGAATCTGCTATATTCCTCATGGAATCTCTAGCGACATCTGCTACATTCCCCATGGAATCTCTAGTGGCATTCGCTATATTCCCCAGGGAACTCCCGAAGCACTAAAAAGTGTCCACGACCAGATAACCCTTGGCATAAAGCAGCTCGGGGGGACCCACCTTCCTTCGCTGTGTTCATCACTTTAGGAAGCCACCACGTGTCGAGTGCATAGGCAATTATACTCGGCAAAAAGGCTTCCTATTGTACCTACCTTAGGATGTCGCGGAATGCAGTCAACATCGTTGAATGAAGCCGATCACACCCATTGATTCAAGTCTTTGGCACATCGGTGGAGCTTAGCACTGCCTCCCTCCGATAAATGATCACTCCACTGATGAAGGTAAGGCAAACAATATTTTTCCAACTCCATGCTCGTCGGCCCATCACTATGAAAACCCTTGGAGTCTCACCGATCAGACCGAGTCTTGATGACCAAAGATCAAAACGACCAAATGAGGACCCCACGGTAAAGTGATAAGGCATAAGTTCGTCAAGCCTCTCTTAGAGGTCCAAGCTAGTAAAATGAGGCACATTTTCCAACACTTTTATACACATTATAGACTTTTATACACTATTATAGACTTGGAGAGTAGAGAGGTCATTGATATAGGGATGGTTGATCATTCATCTTGATTATTTACCTTTTTAGAAATTGTTCCTATTGATGGATTTGATCTGTTGGATGATGATTACACTTATCGTGTGGATTATAATTTTGAGGACACCTTTGGTTACTTGAACTTTAGTATTCTCACATGTGATCTATTTATTTAGCCTTAAATTGTATCTCCTCCATATACTATTGCATTTGATGGTGTTTGTGTTGCTATAAATATGTCTATTTATGATTCAGTGTAGTAGGATATCCATCATCTTCCAAATATTGAGTATTTGATATATTACAAGTTTTTTTGTGAGTCCAATATTTTAGATTTGGGAGACACCATTGATTGCATACATCTTATCTTTGATGGAGATGATTCTTATTCACTTATTGTGAGAGAAAATTATGACCCTCTTGTTCATTCTCCACATGATCATTCATCACATTTTTAATGAGAGTAAATGCTTTTGAGCAACATTATGAGGAGGCATTTTTTCAAAGGAGTTTTTTTTCCTTTAGATATTGTTCTTCATTCATCTCTACTATATTTTAGATTGTCTTCATCAATATGGCCTAGAAAACCTAAATTGGTCATGGCAGCTTTCAGAATCGACATGGAGACACATGAGTAGTTTTTAGAGACTTCATACTTCTCGAGTTTTCTTCCTTATTATTCCTTTTAGGAATGGGAAGATATCATTCAAATACATTTGGTTTTGTTTCTTCCTAAGGGGAGGAATTCCAAGCTCATTGGTCTTGTACCATATTCTACATTTAGTTTTGATATTTACCATTAAGAAAAAAATATACATTGAGAGGGGCTACATGGTCTCTCTTCTTCTCTCTTATGGGTGAGAATTTTTCTCACATGGGATTTTTTCCTTCTCATTCTTCTTTGAGAACATTTTTCTTGTATTTTCTCTTTTTTGGGGAGGAGTTTTGTCCCACTATGTTTTCTCCTTTTATTCATTTGTGAGAGATTGCATTTGTCTGTGGGTACGTAACATGACATAGTAGTTGGAACCCATATTTGTATCATTGCATCTTTCTATGTTTTTTATTCCCCTTAAGTTGTACTTGAGGTGGGTGCTAGTGTGAATAGGGATATTACCTAACTAGTTCCACTGTTAGGTCTTTTTCACACCTTATTACTTAATTTTACTTAGAGTATGTACACATAAGATAATGTCACATATCATAATATTAAGAAACTTGTCATAATCTTATGATATCCTACTATGAGATGAGGATTGTTAGGGTGGATCGATTACACTTGATCCATGATGAATCAAAGTATAATGACGCCACTAAACCTCAATCTACCAAACAAGATCATTCAAATTCAAAGCTAAACTAAGAATTTACTGAAATTGAAACTATAAACTACAAAAACAGTTAAATTCCTACTCTAACCCATTTGAAACTTATCTTGTATTGGAGTTGGTGTCGTATTTATGTGGAACAATGACCCTTTCCCAAACTCGTGATCAATGAACCTATTTTAATTGATTCTATGGAAGAGAATCGATGAAACCATTGTACTAAAATGGATTAAAACTTGATTTAAGCTAAAATGAACATGATGTAAGCTATATTAACATGATTTTATGCTAAAAATAATCTAATTATTCAATTTCTAAGCTAATCTAAGCTACTTCTAAGCTAGAAGATGGAAACCCTAATTTATAAACAAGCTAAGATGGATGCATGGAATCCATTAATGGATTTCTTAAGCTATTTATGCAACTAAAATGAACTAAAACAAGTTAAAAGTGAGTAAAATATGAATTTGGATGCAAGTTAATTCAAAAAAATAAGTTTGCAATTGAAAGATGGATCCTTTTATCTCCAAATAGGGTTCTATTTATAGGAAGGAAAATGAGAAATGGAGGGTTGAGATCGAAAAGATTGATCAACGGTCTAGGATGAAAGGAGGAAGAGGCATGGATGATGGATTCTCATCAATGGATGAGAATGAAATATGGAAATTAATCAAGGGCTCACATTTGGTTCAAACAAACACACTTTTGACCTGCACACACAGATCAGAAGGTGACTTGCTCAAGAGGTTAAAAGATAACTTGCATTTGAAGTTAAGTGAGAATATCCCTTTCTTAATTGATTGGAGAGAGACTATTCCTTTTGGGATATTCTCATGGATGAGGAAAAGGTTAATTTGCAAATTAAAACAAAGTTTTAATTGTGCAAAAAAGGGGGATAAGGAATATTCCCCTTTTAGAGGAAAATTAGTTTAATTGTTAATTAAACAAGGTTTAATCACATAATTAGGGGATTTAGAGGAATAAAGTGATTTTCATTAAATTAAATAATTCAATGAATGGGGAAAGGTGAAATGAAATTTAATTAAATAACTTAGGGTTATTTAATTAAATTAAGACTTAGGGAATTAAATCAAATATGTTTATTTATTTAATTTAATGAGATGAAATGTTAGCGTGAAAGGGGGTGAATTAACCTAATTTAATAAATTAGATTAATCGACAAAAATGACATAATTAATTAAATAGCTAGGCTAATTTAATAAATTAAGCAAAAAGAGATTGGATTAAGAGAAACTGATGTTAGTAAACCTGTTTTGAGTGCATGATACCATTCAGGACATTTTTTAGTGTCTACATTTTTTCCCTCTTTGAAGTGAGGTACCTACTGCTTCAGTTCAAAGAATAATGCTCCTTGGATCAAAACTACTGCCTAAATTTTAAAAAATGATTTTCTTAGATACCCTAATGGAAGGATAAAGATGATTCTTTGCCCCCTCAAGAAATTGGGTGAAAATTTTGAATTTTAGGTTGATTTCTCAATAAAGGTTAAAAGCTACCCCAAGGGGCTAGAAAGGCTCTGAGATGTAAGAATTATGCCAAAAAAGCAAAAAATGATGCAAAATTAGGTTCTAATAGGTAAAATTGGTGAAAATTATGATAAACCCTTTTGCCCTAATTTTATATCATAAATAAGCTAAGAATGGTCACTTTCATTTCATTTATACATTCACACTTTAGAGATTCTTGCAATTTTGAGCTCTGACCCTCTGAAGAAATGGCACGCCATGAGCTTCCCAGGCACATCTACGAACGAGTTTGAGAGTTCCAGTGGCTTTCAGGCGCATGACCACCAATATGTAACTCCAAACTTGATTTGAAATTTAACTTTTTAATGCATTTATTATGCTTTGAAATTTAAAATTTGGTGGCGTCGCTATATAGTGACTCCCAAATTGCAATCAACGACACTAAAATGAATTATAGCAGTGCATTTGTTTATGGCGACGCTATCTCGTGATTTAAAATTGGGGTTTCTAATTTTAAATAGCGGCACATGTTTATTTAGCGATGCTTCAACCAATTTATAAATTAGGGTTAGGGTTTACCAAAGAGTAAATCATGACGCCATTGTATTTGGTGATGCATGTTTCAAATTGCAATTTAAGATGCTTTTGAGTGTCACAATTTAAATTTTGAATATAGTGATGCTATTGTGGTTTCTGAGATGAAAAATTCAAATTGAGTCAAATTTCCTTGATTTCCTGACATCATGTGCTTTGTGGATGTAGGAGGTCATTCCACCACGGATGTCACATGAGCATAGGCCCACTATGTTGGAGAGACTTGGCGGTTTGTCAAAGTTACACTAGGAGCACCTGGGAGAGATTAGCCTCTAGTATGTCATGTATGCATCCATCATCTAGACACATCTTGCCATGATGACTACTCTATGCGAGAGATGGCACAGTGAGAATTCATCTTTCCACCTTTCGATAGGTGAGATGACGGTGACCTTGGAAGATGTTTGGTGGATCCTGCGCTTAACTATTCATGGCGATCATGTGATTTATGATATTGATTTCGGACTTGGCGCTTGCCATGAGGTGATGGAGATGGAGGACATTGTTTTAGTCACATCACAGATCAACCTCAAGTCGTACAGAGGTCATATGCCCACCTTTCAATTGATCATTGCAACCATCATCTTAGGTTTGGTGGCTCCAGATAGATGTAGTAGAGGATTCATCCCAAGATGGGGCTTGACGTGGCATCAAATGCTACATAGGAGGAAACTCTTTATGTTGGGGCCCATGATGCTAGCCTCCCTATATCATGATTTTCATAATTTTTTTTACTGTGATGGGAGAGCCATTGGTGTAGGGGTGACTCTACTTCATATTTTGGCATGGGAGCATATCACCATGCTCTGACCCATTATGCAAATGGTAGATGTCAAGCTAGATGATCCCATAATTTGGAGGTACAAAGGTGCGATCACTCTGAGGCACAGATAACAGATTGTGCTCCCGTATTGGTGATGGGTCGTTAATGATATGACAATTTTCCATTGGCACTCGTGTTTAAAAATGCCACCTTGGTATGATGATATTCAACAGCTAAATTTTGCTAGGTAGACTTGATATATGTAGGGTCGCAAGCAGACTATTACTGAGAGATATTTACCAGAGAGGGTGGCTCGACAGTTTTGAGAGATTCAGGACAGGCCAGATGATGGTTATAGGGCCATTTTTGCTTGGTCGACACAAAAGGTTCCCACATGGGGACCGACCATTCCAGCTCATGAGGTAGTTGAGAGCTTTAGATAATTAGCGGCTTAACCTTGGGCCTATGATTAGGGTCAGGAAGTAGCACAGACTATGCTTGCATATGATGCTTGGTATGTTCCTCCCCAATGGCTAATAGATCCAGGGGGTGCTCCTCCTCAAGAGAGACCCAAAGGCAAGGGGGCTAGAGGTAGAGGACAGGGTGGCTAGGATGTCCAGGATGGTCAGGTTTTGGAGGCTCCTCTGGTAGGATAGTAACCTCCAGTGGTACAGTAACAAGCAGGACCACCAACACCAGATGCGAGGGATGCACAAATACAACAGATGCAACAACAAGTGCAAATTTTGATTAGTGAGTGAGATCTGGCCCGCCAATAGGTGGTGGCCATCATGGTCGAGAGAGGTCAAGCTTTACAATGGTTACAAGTCATGGTCGTAGAGAGGGATCAGGAGGTTGCTTGGCGCCACTAGATAGAGGTTATGATGGTGGCCACACACGGTAGGATAGTTTCAGCCATATTATATTGGGAGGAAGTGACATAGGCTATGTATTATAGGAAACATTATCATCGAGATGTACCATAGGCACTTAGACTGTCTAATTTTTTGTAGCAAAGTGATGCACGACCGAGAGTTGAGGATCAACCTGAGAGGTAGGCTAGAGAGAGTAGCAACCATCAGGGCTAGCCATTATGTACATACACTTTTTTGATTCTTTCATCTCATTCTTTATCACAAATATACATTCATGGGATCCTTTTTGATAGCCTCGTGGATATTGTACTTATCATTGATATACATAGACTGATCCAAATTTTGTACTATGACATTCATTTTTTGATATATATATATATATGATATGAATATGGATGATTTATGATGTGATATGTTAACTTTATTTCATGCTTATATTTGATTATGTATGGATGCACTTTATTTATGTTTATGTGATATGCAATGATCATGATATGATATGCGATGTTATGATATGTTCATTTTCATTATCTTTTCACAATATGCTATGGAATGAATGATATGTGATGAAAATTTTTATGGATGAAAATGATGTGGATGCATTTATTTTTGTGTATTTTATTATGCAATTAATAAGATGATCATGTGTGCACATGGATGTATGGATGCAAATGCTTATGATATGCCATGATCTAAGATGCTTAGAATAACAAATCTATTTTATTTGTCACAACTTAAATGATGAAAAATGTATGATGTGATATGCAATGATTATTCTTATGGATGTTTTATGATTATTCTATGATTATAAGATGTATGTATGTTGATGATTTGTGGATGTAGGATGGATGCATTGATAATGTTTTTGTTGACTATCATGATACCAGGTAAGCATGAAGAGAAGATAGAAGAATAAATAATGAATAACTGTTGATTCTGATGATTGCTTCAAAAGATCCAACAAGTCCATAATCCATTGAGACTTTATTAGAGGCAAGATATAGGATGAATGCAAGATGATGAGGTGCTCACATATCAGGATTGGGATTTTTCATCGTTCCTTATTGTTTGATATAACACATAGACATGATGCATCAAGGAATTCATAACCGAGATGGCAGTGTATCTAGTGTAATGGATCTTGACTTGACAAATAGATAGGATAGTTCTTGTTCACATCTTTACATACAAAAACCTCATTGGAATGTAAGTTAGAATCTTAGAATATATTGGACCAAAGCATATGCAATAGTCAACAATGTACTCCAAATGACCTTCCTACATACAACCAAGCAAGTATGCACCAAGATTATTTTACAAGAGTACCCACAAGCATGGAAAACAAAAGATCAAGATCGATGCCCAATTCCTTTCTCTCTAAATAGTTTTGATAGACATCATCGAGAAGTCCTTGGAATGGGTCGTTTAGATAAATCATAAGAAAAGATCAAAGACAATTGATCAGTGATATCTATATCTCTTGCCTTGTTTAATTTAGCTAAAGTCATAGCTAATAATAATGCTCATTGTAGGAAGGATACATCCTAAGACATGTTGATCATAGGTTATTTGATGTTAGGATGATGATGATAAAATGATTGGTTGATCAAACTTTACTGACATATTTACTTATGATTTATCCTTTAGATTTTGACACTTAGGTTCTCACTTTATGACTTGCTACACTTGCTTTCTATTTGGCTTGCCAAAGGTTGAAGGTGACACTCGATTTATTATGGGTGGAAGTTTATTACAGGTGAAAACGAGATGGGATGGGTGGTTTTGGGTTTTTTAGAATATTTTAATGTTTTTGGTATTTTGAAGATGTTTTGAGGTTGTTTTAGGGTTTTCAAAAAATTTATGCAAATGTTTTGGTTTTCTATTTTTTTTTAGGCTTTTTAGTTAGGGTTTTCTCTAAGTTATTTGAGGATATTTATGCTTTTTGAATGTTTTCTAGTGTTTTTGGTATTTTCAATTTTCAAATGTTTTGGATTTTTTAATATTTGGATGTTTAGGGATTTTGAAGATATTTGGATGTTTAGGGGTTTTCTGATATTTGGATCTTTAGGGGTTTTCTAATATTTCCACCAAGAACATAACCTAAAAGACCTATCCTAGGGGCCTTAGGGGTTGATCAAAGATTAGCCTTGCCTACGTTATACACACAGAGACCATGTAGTTTGACGGACTCAACCCATTTACAAGATGAAGATAAGAATAGTGATAGAAAAGTTAGTTTATTATGACGGACTCCTAAAGGACTGACCTAGGGTGTCTCGGGGGCACATCAATGATGGCCTTGCCTACATTCAAGCTCATAGATGACTTAGTTTGACAAAGGGGGGACTGTTTTTGGATTTTTTATTTTTGACCTTTTTAGGGATTTTGATGTATTTTGGATGTTTTAGATTTTTCCTTTACAATTTTCTGGATGTTTTTGGATTTTAGATGTTTGTGGATTTTTTGATGAACTTTTTACAAATTGTTTGGAATTTCTAATAAGATTTTATGAATGTTTTTGGTGTTTTCTGATAATATTTTTGATGACCTCAAGATATACAAGAATGTGATATGATCCATAACAAATTTCCCCCAGTGTGACATGATATACTACTTTGATATAGGTAGGACAAGCTGAACTTTTGAATATGACAAGTATTACTAAAGGGATACAATAATTCACATCATCAAGCTATGATAAGGATGCAGATAGGCGATGGATGAATGGTAGTGCAAAGAATGATAGGACTAAAAGAGCCAAAGAATAGATGGAGGTACTTTATTTATGCAAGGTGCCTGTTTGCTAGGTTTTCACCAAGGTACTTTCCCAAAGTTCCACCGAAGTGGTTTTCACTAGAGGACGATTTTTCTTTCTTTACATTTTCAATCTTTTTTCTCTTTTTTTTAGATTTTTTATTTTTTTGTATTTTCATATTTACACCCTTCAAGCCTAGGCATAAATTTTTTTGAGGTACAAGATATAAGTTGGCTCCTACATGGGTTCACCTTCAAGTTTTGATAGTTGATATGCTCCTGATCCATAGCTTGTTGTGACGACGAAGGGACCCAACCAACTAGGCTCAAATTTTCCTTTACTATCATGATCTGGTAAATTCTTCTGATTATGCTTTAGGACAAGATCCCCTACTTGGAAAGACTGACATTTGACCTTCTTTTTTATAGCTACGTTTCAGTCAGTTTTGATATACTTGCAAGTGATTGAGGGCGTCGAGGTGACACCCGTCTAGGAACTATAGCTCATTCAACCAAGATACTTTGTATTCTCCATCGATGATCAGGTTTTGTAGTGACACTCACAATGATGGGAGCTCAACCTCAATAGGCAGGATAGATTTTGATCCGTAGACCAAGCAGAAAGGGGTTGCACCTATGGGTGTGCGAATATTGGTTTGATAGGCCTAGAGAGTGTGATTTAACTGTAGATGTTAGTCGTGACCAACTTCATTGACTATTTTCTTTAGGATTTTCAAGATATTTTTGTTTGTAGCCTCCACTTGGCCATTGCCTTGGGGATGATAAAAGGTAGAGCATTGGTGTTGGTGTTGAACCTTTGACATAGCTCTTTCACATCTTGACTTTTAAAGGGTGTCCCATTATCTGAGATTAGGGTTTGTGGACGACAAATGAGGTAGTTCAGGATAAACTTGGCAGTTTGCTTCCCCATTATGTAGGTTATAGGAATGGATTCTACCCACTTAGTGAAGTACTTAGTGGTGGTTATGATAAACTTGTGGCCATTAGATAAGGTTGGGGAGGATTTTTCCTATGAGGTTGAGTCCCAACTATGAAAAGAACCAAGGTGTGATCATTAGTTGTAATTATTGAGTGAGTGCATGAATTAGATCTCCATGTTGTTGACACTGGGCATACTTCTGCACATATTGATGAGTTTCCTTTCCCATGGTCGGCCAATAGTACCCCATCCTCAACATTTTTTTAGCTAAATTCATACCACTAGAATGGGAACCCCATATGCCATTGTGTATTTCCATTAAATCAATTAAGGCATCCTCTTGGTTAAGACATCACAATAATGTTCGTTTGATGCTTCGACGATAAAGGGTATCACCTAGGATCACAAATCAAAATGCCTTTTTGACAAAGGTATTTTTAAAGTTCGAGGTAATATTAGATGAGAGGGTCCATCTACTTAGGTAGATAACGATGTCATGATACCACGTGGATCCAAGACCAAAAATGACACGCAAATTCAGATTCAGGGATTTTGAAAGTTGGTATGAGAAGTTGTTCTACCAAGAATTCATGTTGGAGGATGTTGTTTGACATGTCTAATAGTGATTCGATTATTTCCATGGTATTTATTGCTCTATTGTTCATGTGAGGAATCTGCTCAAAAGTTATTTCTATAAAGAGATCTTTGAGATTCCATAGCATCTTCTTGTAAGGAGTGAGTTTTTCATCTTTAGTTTGATATTCATCATTGACTTGGTTGATAACCAATTGTGAGTCTCCATAGACCTTCATTTCTTGAATCTTCCACTGAACCACTATCCTTAGACCTATGATTAGGGCTTCCTACTGAACAATGTTGTTAGTGCATGGAAATAATAGCCTATATGACTTCAGAATGAAATCACCTTGAGGGGTGATGAAATAATGTCTGCTTCAGATCCATGTTGGGTGAAAATCCATCAAAGAAAATTTTCCATTGATCTGTGAGGTTGATAAGGAATATAGATTCATCAGAAAACTCAGATATCAAGGCGTTGTTTATATAGATGGGTGATTTTGCTAATTGGTTTGTGATTACTTGTCCTTTGATTGCCTTGTGCTCCACATAATCTATTTCAAACTTAGTTAAGATCATCACCCATTCGACCATTCACCTTGTTAGAGTTTCCTTAGATAACAAGTATTTCAATGGGTCTATCTTTGTGATGAGCTTAATTTGATGTGACAACATGTAATGCGTAAAATTTTGTGAAGTACAAACTACTGCTAGGAATGCTTTCTCAATAGGTGAATAGTTCATTTCATATCCCACCAAGGTTTTGTTCATGTAGTAGATAGCTCTTTCCTTTCCATTTTCATCATGGTGTGCCAGAAGAGCTCCTGGTGCTACTGATGTTGTTGAAATATATAAGATTAATGGTTTGTTTGATATTGGTGGCATGAGCATTGGAGGTGTTAGCAGATAATATTTGATTTCTTGGAAAGCTTTATCACACTTTTCATCCCATTTGTAGGTTATCCCTTTATGGAGAAGATGTGAAAATGGGTGGATTTTATCTGATAGTTGCATTATGAACCTTATGATGGACTACAATCTTCCTTGTAATACTCTCATCTTCTTTAGTGTTTGTGGTGGTTCCATGTTGAGGATTTATTTTACCTTTGCTAAATCAATTTCTATCCCTCTTTGTAAGACAATAAAGCCAAGAAGTTTCCCTGATGTAACCCCAAAGACATACTTTTTTAGATTTAGTCGTACCTTGTATTCTTCAAGTCTGTCAAAGATGGGTATGTGCTCCCTTCTTTTCTTTGATTTTTCCAAAATATCATCCACACAATATTCAACTATTTTGTGGATCATGTCATGGAAGATGAGGGTCATTTCTCTTTGATAGGCTGCTCCTACATTATTAAACTCGAATGGCATCACGTTCCAACAATATGTTCCCCATGGACAAGTGAATGTGGTTTTATGTTGATCCTCCTTGGTGATCATGATCTGATTGTAGTTGGAAAAACCATCCATGAGTGATACCATTTCATGCCCAGTTGTTATAATGAGGTCGATATTAGGAAGAGGAAAATCATCCTTAGGGCATGCTTCGTTTAGGTCTCTGAAATCAGTGCAATGCCCTCAGTGGGTTTTGAGACTAGGACCAGATTTGAAACCCACTTAAGATAATTTATTGGTCGGATGAATCTAACATCAAGAAGCTTTTGTAATTCTAGTTTCACCAAGAGTGTTATCTAAGGGTGCATCTTCCTTAACTTTTTCTTGACTGGCTTGGCTTCATAATAGACTACTAAATGATGCACAACTACTTTAGGATCAAGTCCTAGCATGTCTCTGTATGAACATGAAAAGTTAG
The DNA here is from genome assembly GCA_007115665.2 of Sequoiadendron giganteum. Classification (NCBI taxonomy): domain Eukaryota; kingdom Viridiplantae; phylum Streptophyta; class Pinopsida; order Cupressales; family Cupressaceae; genus Sequoiadendron; species Sequoiadendron giganteum. The sequence continues at coordinate 833,985,705 of CM021102.1, forward strand.
CTCTTCACTCTTTCAGGAATGTTGCTAGGTTCTTCTTTTCTTCATCCAACAAGGATTCGACATAGAAAGTGACCTTGGGTGCTTCTTCTATTCCTAGATTGACTAGGGTAGCCTTTTCTACTAGTATTGATGACTTTTTAGGATGCATTGCACTAAGGGGGAGATTAAGTCCCTCATCCTTAAGCGCCTTAGAGAGGTTTTTACCCTCAGATACGTCCTTTCTTTTTACTATTTTAGGATCAGAGAGTGCCACAGTATGGTTTTCACTGAAGGACCTGCATGTTAGTTGCATTTCATTAATTTTATAACTGAAGGACTCAATCATCTCCCCATAGTATGCCCTTGTGTCTAGATTTATTTTGAAACCTACTTTGTGATCTTCCCATCATAGATTGTCATGGAGTCCCATGAATTTTGAGTTTGCTTCATCATTTTTGAATAAATCTAGAATCGGTTGTCCTTGTGGGTCCATGTCAATAAGTTGCAGGTATACTAGGTGTAGTTCAATTGGTTGATTTCCTGGAGAAAAGGATGTAATGGATATCATGAAGAGGGAGTTGTTTTCAAATAGGTCGCCCATATCAAGGGGGAAGTCATCTAAGGTCATGTCACGTGGTGTAGGTAACCAAGAGGAAGCCTCGACCAGTTTAACAAAAGTACATTTTCCAATAAGGGTAACCTTGCTAATAATACAACCTAAACCGAGATTCTTTAATTATTTCTCAAGAACGATAGATTCTAGCAAGCCATTTTAATTTTTTCCTAACTTCTTATTTTTGTTATAACCCAATCCCTTCATGATCTATAAGCCTTTATTATCATCTTCCATAAGAATAACATGGATAGGTCATTCATCCTGATAGAGTAATTTAGAGACATCCCCCTCATTAACATCTTCTTGATTTAGATCCCCCCACTTGGTGAAGGTAGTAGCTACCATCTTGATGCTTTCGGGCTCTTTAGTGCTAGATGTGGGTTTTCCATGAGATTGAGGAGAAAGAGGTAGCTCTCCTAAGACAAAGGTATCTTTTAGTAGCTTATAATTTCCACAACCAACATCTTGGAATTATTGCTTTGATGTCAGGAATGTTCTGCACAATGGGTGTATTTGTTGTTGAGGTAGATGCAAGAGATGATTGATCAACAAATGAGGTAGGTGTGGGTGTAGGCCCTTCATCATTTTTAGGCACCTAGGGTATCTTATAAAACTTTTCCTCAAGATTCTTACAATAGTAAAAAGGCTCAAGATCTTCATGGATGGTAATTTCTCTGCCCTCGAAAGAAATTTGGCACACTGATGGTAGGTCGAGATAACAACTTTTAAAGTATGAATCCATGGTTAGGCAAGTAGGATTTTATATAGAAGATCAAGATCTAGCACTTGGCATGTAGTTTTTGCAATGATAGGTTCCACTTGAATGGGTAGGGAAATGATGCCTTGTGATATCCACTCTTGGTCATCATATGCTCTAATGGTGGTACTCTTTGTTCTCTCAATGGTATCTTTTAAGTATCCCAATTATTTGATCAGCTTAAGGGTATAAATATTCAGACTAGCACCTCCATCTACTAAGACTCTTTTAACCTTGTTCTTATGAATGTAGACCTTGAGGTGTAAAGCATGATTATGGGATGGTTTTTGATGGTAGGTCTTGTTTTGAGAAGGTGAGAAGGTGATCGGTAATTTGTCCTACCATAGCTTGAAATTGATTTTTATCAACATCCCCAGGGACATATGACTCTAACAAGTCTTCCTCTAAGATTTCCCTATGTGCAGGAGATAGCCTCAATAGTTCTAATATTGATATCTATGTCGGGGTCTTCTTAAGTTGTTCTAGGAGATTGTACTTGCTGGGATTTGATGTTGGAAAAGTAGGATGTACCCTAGACTAAGATGGGACTCCTTGGATGGTGACCTTTCCATGTCATTTGGTTACTCCACAAGCTACACTAGGTTCTTTGATGGTGATGACAGTAATGATGCTATCACAGGATGCAACCATGTTTGAATAGTTGTGTTGCATGTTTTTGTAGTCCTTAGATTTTTCGTTGTTGTTCCCTTTGTTATGATCTAGCATAGGGTTCTTGTATATCTTAAGATATTGATTCCCAAGTGGTACTTCAACATAGATAGTGTCATTCTCTATGAGGTCTTGGATGATTTTCTTGAGTCTCATGCAATTTTATATTTTGTGTCCTTTGATTTTGTGAAAGTCACAGAGATCATTTTCGTTGTACCAGGATGGTTTCTCTAATGGTTCTTGATAATTTTCAAAGTTAGGAAATGTTATTAGATTCAACTCTACCAAATTTTTCATGATGGTTTTGATGGATTCAAACAACTATGTGTACTTGTGCTTGGGATACTTGTTCTTGTTCGTAGTTTGCCTTTGTTGCATCTCAGTGTTGTTGATTTGATTGTTCAGAGGGAGTGTTGTTTGTTGTATAGTCAATTGAATGTTAGCAACTTGATTGTTGTTGGGTCTAGGAGAATTTAGAACCACCTTAGCATCTACCACACCATCATTTGTCATATTTTTAGCCCAGACACGAGATTTTTCATTTGAACTAATTGATGGACGATTGTAAGCTTGATTATTTCCCTATGATATTAGATCTCATTCAATGTTAAGGACTGGAGGGACAAGCTCATCGTAGGATGTGATGCACTATATTTTTAAGTGGAAAGAGAGATCGATATCTAGATTGGCTATGATGATTCCCTCTTTTTGTTCATCAGGAAGGGTCCACTTGCTCTTTCTAGCTTTTTGTCTCCATCGATGCAAGAAATTGGCGAAGGACTCTCCTTTGGTTTGTTTGAGAGTATACAACTCTTCTAGACTAACGTCCATGTAAAGGTTGAAGGAGAAGTGATTGATGAACTTATCAATGATTTCTTGAAAATAATTGATGTCAGAAGATAGATGAGAAAACCAATCCATAGCAAGACCTATTAAGCTTTGAGGGAAGAGATGCATTAGATATGAATCATTATAGGCCACCTCCATACACATGATGTTAAATACTTTGACATGGTCCACGAGACTTCTTCTCCCTTTGTATTTATCAAATTTGGGGATTTCAAATCTAGGAGGGAATGGTACTATTGCAATGTTTCTATCAAATGGATAAGGACATAGATTTTTTGTATGGGCCTTCTTTATCTTGCCCATTCGAAGGTCCTGCATTTCTTGGGATAGCACCTTGAGTTGTGAATCCATACCATCCTACAGGTTTGGTGGAGGAACATATGATGGGATGATAGATGAGTTGTGTATGGGATTTCAATATGATGGTGTGTTGTATGGGGTGTAGGGTGGTGTGAGATTATGTGAAGGTGATTGAGGTGTCAATGTATATGTTCCTAATGCATTTGTATTGACGATGTTTTTTTAAGGGTTATAGTAGGAACTTTGTTGTTGTTGTTGTTGATGTTGGGCATACTATTGAGCTAGTAAGGCTTGTTGTTGGGCCTGCTATTGTTGTTGCACCGTGATGGCTTGTTGTTGGTTCTAACATTGTTGTTGTGCTACTAAGGATTCTTGATAGGGTTTTTGTTGTTGTTGTGTTGCTAAGGATTCTTGGTAAGCTTGTTGTTATTGCTATTGTTCTTGTGCGGCTAAGGCTGCTTGCTATTGTTGTTGTTTTTGTTCTACTTGCTATTATTGATACTGTTGTTGTTGTTGTGTGGCTAAAGCTTCTTGTTGTTGGTGTTGCTCTGCAGTTAAGGCTGCTTGTTTTTGTTGCTTTTAGATGGCTTGCTAATAAGCTTATTGTGCTTTATGTAAGGCTAAGGTATGATTTTATAATATAGGAATATTTGGTGGTTGGGACATCTGTGATGGATTGTGGGCGTTGATGTTTTGGATGGGTTGTGAGTTGGTGATGAGAGGTTGGGAGTTCCTTGGTTTAACATTCCTTATAAAATGGTGGATTGAGATTGAGGAATGTAGGTTTGAGACCCCATTTAATTTTGCATAGTGAGGGGACCATGGGGAAGGATGTGGATGTTGTCATTAGATTTTGCAATGGTACTAAAATAATAGGACCTTGAGTCCATTGATTGAAAGGATTCCCTTGATCGATGCTCGGGATATTTCCTTGTGCTTGAGATGCGCTTAAGGTATTTCCTTGGTTGATAAGGTTCATAACCAAGTTGTTGGTTTGGTTTGGATCGATGATAGATGGATTGGATGTGTCTTGTGATGTCAATGGTATAGATGAACCCGTGGGAGGATTGGGTAAAGATGTCCCTATTTTCATTGAGGGTTTACTTTATGATACATTATTGGCATGCCCTTGTGTACTATCTTGAGATACTTGGTTTATACTACTTTGCGTGATGGTAGGCACACTTGTGGTACTCATGGATGTGGATGAAGATGTTTTTCCTCGATAGGTGGAGGTTGTGGTGGAGTAATGAAGGTCAAGAGGTTTATGCAGTTGTTTCAAATTCTTGAGGATGGGAGGAGCACCAAAGGTAGGTATCCAAGTGGTTTTTGGAGGTGGAGGATTGGCATCAAGGGTACCCACAAGTGTACTATTTTCAAATGGAAGGGTTAGAATGAAGTCCTTAGCAAGACCAGCTGCAAGACTAGGAGTACATGTTGGATTTATCCCTAATGGTGGAGTGGTGAAGCCTTGTGCCAAATTTTGTTACATAAATTATGGGGAAATAGGAGCTTTGTTTTCAAAGGCTTGATGTTCCATGATTTCCTCCTTAATGAACTAAAATAGATTGCTTGTGACATCTTCTATTTCATATGGCCCCATCAGAGATTATGGTTTTTATGATGGCATGACTTGGCTTCTTGGATCAAATTCTAGAGGATTTGGATCACTTGAAGTAAATGTGACTTTGGTTTTCTCCATGATTCTCTTGTATTGTGATCTCATTTTTACCATAAATTTTGGGTCACTGATAGGAGAGTTGTGTTGGAATTTGCACTGTTTGAACTCTCTAGTTGACTCAAATATAGGTAAAAGGGACGCTCTAAGTCTTTTTGGAGCAATGATGATAATGGGGGATGAAAATATGGGTGATATGGAAAGTGATCTTTGCAATCATTTTGGGACAACACTTTTGACTTGAGTTTGATGTTTTGATGTTAGGATAAAGGATGTTGATGAACTTGAGAATCTTTAGGGTAGACTCGTGACCTTCAAGATAAAATAGCTCAAGAATGATAACTAACTTCACTAGGTGCATGGAAAAAAGATACATTTCACATACAACATAGCCAAGTTAAAGGTTGGTTTGATTGATGTTTAAGTCAAAGGAGTGTTGGTATGTTCAAAATTTTTGCAAAGATAGGTGAGGTGAAGCATGAAATTTTGATGAAGAGGTGGATGAAATGTTTGGCCCAATTTTGACTTAGAATGAACCTTTATTTTCCAAGACCAAGGAGTGAGAATGATGTTGTACCTCTACAATGTTCAAATCATAAAGACCCAATGTTGACTTAGATGAGAGGATAAATGGAAATGTTTAAACCTGTTCTTCTCCTCCTAGCTCTCAAGAGCATAATAGTTTCTTAACAAGCAGTTACGATTGTGGTAAAGTATTACAACCCACTTCCTTCCAAACTTTGAATTATGATATCTATGTCAGTGATGATGACATGCGGGTTTTACTTCACAGAATTTGATTATATGATAGACCATTAAGAGAAGCTCAGTATCATGAAAAAGATCAATATTTTGACTCCAAAAGAATACATATAATTTTAGACTATACCTTGAAGCGTATTTGTAAAAGTTTGCTACCAACTTTTCTCTATTCTTGTGAATTACTAAAAGGTGTTTCTTGAAAAAAATTGGTTTAAGATGTCTAAGCTTAAAATGATGACCTGTAGATATTGTTTTTGGGATCTTGATTTTGCATGAGATAATTAAAGAAGAAGATATTTATTGCCACACGGGAGGTGGTAATATGGGTCTTCTAGCCAAAATATCAGTTCTTCGTTCTTCTTTCTCTAAATTGTTGCAGTAATTCTCCATTAATTAGATGTTTCCTTGGTTTCAAAAGTGATAGTTCTCAAATTACTAATAATATATGTTTGTTCTCCCTCAATGTATTTGAAGTTTGGTTAAATGATAAAACCTATAAGGTCGGGTTGTAGAACGAGAGTGATCAGTCTCCAAATGGTCATGTGGGGTTCAATTGTGTCAAGTTTATCTTGCTTAAGTGAATTGATTTTTAAAACACTCGTCTTGATTATGTTTTCAAACTAAATGTTTATGTCAAAAATATCATAACTTTCACAATATCCATTTCGTGAAAAACATGAGATTAGAGTCATAATTGCATATGTTGTCTTGGGAAATATGGATTAAGATTAAGTCAATATATTTAGAAATCGCTAAGGATAGAAATCCTTAGGACCAACAATAATATCAAGGCCGAATCAAGAGGCATCCATATTTAAACCAAAGTGTTTGAAATTTTGAAGATAGTGAATGTTTTTGTAATTTTTTTGGAACCAAGCAATGTTTCAAATTGAATCACAATCACTTACAATCCTAGGTTCAAAATGGCTATACTCATTGAATTCCCACTTGGAATTATCCAAATATTAAACAATGCGAGCAATTAGAGATTTGGTGACATTGGATCCCCTCCACGACACACACTTCTCGAGACCACCAAATCTCAAAATCCTTAAAATCTGAGGATCAAAAAGATTTTTTATTTCTACAATTCAATAGTAAGAATGTGGGATGGCTTTAGAATGACCATTCTTGCACCAAAAATTATTAAGGATTTTTGGATTCTAAATAAAGGCTCATAATAAGGGCTTTCAGTTTAGGGGTGCAATGATAAACTCCCTCAAAAGGTCTGTTGGCCTCCTCTAATGGTTCAATAAATAAACCCTTAAAGCTACAAATTAGATATTAAATATATGCACCAAGTATCTATCTTGCTCATCATGAAGGCCCATTTCATTATCAACCCAGGGACGTGAACTTAAAATGGGTCAACATTGTCTATGCATTAGGACTCAATTGTAGTCATCCTTATCCTATAACTTGAGAGAAAATAGTACTGAAAGTAAAATTCTTGAAAGGAACTAGCATAATCACTGAGAATAAACCAACAATTAAACTAAATTGAAATGAATTGCAGAAATAGAAGTCTTAGTAAATAGATAGGAAGTTACTTTGTTTGCCTTGGCTACAGGAACGAACACAAAACGAAGTTCCAATGGTTACAGGAACAGACAACTGTTAAGACTCTAACTAATTACTAAACATAAAAGTAACTACTAAACTGAACGAATGGAATTCTCACCAAGTGGGCCCCCTTGAATGAGTCTTCCTCAAAACTAACTTAGATGCAACAAATTAAAGTATCATTTTATTCATTGAAAAAATTGTTACATAATATTAGCAACATGATTGTATTCCTTGAAACTGAATATGAAAGTATAATATTAGAACATTCAACCTTGTGAATAGGAACATTTGATCATTATTTATAGAAGGAAAGCTTCTAACTAACTCTAACTAACTGGGTAGTCGACTCCAACAGACTAGGAGGACACCATTTATTGAAAGCATAAAAAAGAGGAAGGAGGTTATGCATGCGCGAGATTTAGTCAAACCAATCTTGCCTCAATGAGGATCCAACATAACACCTCCTAAATCTACTCAACTAATAGACATGGTCATTTAAAGTTCAACTATCACTTCCACATGAGCTGGAATTTTCCATCCATTGACCTCTTCAATGTCCATCTCTATTTGAATCCTAATTCAGCAACCAGGCAATTGGCATGAACTTCTTCCACCTTGCAAGCTCCATTTGTATCTGTATTTTAATCTAAACCTGCATTATGACATTAGTGTGCACAAGACAATTATATATCCTTAATCAACTTAGAATAGCATTCATCCAATCACATGTAAAATTAATATAGATATATCATATAGCAGGTTAATACTATCAAAATTTCTAGGGATAAGTTTATGTCTAGAGTTCATAAGTTTAGGGAAATAACATAGAAAGTATTAGTAACTAGGTGCTAAAACCCATAGTAATAATAACAAACATATGATAAATCCTAACAAAAATGAGTCATTATTTGGACTCATCATCTCCCCCAACCTAATGATTTGTTGGTCCTCAAGCAATGGGAACTCAATTCTTCTGTCTTACTAAAACCTTGAAATCAGAAATTTATGTCTAACCTTGATCAGTTTCTAAATTTGGATCCTAGTAGAACCCCTACTTGCTTTCCAGTCTTCCCCACCTTTGCCTCTCTACCTCTATATCATACCAATAGGTTTTGTGGTTTGGTACTAGTCATAATAAAATAGGTAGCTGAAATATCAATGGGAGCCAAAATTGTTGCTTTGTTCTCCCAAGATGTATATACCTGATGCTTCATTTCCAAGCTGCATAATAATTTTATAGTGAATGGGGTTCAACATGTTTTAATCGATCTGACAAGTCATTCCGTCACTGTGATAAATATCCCAATACTGTCCTTCCTCTAGTGGCAGCTACTTGTTCATATTCTTGGTATGCTTCTTCCCTAAATTGCATGATCCTCTATTTGTACGATGGTCTATAAAGAAATTTGTGCCATGTGTAGAAAATATCTTCAAGATTGCTTGATTCATCTCTTAGATATAAGGGGATATGGAGCTCTCTTTCTCCGTATAATTTGAATTGTTGCCCCCAAATGATTTCCTTTTGAGTCCATGACATCAATGCCCTCAAGTGAACATCCCCAATATATAGCAATGGATTCCATTCATGGTCATTTGGAACAACATAGTTGTGCAAATACAACTCACACAATAAATTCTTAACTTTAGGAGGAGAAGATTGGTAAACTTGGAAAAATTCCTTTGGGGTTTCAATGGAAGAGCTTAGACCGGAAATAACCCTAGACAACTTAAAATTCAGATAACACTCCCTTAAATGCAATGAATACACCCTTGGGGGAGTCTTACATTCCATAATTTATGGTACTAGAGTCACCACATTATTTACCTTGTCTTTTAATGCAGTAATCTCAGCATTCTTCTCTTCAATTTCTTCATTTTTCTTATTGATCTCTTCTTGTAGCCTAAGCTTTTCTCTTTTCCATTCTTCTTCTTTCTCTTGCATTACTTTCCATAAATCCAAAGCTACTGATGCCCATTAAAAATTAGGAGATATGCGCTTCCCTACTATGATCTTCCCTTGCACTGGTTCATGATATTCAATGATTTCAACTTGCTCTACAACAACAGCAACAAGTTCTACCAATCCTATATTTGTCTGCTCCTCATGAGTTTCCTCATTCCTTTTAGGTTTCTCTCTAAGTCTATGGCTCCTTCTTGGAGGCATAATAGTAGTAGACTTAGTCAATTTTGATTTCCTTGGAGGAATTTTATTTTTCCTAGCGATTGCAGGATGCTTAGTTTCTTTAGTTTTTCGCTTCCTAGGGCTAGGGTTTACCTTTTCTAGTTTTTGCTTCTTATCCTACCCTTTGCTAATTTCTTCTTTTCTAATTTTTTCTTCCTCCTTTTGAATACCAACCCTAGTGTGAACTGTGGTTTTAGGGAAAACATCGACATTAGGGTTTGAAGATGAATTATCTTCATATGCATGCTCAGATTCAAAGGAAATAGTTTCTACTAGAGGTTCTACTGCAGGAGGGTTTGTGCTTGGAATTTCCCCAGAAGTTGAAGCTACAGAAATAAATTTAATAACCCCCTCTTTCCCACTAACCCTATGAGTTAGGGGTCGACCTCTAGGACCCACATTTTCCAATATGAACTTAATATTCAAAAATTCATCCCATGACATATTGGACACATCTTGCAAAGATTTTTCTACCATCAATTTAATCAAACAATGATGGGAAACAGAGTTTTCCCTACCTTTTCGTGTCTCAACAACCATGATTGCAAGAATATTGTTCAAGACATTTGGCACATTCATGCTCCCGACATGTCTCATGTGATTCAAAAGCTTGAAATGCACAAAATGGAGTCAGGATTGACGACCCTCGTAGGTAATGTATTTGACAATATAAACAACTTGCTTCCATGTTTCTGGCAAAGAAAGTCTTCTTGTTCCTTGTTTATCTATAACAAATGGAGGATCACTAGGCTCAGTGAATTCTACTCTCGCTAATCTAGCACCCTTAGAAATAGGTTAGGGTTCTCCTTCAGTAGGAAAACCTGTTACTTCAACAATGCTTTCTTCGGTGGCTATAACTTTTAATCCTTTCACCTTTGCCTCACCATTAGAAAATGTTTGTTCAAATTCTAAGGCAATGTCATTATTGTAACTATTTAGCTTTAGAAAGTAATCTAGCCATCCATAATTCCTAAATTCAAGCTCACAAAGTGCATCTTGTAGGATTGCGTGGTTAACTGTTGGTTCACTTCTAATTAACTGACCTCCCATTGCCTCCACTCACACTCTGGAAAACGCCTTTGTAAAGACTTCTTTCCTGCAATCCTTCAGCTGAAAACCCAATTTCTCTTATGCTTCCTAGAATTCTCACCAATACTAACACCAATGTCGTATAACCTCTCAATTTTACCTTTTCAAAGGCATTATTATTTTGATTAAGGCAGTAAAGAAGGCATAAAGGAAGGGTATTATCAAAGAAAATGGCAATGACTTAATATCATATCATGCATGTAAAACATCACTTCAACTTATTATTTCAAATTTATTACCATGTTGGCACATCAAATGGCTTAATGACATGTATGACACGTAGGTTCACACCCCCTAACCTAAATAAAATCATGTATCTACACAAGCTAGAATGGAATAATGAAAATGAACAGGGCATACCAACTAGATTTGCTATGTGAAATATCAATATTAAAGTACAATAATCAAATAAATGCATATAAGCTAATTAATAAACATTAAGTGTTTTTACATGTGCTTAGCAAGATGGAATGTCTTTTTCAAGAATTGTCGAAGGAAGTACCATTCATCATAAAAGTACGGTTGAGCTAATTAAATAAAGTGATGATGGAGTGATGTGAAAGAGAGAGAAGTGGAGATGAATGGGTGAGTAGTGATGATAAAGAAATTAATTCCCACAAGAAGTGGAAATTTTTATTATGATTGCATGTGTACCTTTGACTAGCCAAAAGGTTGAGCACTAGGTTTGCTTCCTTCAACTGTAATAACTTCGTAGTTTTGGTATTCAATGAATTGTTGCATGAACTCTTGCTTTGAGGTAGGCTTATGGTATAGCCTAAGATGATAACCATTGACCAAGAGCTTGAACTTGACAGGATCAATTGTTGTAAGCTAAACAACACCATTAGGGAAGACCTATGCAATCTCATATGGTCCCAACCACCATGTTTGAAGTTTTCCTAATTTGTCTTTATACCTGGAATCATAAAGAAGTGCCCAATCACCTGCCTGGGACTTCTTGTCTTTGATGTATTTATCATGCCATCTAACTCTCTGGTTCTGCATCATTTTAGTATGGTGGAGAGCTGATTTCCTCGTCTCATCTAAGGCATTTAGTTGCATCACCTTGTCCTTCTATGCCTCAAATATATCTATTCCAAGGTCTAGTGTTGTTCTAAGAGTTTTGCGTTCAAACTCTATAGGAATCATTGTTGTTTTTCCATATAATAGTTCAAAGGGAGTAAAACTAGTGATGGTTTTCCAAGTGGTTCTATAGGCCCAGAAAGCTTCTGGAAACCTATTTTCCCAATCTTTTATGTGGATTGTTATTGATTTAGTTAAAATAGATTCTATTTCCCTATTTGTTACTTTAGACTGGTCATTGGATTGAGGGTGATAGGGTGCATATTTCCTATGCCTGACATTATACTCATTCACTAATGTTGTGACAAGAGTAGATGTGAACTGAGCCCCTTGATCTATGACTATCTCTCTAAGAACTCCATAGAGTGTGAAGATTTCTTCATAGAGGAATTCAACAACTTTATTGTCCTTAGCATGTTTCATGGTTTTGACCTCAACCCATTTTGTCACATAGTCAGTACAACCCAAGATGTAAGATTTTCCATTTGATGGTGGATCAATTGGACGTACAAAATCAAGTCCCTATTTATCAAATGATGTGATAACTACTTGAGGGTATAGAGGCATCTCATCTGATTTAGTCGGTCAGCTCATCCTTTGAAACCTATCACATTTCCTAGTGTACTTGTTTGCATCCTTATGAAGTGTAGCCAATAATATCCTGTATTGAGAATCTTCATGGTTGTTCTCTTAGCTGCAAAGTGTCCCCCGTAGGGCTCATCATGGAATGCATGTAGTATATCATGAGTCTCGTCCTCTCTTATACATCTTCTCATCACATGATCAAGTCCAGTATAGAATAAACAACCTACCATCCATGAGAATGGAAAAGGTTTTTCAATAAGAACCCTTCGCTCTTTTGGAGAGAAATGAGGGGGAATGCTTCCTCTAACCAAATAATTGGCTATATTTGCATACCAAGGTGTATGAACATTGATGGAGAACAAATTTTCATCAGGAAAGGAGTCATCAATGACTTGAGTGTCCTCTGATGTGGTCAATCTAGAGAGAAAATTTGCCACAACATATGCCTTGCTTGGCTTGTCTATAATGGTGATCTCAAATTCCTACATTAACAACAACCACCTTGCTAATCTTCATGTGATCAATGGCTTATTCATAAGGTATCTTATGGCTACATGGTCTGTATGGAAAAATATTTGGTATCCTATGATATAATGTCTAAATTTTTTGAGAGCATAAATGACTGCCAACATCTCCTTCTTTATCATAGTGTTGTTAAACTCAACGCCTTGTAGGTTCTTAATGAAAAAGTAGATTGCATTCTATATTTCTCCCTCTTTTTGTCCTAAGACAACCACTATAGCATAATCAGATGCATCTATGTGAATGTGGAAAGGGAGTCCCCAATTAGGGCCTTTGACCACAAGAGCATGGGTTAATGTTGTTTTTAAATTAGAGAATGATTTATCACAATCCATTGTCCATTAGAACTCAAAAATATTTAGTCAAAATATTATAAAGTGGTGTTCCCATATTACTGAAATATTTTATGAAGCACCTATATTATCCTACATGTCCTTGGAAGATTCTAACATATTTTTGCTTGACAGGAATAGAAATATTGGTAATTACGTTAATTTTGGTTGGATTCACTTGAATTCCCTTCTGAAAGATATAATGGCCAAGGACCACTCTTTCCTGCATCATCATAAAGCGCTTCTCACTATTCAAGGAGAGGTTATGATCCTCACATCTTTGCAAAACCTTTTTGAGGTTTTCTATTAATTTTGCAAAATAAACACCATAATTAGTGAAATCATCCATATAGATCTCCATACAATCATGTGAAATATCTAAAAATATACTAATAACTGCTCTTTAGAAGGTTGCAAGTGCATTGCATAGACCAAATGGGAGTACTGAATAGGCATAAGTCCCCCAAGGATAGGTGAAAGTTGTCTTGTCCTAATCTTTAGGTCTAATTTATATCTGATTATAACCACTGAACCCATCTAAGAAGGAAAAATATCGCTTACCTGCAAGTGAATCCAATACTTGGTCTATAAAAGGGGAAAGTTATCCTTTTTGGTGGAAGAATTTAGTTCTCTATATTCAACAAAAACTCTTCATTTACCTCCATTTTTAGGCACAATTACCAAAGGGGACACCCATTGGTTGTCTGAGATAGGGTAGATAAATCCTGCATCCAATAACTTTTGTAGTTCTCCTTTCACATTCTCCCTCAATGCAGGATTAATTCTCCTTTATGGTTGCCTCACTAGTGTGCAGTCATCTCTAATATAGATCCTATGAGTACAGAGTTTGGGATCTAATCCTTTCATGTCATGGTAATCCCATGCAAATTCTTATTGATGCAACTTTAGTAGGTTTGTCAGAGATACCTACTACTCTTGACTAAGCTTGTTATTAATATTCAAATATTTCCCCCTTTGAAACTTGTACTTGTCTGATCAACTCAATCATGGTTGTTTCACTGATGCTCGACACTTTTACTTCATGTGGTAACAGTGTATGAAGTATATCTATTGTAGGAAATTTAGGTGTGGAAGAAGCTGGAAGAAGTATTTGCAATGGACATGAAGAACTAGATTCATGAGTGGGTGGTTCTTCATGCACTTCACAATGGTTCTAAATTATATGGGATAATATTTCATCTTCTTCTTGAAGCTGCATAAAAGGACCTATGCCTATCATCATGATTTGTGCCACTAAATTTACCTCCTCAACATCTTCTCCAACATGTGGCCAGATGGGGTTGCCCATATCATGGGATGGTTGAGCAGGAGGATAAAGGACAAGCTTTTTAGTGCTTTCCCATAAAAAAATAGTCATGTCCCCTGACTAACATCCAATGTAAGCATTTGTTGTAGCTAACCATGACCTTCCCAAAATAATTGGATACCCTCCTAATGTATCTTTAGGGGAAAGGATCATGAAGTTAGCTAGATATTCCTAAGATTCTAGAATAACAACAAGGTCTTCAACTATACCATCTGGTTTGACAATGGAACTTTCAGCAAGTTGTATGATAGTAGAAGTAGGTCTTAGATTTGTAACATTCATTTGTTGTAGGATGTCCTTAGTCTTCAGATTGATAGCAACTCCCAAGTCTATTAGAGCATTCTTTACTTGGATTCCATTTATAATGACTCCAACTACAAGACTACCTGGGTCAGTATACTTAGGAATAGTTACTTTCCCAAGCATGATATCTGTCGACTGCCCCATCACATGAATAGTGGTGGGGTCCTTCTTTTTCCTCCCAATATTTTTGAGACATGCTTCCTTGATTGCCTTACTATATATGGGAACACCTTTCATGGCCTGGAACAAAGGTATCTTGACACATATGTATTTTAGTTGATCCAAAATATCAAAGATTATTTCTACCTTTTGCTTAACAACTTCTAACCTTTGAGGAAATGGTGGGTTAGGATCAGACTGCCGAACTGGTTTAGGATTCTTGGGCACACTTGATTGAGTAGGGATATCAGATAAATTTTGATGCTCCTCTTCTTCCATAGGAAGCTTTTTTATAATAGGATTGGAAGGAGATAAAAAATTGGTTCCTGAACACAAATGAATATCACTCACACTCACAACATATGCAGGAAATTGGTTTGGATCTACAGAGTAGACTAGATTTTTTGTGGTTTTTTATTTGGGTTGGATGTGGGTTGAGCTGGTAACTAAGTAGGTCTAGGTGTGCTACCATTTGAGTTAGGACGAGGCATTATGGCAGGCTATTGAGGCTGTTGTATGTAACCAGTTGCCTGGTTTGGCCATTGCTATCCTCCCCTCCATTGGGATGTTTATTGCCAATTTCCTTGAGGTTGTTGCCAATTCCCCTAGGGTTGCTACCACTTAGGTGGAGTGTTTTGGTAATCAAGCCAAGTATTTGGAGGGTTTTTCCAAGGCTGGGCTGAATAACCTCCAAAGTTCTATGGATATAGGGGTTGCCATTGATTACCAGATACATAAGAATTCATATAAGGTCCACTAAAAGATAATGGGTTTGGTGGCATACCTTATCTTGGAGCCCATGGCCTTCTTTGTGCAATGTAGAAAACTTGATCATCATCACCCTCAATTGGCTTGAATTCTGGTGGGATTTGCTTGCTTTCAATGTTGGCTACCATTTTACATTTGCAATCCTTCTTTTTCCTACAATGAGGATAATGTTCTGCCAACATTGCCTCTGCCTCCTCATGTTTCTTCTTTTCTTGAAGTGTATCTAGTTGAGTTATCATATTATTCTGACAAAAAATGAGTGATTTCCATCCTTGAAACTCCATTAATGGAGGATTTATCCATAGAAGATTGGTAATCTCTTCCTTTCTTTATAGTTTCCCTAGAGTAATTCTGACATATCTTCTTAATATCATCCCAAGGAACTTGGGTGATATCTCCACCTCCTATTAGGTCCAGAGTATCAGCACAATTTTCATTGATCCCTCTAGTGAACATAAACTTTTGAGACTCTTCATTTGAGTGCATGATGTGGAGATTTCTATAGAAAAAATAGGAATCTTGACACATATTCCTCCAAAGACTCATCCTCCTTTTGTTGCATCCTGAAGATATCATCTCCTCTCATATCACTACCTCTATAGTATTCTTTAAACTTCTCAAGAAAATTTTCCTTCATAACATCCCAAGTATTCACAGTATTCCTACCTAAGCTCATAAACCATATTAATGCAGCTTCTTTCAAGGTAGTGGGAAATAATTTAAGCCTATGATCATTAGTAGTGTAATCATATCTTCTATAGAGGATATCAAATTTAAACAAGAAAGTGTTTGGGTCCTTTGTTACAAGCCCATAGAATTTAGGAAGAACTGAAGAAAGAATGTTCTTGAGATTATCAACTTCATTTTGTTGAGAGATAGGGAATGGAAAGATTGGTTGGTTAGGTCTATTTGGGGTAGTCATAATTTCTTGATGGATTATTAGAGAAAATGGATTCTCAATCAAGCTTTAGGAAACTAGCTCTTTAGAGGAAGTTTTAGAATTGGTCAAATTTCCAAATGCATCAGCAAAATGATTTGCTTCTTCTTATTCTTTGTCTCCTGGAAAATTTTGAAACTTAACTAGCTAATTATCAAGACTAGGGTTAGCAAGAAGGAATCTCTCTAGAGAATATCTTCTCTTGCCCCTATGCATGTGGTATTAACTCAATATCAGCCAACTCATACAAAGAATTGGTGAAAGAATAGCGGATCATTACTTATTCTAATGAAGGGTATGCTAAAAATAAACTTCAAAGATACCAAAACAAGAAAGAAAGTGGAAATGACTATGAATAACTTCCTAGTTTGACACCATCCCCGACAACGATGACATAAATGTTGGCCTCCTCTAATGGTTCAATAACTAAGCCCTTAAAGCTATAACTTAGAGATTAAATATCTGCACCAAGTAGTTATCTTGCTCATCATGAAGGTTCATTTCATTATCAACCCAGGGATGTGAACTTGAAATGGGTCATCATTGTCTATGCTCTAGGACTCAATTTTAGTCATCCTTATCCTATAACTAAAGAGAAAATAGTATTGAAAGTAAAATTATTGAAAGGAAATAGCACAAGCATTAAGCATAAACTAACAACTAAACTGAACTAAAATAAATTATAGAAATAGAAGTCTCAGTAAATAGACGGGAAGTTACTTTGTTTGCCTTGGTTGCAGGAACAGACACAAAATGAAGTTCCAATGGCTATAGGAATAGACAACTGCTAAGACTGTAACTAATTGTTGAACAAAAAAGTAACTACTAAACTGAATGGATGGAATTCTCACCAAGTGGGCCCCCTTGAATGAGTCTTCCTCAAAACTAACTCAAATTTAGCAAATTAAAGTATCATTTTATTAATTGAAAACGTTGTTACATAACATCAACGATATGATTGTATTCCCTGAAACTGAATATGAAAGTACAATATCAGAACATCCAACCTTGTGGAGAGGAACATTTGATCATTATTTATAGAAGGAAAGCTTCTAACTAACTGGGCAGTTGACTCCAACAGAATAGGAGGACACCATTTATTGAAAGCATGAAAAAGAGGAAGGAGGTTATGCATGTGCAAGATTTAGTCAAACTAATCTTGCCTCAATGAGGATCCAACATAACAACACCTCCTAAATCTACTCAACTAATAGACATGGTCATTTAGAGTTTAGTTATCACTTCCACATGAGCTATTAGTTTCCAACCATTGACCTCTTCAATGTCCATCTCTATTTGACTCCTTCAGCAACCGGGTAACTGGTGTGAACTTCTTCCACCTTGCAAGCTCCATTTATATCTGCATCTTAATCTAAACCTACATTATGGAATTAGTATACACAAGAATAATCACCTTAGAATAACATTCATCCAATCACATGTATAATTAATATGGATATATCACATAGCAGGTTAATATTATCAAGAGTTACAGGGATAAGTTCATGTCCAGAGTTCATAATTTTAGGGAAATAACATAGAAATTATTAGTAACCAGGTGCTAAAACCCATAGTAATAATAACAAACATATGATAAATCCTAACAAAAATAAGTCCTTATTTGGACTCATCAAGGTCTCCCAACCCTTAGAACAAGGGCTTTACACATCATAAATACACTGGGGGAGAGCTATCATGTACCACATCCCATTGATCACAAATTTCATTGCAACCACACATTTATATCATAGTTTGGAAGAACTTGGCTTTAGTTCATTATCGCTTGGGTCATTCCCTCCTTTCAAAGCGGGGAGGCGGGACCTCTAAAGATGAACAATAGTAAGGAAGTACATTTTATAGTTAGATCATCTTTGCTTGCATGAACAAAGAGAGAACACATGCCACGTCTTTTTCTCACACTCGCAAAGGGGGTTCAGTTTTAATCCAAATGAAAGATGTAGGTGATTTTCCAAAGTGTTAAAGAATGTTTCTATTTCTCAATGTCACCAAATTGCACGAGATAATTGCATACACATTCACTAACAACATTGTAAATCACAAAACATAGTAAACAGTTGTAAATTTTAACACCTCAAAGAAGTGATGAGTTCATTTTAAGCACCAAATAAAATATGAAGTTGCCTTGTTCAATTTTAAGCCCAAAGTAAAATGATGATGTGAAGGTTCAATTTTATTCAACTTTGTGCATTCATTTTAAACCCAAAAAACAATGATGAGGGTTCAATTTTATCCAACTTTGAAAATGAGTTTTAAGCCCAATTGAAATCTAGTTGGTCCTAAGATTGTAAGTTTTAAACCCAATGGAAAATTAGTTATCCTAAAGCATATAGAAAAAATCATGAACATTGGGTTATAATTGCCCCAAAGCATTAAATGCTTGTTACAATTATAGAATTCAAGATAGAAGAGGCTTTCTTCATTTTATCTCCATGTATTTCAACCTACAAAACCTTTTTAGTCTAACAACTAGAAAACAATTAGATGCACATCAGTGATCAAATAAATCAAGGAAATTAAAGCATGTGTTGAAAATGATCAAAAAATTTCTTACTAAAGTTGGGCGTCACTAAACATCATAGCATCACAATTTGAAGTTTGGGTGTCACTCTACAATAGAAATAGTGAGCATGATAGATTCGGCATTTGGTCTGGTGTTGCTTCTCATAGTAGTGTCACATTTTAATATTTTTTGGCATCACTCTGGTGAAGTCAGGCGTCGCCATTTGAACTTTTTGATACCTCCAGATTAAATCGGCATTGCCAGATTTAAATCAGCATCAGTGCATTAATTCAGGTTCAGTGTTTCAAATTGTGATGGTGTTGCTATATGGCGACACTCTTCAAAAAGCATCATTTTTTTCTGATTTGGGCATCACTGTTACCTACAAAACAATAAACAAATATAATTTGAGCTAAAAAATTATTAAGTTAATAATTTTCCCTCCTTCTAGCACCAAAATGTGAGATGAGGATTGTTAGGGTGGATAGATTACACTTGATCCATGATGAATCAAAGTATAATGAAGCCACTAAACTTCAATCTACCAAACAAGATCATTCAAATTCAAAGCTAAACTAAGAATTTACTGAAATTGAAAACTACAAACTATGAAAATGGTTAAATTCCTACTCTAACCCATTTGAAACTTATCTTGTTTTGGAATTGGTGTCGTGTTGATTGGGAACAACGAACCTTTCCCAATCCCATGATCAATGAGCCTATTTCAATCAATTCTATGGAAGAGAATCGATGAAACCATTGTGATAAAATGGATTAAAACTTGATTTAAGATAAAAATGAACATGATGTAAGCTATATTAACATGATTTTATGCTAAAAATGATCTAATTATGCAATTTCTAAGCTAATCTAAGCTACTTCTAAGCTAAAAGATGGAAACCCTAATTTATAAATAAGCTAAGATAGATGCATGGAATCCATAAATGGATGTCTTAAGCTATTTATGCAACTAAAATGAACTAAAGCAAGTTAAAAGTGAGTAAAATGTGAGTGTGGATGCAAGTTAATTCAATAGCATAAGTTTACAATTGAAATATGGATCCATTTGTCTCCAAATAGGGTTCTATTTATAAGAGAGCAAATGAGAAATGGAGAGTTGAGATCGAAAATATTAATCAACAGTCTGGGATGAAAGGAGGAAGAGGCATGGATCATGGATTCTCATCAACGAATGAGAATGCAAGATGAAATTTAATCAAGGGATCACATTTGTTTCAAACAAACACACTTTTGACCTACACACATAGGTCAGAAGGTGACTTTCTCAAGAGGTTAAAAGATAACTTGCATTTGAAGTTAAGTGAAAATATCCTTTTCTTAATTGATTGGAGGAAAGAGAATATTCCTTTTGGGATATTCTCATGGATGAGGAAAAGGTTAATTTGCAAATTAAAACAAAGTTTTAATTGTGAAAAAAGGGGGATAAGGAATATTCCATGGGAATGTTCCCCTTTTAAAGGAAAATTAATCTAATTGTTAACTAAACAAGGTTTAATCACATAATTAAGGGATTTGGAGGAATAAAGTGGTTTTCATTAAATTAAATAATTTAATAAATGGGGAAAGGTGAAATGGAATTTAATTAAATAATTTAGGGTTATTTAATTAAATTAGAAGACTTAGGGAATTAAATTAAATATGTTGATTTATTTAATTTAATGAGATGAAATGGTAGTGTGAAAGGAGTTGAATTAACATGATTTAATAAATTAGATTAATAGATGAAAATGATATAATTAATTAAATAGCTAGGTTAATTTAATCAATTAAGCGAAAAGAGGATGGGTTTAAGAGGAAATGATATTAGTAAACCTGTTTCAAGTGCATGATACCTTTCAGGACATTTTTTAGTGTCTACACCTACATCTCACCTTGGCCTATATAACCAAAGGGTTCCCTTTGTATTCTCATATTGTAGATTTGATAATCATTGTATATTTGCATTTATTGATAGAATATATTTTATTCTTGTCATATTGATCTTCTCATTTCATTGTGTTTTCTATTAGGCCTCTATATCTTGGGCAGCTACCTTTATATCCAACTCTTATAGTAAGGTGGTTTATTCCCAATCTTTCTACATTAGTTAAACCTCTCACTTCCATGTTGTAGAAAAATGTTGTATTCAATTGGACAAAAGAAGGGAAGGTAAATTTTGAATCTATCAAGAAACTAATTACTCAAGCCCCAAAAATTGCCAACGAAAACTATGAGAAAGAATTCATATTTTATGCCTTTGAAGGAGATTCAAGCATATCAGCCATCTTGGTACAATTGAGCAATGACAAGTTGGAATAGCCAATAGCATTTTTTAGCAAACGGCTCAATACCATGAGCTAAAGAATGGCTACATATGAAATCAAGTTGTTACCATTGTTTGAGCACTCAAAAAAATTAAACACATTTTATCCAACAAAAAAATCCAACTAATGGCTCCCCATGCAAGTGTCAAAGAGTTCCTCTTGAGAAAGGAAATTAGTGAAAAGAGGGTCAGATGAATTACTAAGGTCATAGAGTATGAAATAAGCATCAAGATTACTAATCTCATGAGGGGTAAATGGTTATTTGATAAACTTGAAATAGACCTCAAGGCTGATAAGAAGGCCACCTTTTTTCTACAAGAAGACTAACTGGCTAATCTCGATACTCCAAACAATTAGGTTTATGATATGACTACTTTTTGTAGATAAGTAGATGTCCTCAAAGCCTTAACAAGGCAATGAGGAGGTATTTTAGGCTACAAAAAATTACCTTTATTTTAATTCATGGAATATTATTTATAAAAGACATAAATTAGGTGCTACTAAGATTCATTGAAGTAGATCAAGTTAACAAGTTTCTTGAAGAATTTCATGATGGCCCATCAAGATATTATTTCTCTCCAAGAATGATTATTGCTAAAATCATGAGAGTTGGCTATTATTGGCCAAGTTTGTTCGGTGATGCACATAGATGGGTGTTAGAAAGATATAGAGGGTTGTGAGGCATTTCATATGTAATTTGGATAATTTCTAGACCCATGTATCAATTATATACCACTTAAATAGCCTTAAAACACCTCTAATATGTAAAAATAAGCTATAGTGTAAAATATTATAAGAGAAAAGGTAAATTTGTGGTAATAAGATAATTAAGTGTTATTATGAAAGGATATGATGGAATGAAATTATGAAAATATATTAAGAGGCTCTATAAATAAGGTAAAAGTGAGATATAAGAGTGTGAAAGAGTGGAATCATGAGGAGTTATATGAATTAAATATATGTGAGAATAAGGAATATGATAAGTGAGAGTAAAGCATGAGGAATTAATTATAAGACATGTATAATTCATGAAAGTATACTAATAAATGATGTTATGGGTGTGTATATATGAATGCATATAATTTATTATAATTTGGTTTATACTTATTATATATCTAAGTTCTCCCTTTTTATTACATCACACTGAGGTTTACTACATTTAATAGAATATTAAACCTTAGACTTTGGTCAAGTTTTTTCTATTAAAAATGGGTGAGAAGTTGCAACAAATATGGTTTCTTTACTATAAATAAAAGGTTAGTTTCCCTCCCTCTTCATCTCATTCAAGTTGACCAGCCTTTTCTTCAATGGGAATTAGACTTTATTGGCATAATCAACCCACCATCTAGTGTTGGTTATAAGTGAATTTTAATAGCTACAAACTATTTTACCAATTGGAAAAAGGTAGTTACACTTAAAGAAGATACTAAAGCTTCAATTATGGACTTCCTATAATAAATTATGACCAAGTTTGGTGTTCCCTTTACCATTATTTTTGATAATTCTAAACTTTTTCTTGTTACTTAAATTAGTGAATGGGCTGTCAAGCATGGTATCTTTTTGAATAATTTTTTAAAATATTACCCTTAGTGTAATGGCTTGGTTGAATCCACTAAGAAGAATTTGACCAGAACAATATAGGATAATCAATTATCTTGACACACGAAGCTAAAGAAAACTCTTTGGTTTGATAGGATGACACTAAAAGAGAGTTATTAGAAAATCACCTTTCATGTTTGTCAATGAGAGAGAAGTAAGACTTACTCTATCATTAGAATTACCCAATATTAAAGTTAAAAAATAATTGTAGATGCTAGAATTTGATGCAACAATAGTGAGACTAGCTAAGTTGATGGTATTAGAAGAAATGGGAAACAAAGCCATAAATATCATTGAGGCTCATCAATTGCAAGTCAAGATAAATTTTGACAAGGTAGTCAATAGAGTGTTCAAGGAAGGATATTTGGTGTTGAAATGGGATGAAGATAGGGCTAAGGTTGGAAGACATACAAATTTTGGTGCCTTTTGGAGTGGCCCATGTGTCATAACTAGTTGCAAGTAGGCCAATGCTTTCCAACTTTCAAAACTGGTTGTATATTTTCTTCCTATCCTATTTAATGGGATACACTCAAGCCTTGTTTTATAGATTGGTTTTTAGATTATGTACAAATTAGTTTAGTTTTTGTTCCTTGTAAAAAGTATTGTTTCACATTTTAGTTGTTTCATTTTCCTCCAAGTGTAGCCTTCATATGTTCCTTGCCCTTTTTTCTTATGTTATAAGGAATTTTCTAGCTTATAGTGAGGTTAGTCATGCATTGTTATTTGTAAGGCTACTATGACTCCATGTCCATTGGAGTGATAAGACTACTAGATCCTTGTGTTTAGTAAAGAAAACCCCTTAAAGGTCACCAAAATATTGACTTGTTTAAGTTTAACAATCAAATAGTCATGTGCTTTTTAGAAGGTGTTTAATTTGGGTGTTTGTGTGCTAAAATTCATCATAATTGGATAGAGAATCGAAAATTAGGCCTTGACCTTTTTTATTTTTTTCCCAAATTCATTAAGCCAAAGGAGAAAATTGCTTACATATTTTTTCCCTCCAACTAGTCTAAAGGTCAGTTCTCGTAGTCCTTTTCACATGTCTGGTTCAATTTTAAAATCCCACAAAATTAGTATTCATAAATTTTTTGGCCCCATAAAAAATGAACCTATTGAAATTTTTAAAACCAATTCAGTTAGATTTCCCTACACCTGATAGCTCATTAAGGTAAATCTAAAATTTCACAGAAGTTTAAAGCTTGTGGGAACTCGATGCCCATTTAAACTTCCCCTTCCAAAATGTAAAGTAAAGTACACTTAGCTTTCCTAAAAATCCACTTCACTTGAATTTCGCCACATGCAAACCTTTTGCAAGAATCTGACCTCCATCTAAAGTGAACCTTTTGAAAACAAATCATTCAATTCACTTAGGATTTTTTTTACATGATCATTTATAAAGCTAATTTAAGTATTAAAAAATTTCAAGGTCCATCTTTACTATATCATTAAACTTGTTTATCAGTTAGGTTCACTTAAAAAAATTGCATGCCACAATGTTGATGTTATCCATTTTTACAGAGATTCCTCAACCAATTGAACTAAACCTTTCAAAGCTAATTTCCCAACCAGTCCAATTGTATTTCCCCATAAGTCTCCAAAATCTTACATCTTGCTTGTTTCATGTTCATTTCATTAGCCCTTTGTGAAGTTCGTCAATCCATTTCAACTAAGCCTTTTGAAGTTGCCCACATGTCTAGTTCAATTATACTTCCCCACCTATATAATCTAGCAATATTTTCCCACAAGCCTTCTAATGTTGATGTCATGTTGGCATCATCCCTCCCTATTGATTTCATACTAACATCATCCATCTAGAGAAACCCCCAATCCATGATGACATCATCATTGATACTTTTCAACTGAACCATACCCCGAAGCAAAGTGAAATTGGTAGGTTCAATTTTGAAGGTTTTTTCTATAGATCTAGTTCTAGGTGACTTACCCATAGGTGTAGTTCTATTGGTTTTCTCCGTAGATCTATTCAAATAGAAATTCTTGCAAAAGGTTCAAATGCACTTCAAATACCCACAAAGGCACTAGAATGGCCATAATTTTTCATTAATGCATTCTCAATGCTTACATCTATCAGATTTAATCTAATGGCCCCAAAAATCCATCTAAATAAAAAATAGCATGGATCCACAAGGAAATTAGTAGATAAGTTAATAGCTGAATTTGAAGGAGTCATTGAAGACTTGGTTATTACACTTAATTCTTGGGAATATCCTACAAAATTTATGTTTTTGTAGCTAAAATCTAACCTAGGGGTATATCCACTCATACTAGGGTGACCATGGTTAGCAACAACCGATGCTTTTATTGGTTGTAAGTAGAGGAATATGATTATTTCCAATCAAAATGTGACCATGAAATTGGTTCTTTATCCACAAAATAGTTCTTTAATGACTTAAACCAGCCTATTTGGCCAAATCCTAAGGATAAATACCAATGCTCCTATAATTGATGACAATTGAATGAAGCCCATTGATTGAAAATTAGAATGAGGATAAAATCCTCTCTAATATTATACAAAAAAATTATGGGATGGACCCACAATAGAACTATTATTTAGTATATTTATCTTGCCCACTACATAACATCATTCCTACAACACATTCACCAAATTATTCCTCTACTTCCAAAATATTTCATGTCTTACTATCATATAGATACAATATCAACATATCATGTTTAAATGTCACTCTTATGATGCCATTGGTGAATCAATTCAAATTTTTATCTAGCAGGTCACACAACATTAATAATCATTTGACCATGCAATAACAATCAAGATTAATTATGATGTTATTAGCTTGTAAAATAGCCTTCACTTGGGATTACCATATATGAAGGTAAATGGCCCCAACCTCTATACACATTGAATATACATCAAGGTGGGTTGTAGACCCATTAGGAAACCTCAACAAATAATGAATCTTCTATCTAAGAAATATTGAAGAATGAATTACAAAAAATATTAGATGATGGATTCATTTATCCAATATTAGATAGTCAATGGGTCTCATTGGAATCATTTGGTAGGAAAGAAACACTTTTCTTTCATGGATAGAACTTGAGGACCAAGATAAGATAAATTTTACTTATCCGTAGGGTACCTATAACTATTTAGTTCTTTCATTTTTGTTATGGAATTCCTCTTCCACCTTCCTGAGGGTTGTATTGAGAATCATTTCTTATCTTTCTCATTATTTTATGGAATTTTTATGGATGAATTCATATCTTATGACAACACATATGAGGAGGAATTGAAAAATATTGAAAATTTATTGCAAAGATGTCAAGAATACAACATATCCCTCAACAATGAAAAGTGTTATAGGAGGATCTACAACAAAAAGGTTTGTCCTTGTCAGTTCAACGTTGGAGACTTGGTCCTGAAGGAAAATTAGCGTACCCAACAAGACAGAGAAAAGAAAGGAAAATTTGAACCGAATTGGTTGGGTCCTTATGTCATCACAATAAAATATGGTTCTGGGGCATATAGGCTTTCTAAACCTGAAGGAGAGCCCTTAGAGGACACCATCAATATCATGCATCTAAAAAAATTCTATACCTAAGACAGCTAGGTTATCCTACGTAGAAAAATACAAAAAAAAAGTAAAAAAATATCAAAAATTCAAAAAAACATTAGAAAAAGTCAAAAATCCAAAAATAGTAAAGAGAAGTAATTCATCCTATGGTGAAAACCACTCTTCATGGCACCTTAGATAAGTATGTTTGGTAAAAACCAGGTAGCAGGCATCATTCGTAGAGGGCTTAATTATTATCTACCTTGTGTCCTAGTCACTTTATGCTTTCATCCATCCTATTTGCATATATTATCCTTACATCATGTCGATCCCTATCATCCCAATGGCATCTTGTCATTTGTCACTTGGTATATTGTGATTGAGTATTGGATGATCCAAATTTTCCATCTAAAATCTTGAGCTTTTATCCTTAATCTGAGCTTCTCATCGCATGTATATCATGCCCCCCATCGGTTTCACATCCTCATCTAGGATCCTCCATCGTGTCAGTCATTGTTAGGTCTCATCTTATCTTTGGTCTTTTGTTGAACTACATTGCCCCTATGCTTTCACGTAGGTAAGGTCAATCATTTGATCATCCCTTAGTGCATTTGTCCATCCAATCTTTGTCATCCATCGAGGTCTCCATTGTCCTCTTTTCACTTTCCTCTATGGTCAATCGTCAATCTTTTATCGAACTACAAGGGCTCTACGCTTTCACATAGGAAAGGTTGATCTTTGATCAACCCCCGAGACCCTAGGTCTTTAGGGTGTGTCTTGTTGTCATTTTGTGTTGTCGAATATGTCCCTATCCTAGTTGGTTCTCCATAATAAAGGTCAATAGTATCATGAGTTTTAATCAATTTCAAGTATCCCAAATCATGTCGATCACCTAACCTATCCACCATCCTTGGTCTTAATAGGATGCATCCTTCCTAACCAGACAGCATCGGTCCCATCCACCCTTTGGATCCTGTGGCAAAGGACATTTGAAATTTATTGTGATATTTTGATGCTTTTGACATTTTGTTTATCATTTGATCTCCCTATTACACTTTCTTAAGGTCACCACGATCCATCATATCATGGTGTGCTTTAACAAGTTGACATAGGGGCATATCTTGATCTTTTTGTCTCTTTATATCTTCTTGGTTGTCCCACGTAGTACCCACTAATTGTGTTACACTAGGGCATCCTTTTGAGCTTGTGGTTATCCTTACATCAGGCCCAATCGAAGCCATTTTGGATTTGGTGTGTAAGGATAGCCTTCTTGTCTGTTGTTTTTGTTTCATGCATTAGACACTAATCTACCTTGGTTCCTCATACCTTGGCATACTGTGTCTTATGCTACAGTAAAAATCAGTGCTCCTAAAATGGAAAAATAGCATTAGGATTGCATTTCATTTCTCATCTCGTCACATTGCATTTATCCCCATCCATCCTCTCCCTAGCCTATGGTTACTGATTTCAGTTGTGCAAACACTCATCTCTCATCTCCTCTTCTTTTCAGGATTCCTACAGTTTTGACAAGTGCATTATCACACCCATCATTTCTCATATTGATATGTGATACATTATCACACCCAACATGCACTTAGGATTGCATTTATCGTTATGTCAATAGTACCAAGGTCATCTTTGTTGTCAAATTCTTGTTCTATGATGTGCAACATGAGAAAATAAAATGAGATTGATACATAACTATAAGGAAAAGCATGGATGTCATAGAAACAGGTGAGTCGAGTCATTAATTAATCTTGATTGATGTCATATTAAATGTAGCAAGTGATTCTTCATATCATTCTCTCCCCTTTGCATTTATCATTATCATGTTCATTTTAATTTGTTTAGAGTGATCTTGATTGGTTATTCTAAGAATCTTAAATTCATTGCATAGCATTTCATCTCATTTTCATATCATTATCATTTTCATCTTATGTTTTTTAGGATAATATTTATTTTTTATTCTAAGCATCTTAAGCTCATTGCATATAATTTCACCTCATGTTGCATTTATCATTATCATGTTCATTTTAAGTTGTTTATACTAATCTTGATTGGTTATTCTAAGCATCTTAAGTTCATTTCATTTCATTATCATATCATTGCATTATTGTAATCATTTTCATTATCATCTTAAGTTGTTTGGATTAATATTGATTTATTATTCTAAGCATCTTAAGTTAAGTTCATTACATTATCATTTCATTGTATTATCATTTTATGTTGTTTAGAGTTATTATTCTAAACATATTAGTCCATCTCAATGCATACATTGCATTATGCTACATTCATTTCATTCATCCATAAGATTATTACATATACATACATCACATTTTTCATTCATTACATCCCATTGAATTTCCATCTCATAGCCACATCATAAAACACATCAATGGTATGCATCATAAAATTAAAAGAAAATTGATTGTACAGTGTACACACATGCATCAGAAATCATTAGTCTCATATTCATAGCATATGAAATCATAAATCATCCATCCCATCCTGCATCACCACATGCCAAGCATAATGCATTTAATCCATATCATCCACATGAACATGAACATAAACCATCATAGTCACATACATATATCATGATCATCACCATCATAACCATTTGAATGTCCCATAATAAAAACCATCATACACATGAACATAAATAAACATCCATCACATAATAAGCACATAGTGTTGATAATTTCCACCACATATCATATAAACATCAAAATACCATGTCCATCATGTCCATCATAAATCCATAACAAAGTCCATCACAAGTCCATAATAAATTCCATCATAAAAGCATAAAAACATGTCCATCCTATCCATCAAAACCCATCAAATAAAATACAGGTACAGAGCTTTGATCAAATACAATGACTACGTCTCCTAAATGAATAAAGAATAAACTAATAAATGAATGAAATAATATCTAATACGTACTAATGAATTTGTAGTCTCTGTCTCTGTATGTTGCTCATCCATTCTGTATATGTCAAAAATGTGAAACCTATCCCCCTTCATCCACTCCTCCTAACTGAACCATTGCTCTTTGCATCCATCCTCTGTGGGGAATCTGGCACACCCCCTCTACCCCTCGATGGAGTCTCTTTGTAACTACTGTAACCCCATGTATGTGTGGCTCCCTGAGATGGCACTAGGATCTGGGGTATTGCTCTCATGTAGGGGGAGATCCTTCATGTTGGATCAGGAAGAGCTTGTTGATACGCTAGCATATAGTATGTTGCCTTTGTCCTCACATATGTTGTCTCTATCACCTGTGCCCTAGCCAGGTCTTGCTCAATATTGTACTATCCCTTACCCCTCCAATGTGCCTCCTCTCCTACTCCCAGGCCTCCTATGCTAGCCTCATATAGTCAACCTATGACTGTAACTGGGATATCATCTAATCCCTGACATCCCTCTCTCCTTGTAAAGCCTATACCAGGGTCTCTATTGCCTCTACCCTCTCCATCCACCCACCAACATCCCCCATCACATCCTTTGTGCACTCAACCCTATCTCTGAGCTCATCTCTCTCCCACCACACCTCATCCCTCTCCCTCTACATGACATCTCTCTCCTCCAACATCTTGGAAGCCTCATCTATGAGGGACCCATAACCCCTCTCTGCCTCTTGCATCCTACCAACCTATATCTACAACCTATCTCGGTCTGCCTCAGAATCTCTCAGGCTCTGCTCTACAATCCTTAGCCTGGACAGGGAATGTATCAATAGTAGTACAGGTTCCTCAGGTGGTGATGGTACATAAGGTACCATCGTAAGTGGTTCCACCCCTACTACATCCACATCCATGGCTTGATGTTGCTCCCCCACATCCTCCCCGCCTCCTCTCATTTGTCAACCCCCTCTCCTCCTCCTTCGTTGCTTCCCTACCAACCTCCTCTTGTCATCCAAGCCAGAACTAAGTGCTCCTACTATAGGATGCTTTTTGATCATCCTCCCTGAGGCTATCGCCTACCACCATGTAGCATATCGTGTAGTGGTACCTGCATCTGCCAATCCTCCTCTCCAAGGGTATTGGGTCACTGGTGCCCCTCCCACATATGTCACCCATAATCTATTGTGATCCTCTCTCCCCAAAATGTGGGCTCCCATGTAAATCTCTTGAACCTCTATGGCCCCACGGGTATGTCCTACTAGATCCAAAATTGTCTAGTGACCCTATCAGGTCTATGCAGCTCTACCACCAAGGGATCTCACCCGATTAGGTAACAAACTGAAAAGAAATATCCCCTATACAATCTATCCTCATTTCTCTAACCCTGGAATCATCGTGCCAAGTATGGCCTCCAGGTGATGCCCTTTGGTCTCAAGTCATCTATCCTCCTCCATCCCTCTAGGTCTCCCACATCCTGGTAGTGGAGCCTCCACCCATTCTTTGTCCCCCACCAATAAGCCATGGGTAATGTCTCATCTTGTGCTCCCACAATCAAAATGTCTGACCTGGCCACATTGATGTGCTCCCAGGCCCATACCTGTAACAATGTTACATGTGTGACACTCAATGATCGTCTGTAGTAGACGCCATACATGTCCCTATAAAGTTGCGCTAGAACACAAGCCCCCCATGCAAATACTCCCTCCCGCCTCTCTATTATGTGTCTCATAAACTCAATGACCTTAAGGCTATAAAACCTCCCACTCCTATCTAGCAATATAATTTTGTTGATCAATCCACACAAATATAATGGTAGGGTTGGTATATCCAACCCCAAACATCCATCCACATCCAACTCCCTCCCCTAGATGGGTAGATCTACCTGTCTGAAACAATCCCAAAGGCTCTCCTTCACTGATCCCCCATGTGTCTAGCTAACTAAGTTCCCTTGGATGGGTATCTACAGTATCCTCCACACGTCCTCTAAGGTGAATGTCATCTCCCCTATTAGGATATGGAAAGTGGATGTCTCTGAATTCCATCTCTCCAACAATGTTGTTAGGAGTCCTCGGTGCACTCGGAGGTTGGGATACCCCAACATGTGTAGCAATATAGCTTGTACGAGTGACTCATGATCATGGGCATTCATAGCCCCAACTGTCATTGCTAGAATGGTTGAATTTCACTCTCAAGTCCATAATCTCTCAAAATTTTGCATACATGTAGACCATTTTGTCAGTTTCATTACATTTATTTTTCTTTGCTTTCATTTTTCACCCCTACCTCATTTTTGGTGAATTTTCCTTTGTGCTAGGAAAATTCACCCCTTTCCCATTCCTCACCCGTTCGCTTGTCCAGCTTGCGTGTTCACCCCTTTCCTGCCTTTTGGTGAATTTACTTGTTTATTTGGCAATTTTGCCTTTTTCCACCCCTAGCACGACTTCACCTGTTTTACCCACAGAGGCGATTTTGAAATCACCTCTGCATCTTCTTCACCCATTTCCTCTAAGGGGTGGATTCATATCTGCTTGTTTCCCTTTTAAGCAAATTTGCATTCACCTTTTCCCATTTTGGGGCGATTTTGCATTCGCCCTTTTCCTTGTTTGGCGAATTCACATTTGCCCATCCCTTTGCATTTTTTCCCCTACATGATGAAGATTTTCCCTTTTCGAGTAGAGCTGATTTTGCACTCGCCCCTCCCTCTTGTGTATACACCCTTGTGTTGCCCGATTCCACCCCTTTCTTCGCCCATCCCTTAGGATGGGTGAATTTTTCTTACAAAAGGGTGAATTCACCCATTTGTACCATGATTGACACCTACCCTGTCCAACCCAGAATTTAAAAATACATTTAAAATTCACATCTAAATCACAAGGGTGGTTTTTTAGGCCTACCTGGCGAGGTACTGCACTCTCGTAGTAGAATCAGTGCACCTCCTTTCCCCGATAGGTCACATCATCATTCGTATAGCCCTCATCTCTGCTCAACCCGTTTTCCATCCTCGTCACTCATCTACTCTCTCTCGCTTAGTTAGCTAGTAAGAGTGCACAAAAAGAATTAGGTGAATAGTAATTTTTCAAAATTGTTATTTATATAATTTTCATTTTTGACCCCCATTAGCCTTTAAATTTTGGGTAATTTTTACCCTTTATTTAACCTTTAATTAATTCTTTCACCCCATTTCTTTCAAGGACTGCCATTCGCACCTCATATGTTCATTTTCCTTCGTTCAAAATCCATTCTTCATGGTTTATCGTCTCTATCGTGTGGTGGCCTTTGTTTCTCCATATCAATAAGTCATTCAAAGCCCCTTTTCCCTCCCCATTCGCCCTCTCGAGGGGGCATACCCTACCATTTTCCTCCATCTTTCTCCTATCTACTTCCCTGTGACATTGGGGCATCGTCTAACATCCTTTTCTTCTATCGAGTCGTCTATATTTTATTTTCTTCGAAACATTGTTATTTTAACAATATTTTGAAGAGGGGCAAAATGTAGACACCTAAATTTGACCACCCCATATGGTCAAATTCACCCTTGTACTCTTCTATCCTGCATGCTCTATCCACATTAATTAAATAATTTATTATTTGTTTAATATCACCCTACAGCCTAAATTTTCTAAGGTATTTAATAAATAAATTAAATACTTTGTCCCTTTCCTCTCTAAATTAAATAAATATTCCAATTTATTTAATTTTGACACTCTTTTCCTTTTTGAATTAAATCAATTTTTAATTCAAACTCTTCTCTCTCCAAGTGTCACATCCTCCATAATTTATTCTAATCCAGCTTAGTTTAATTAATCTATGATTAGGATGTGCACAATACTAGTCATGATTAGGGTCACATCCTCCATAATCTTCTACTTGTTCTTAATCCATCATTAACTCAACTAATCACCTATTTGCACAACCTAATCACCCAATTAGGTCAACCTAATCACCATCCCATTTATGGCATATGGCCCAAGTCAACTTCATTAATTGATTTCTCCTTTTGGAGAAGGCAACCCTTTCCCAATGTGAATTTTTAATTCACATTTAATCCCCCTAGGAATTTTAAAGAATTTAAAACTCTTCCTCTCTTCCCATGCAAATATTTGAGGAATTTTTAATTTCTCAAATGTCCTTTTACCCACATGTGGACAAGGACCTCCTTTATGAGGAGATCTTGTCCCAATCCCAAGGTACTATGTAGTACCTCCACCTCATCTCCCCTTTGACACCTCACCCACCACATGTCAAGATGTGAGGGCTTGTGAGTTCTCAACTCACCCTAGCCCTTGATCTTGTCCACTGAGGCTTCATCCTAACCCTCCATTGTTTAGAGGAACTTCCCCTAAAAATAGAGGAATTTTCCCCATTTGCAACACACAATCATCCATCAACAAGCAATCAATCCATCTAGCACTCACCCAAGAATCCAAACAAGAACACCATTGTTGCAGCATCATCTAAGCCTACACCTTGTACGCATTGCAATACCCACAACCATCATTGCATTCCCCATCAAATCATGATCATTTGGAGCTAGGTTTCATGTTGTTTTTCCATCAAAGGAGCAAACATTCAAATGATCAAAGGGCCAACCAAAGCAATCAAATTGACAAGGTAAAAAGTTCCATATTTACTTGTATTTTGTTGAGTTCATCTCAGGTCAATCTTGAGTGTTTGTCTGGCATCTTTGGTCTTTTGCATTACTTATTTTTTTCACTTTAGTTCGGTCAAAATCACTTGCACACAAGAATAATATTTGAAAAATGATTATCTTGCAATTTTATGATTTAAAAAGATTTATTTCATAATTATTATCAGTTATAGGTTACTAATAAAGTTGGGAAGTGCAAGAACATGTGTGTGTAGGAACAGGTTGAAGAATGAGAACTTGGTTGAGGTAGGAATGCTTGGCTAAAAGACGAACGATAAGTGAGATTGGAATCTAGAATCTCACACACCATAGTAAATCATGATATCTGCATTTGTCTTGCAATTGGAATATATCATACTTGCTTGTATGAAATCATAAATGGTTAAATATGCAATCTTATTCATTGTATCGCTATCTTACCTTGTGTACTATAAATCTAATTTCATAATGAAAATAGAAATGCATTTGATTAGACCTAATTATCACGAGAAGAATGATTATGTTGTTTTAAAAGAACTTGAAATTAAACTCTTGACAAAGGAAATTAAAAAATGTGTGATTGTGAATTTAAATATATATATACAAATAAGTATGAAATATTTTCTACAATATAATTTATTTTTTTATTCATAAATTTGTTGTGAAACTATATGGAAGGAATCAATGATAGTGATTATACACATAAACCCCTTTCATAATGTCGACCCCTTAAAACAATGGGAATGAAGGGATAATTTTGAATGATAGGGGAGTGGGGTGGCTAGATAGTGGACGAATGGAGAGTTAAGATCACTCCAAGAATAAAATGCAGGGAATCGAAGGATAGAGATAGTAGAAATTTTGAAAATAGAGGAGTTAATCAAGAAAAAATAGAGGATTGGGGAAAAAAGCAACAGAAGGAAAATCACAAAAAGCAGGGGAGATAGTTGATTCCATTCAATTGAGGATAGAGCATTGATCTTGTAGTTACAAGTAAGAAAGATGCCTTCTTACGATTTTTCCTTCATGTAAATTGATTTTTCTTTTATTCTTGAGCAAAGCTTAAATTATAAAGCAATCAAGCACCATGTCATTATCCCTGATTCATACCCATGGCTTATTCCCATTTTATGTGTTGTGAAATTTTAGAAAGCCATGTTGGGGAAATGAAAACACCATTTTGACCTTCATTGTGTGTAACAACATGCTAAGAATAATTGGTTGGAAAGTTTGTGTTCGGGCTCTAGCCTACATGTTGTTTAGTCTTAAAACTTGAGAACATTGATATGTTCTCTATGGTGGAAACACCAATTTTGCTATTGACCACCCATGATACCTATTCAAACGATATCTACATTCACAATAATATGTATGTATACTATTTCATGGGGCCAAATGATATGGACCATTTGAGTGTAAATCTTGACTTAGAATTATCCATATCATTCTGCTCCTTGTGTATGTTAATGGGCGAATAATATTGCCAACCATATTGCAAGTTGATGGATGATATATATCATCCTAATCAAGCATAGTGTGAATGAATGTTATCAACCCGGTATAAATCTTTATTGATTGAGGTTAGTCTTTAAACATGTAAATGTCTATTAGGGAATGTATCCCTATGTCATATTGTTATTTCCATTTTGTGTTGAATGAACAAGCTTCATACATAATATAGATATGAATGGTGCTATCATTCTATTGTGACTGTTGTTATATTAATTTTGCAAACAATAATGCATGTTTTATATCGATTTATGGTAGATAGCACATCGACCATTAAATTTTGAGGGTATATGAAAACCATCATGACTTATGAATGTATTCTCTTTATTTATTGATGACACGCATATATATGTGTGTATATAGACAAAGATATATGTATGTGTGTGTGTTTGTCAACCATGTGTAAGAATCATACAAATTCGAGTAGTAGCATATGCTCTGTAACTTTTCAAGTGATAAATCAAGCCTCGAGCATGAGGCTGACAACTCCATTGAAACATTAGGAGAAGAACTTAATTCAATAGCATGGGTAATGCAGATCAACCCCAATATTTTCATTGATAAGAATATATGTGTGATTTAAATAAAAAAAATTAGAACACCACAATGTTCTGATTAGACATAGAGAAATAGATGATTTATTTTTTCTGTCTGGAACAAAATGGTTGGAGAATAATGTTATGTTTTTCCAAAGCAATTCAAACTGTTAATTAACAAAGATTAATATTGATTTTATTTATGCTTCTGAAGTTGATTTTGTCTTTCCATTGTGTTGGTAATGGAACATAGTATATAAGACAAAAAAATATGTATTTGAAAAATAATCAATACATCTTGATTTGTAAATTTGCATGTTGAATGGATTTTACTTTTTTTATTCTTAAATAATGTATACACATATAAAACTGTGAATAATATGCATATATGTACACATGCATAAACTCATCATTTATTCATGTACACATACACATGGTATATCTTCTTATTCATCTCAATTTACTCAATTGAATATGATGGTTAATTTCATTTGCAATGGAAAGAACTGTAGAAATGGAAAAGTGTTAAATTGTAATATGAATCTTAAGGAAGGATAGTTATATGATGAATAGATGAATGGCTACACCATATTTTAAATGGATTACTTATTTGATGATATTTAAATGGAATGATACAACTATGATAAACTATAGCACATTGGAATGTGATGCTATTAGATGGTCTAGAAGGGAGGGATACCCCTTAGTTATGGAAGGTACCTTCTGGGAATGGGTGCCAGAGAGTGTAGATATGCTTTTCCAAATCTAAATTAAGTTGCATTTTATGTAGCACAAGCTTGGCCAAGATTTACAATCATTTTTATTATAAAACAAATTGTTTAATATTTATCCTCTCTCTATTATTTATTTTATTTACTTAACATGGAACTTGCATGTTCTAATCTTAGATAGAAAATGCATGTAGTTAGGCATGCACGGGTTCCACCTAGCAAACTGTATCTCTTGCTAAGTGTTTCATGCAAGGTTGGGTATTCTTCGATAGATAGGAGAATTCCAAGGAAGCATCGCTTCGTGGTTGGGTGGAAAAGCACCTCAACCATGTTCTTGTCCACTAGTGGAGATGAGTTATCACAGAGGAATTATAATGGATTCTATTTTATGTACTTGTATCATTAATGTAATTATTGTACTAACTATCTAGTGATTCAATGTTGAGTCAATGTTGTATATTGACTATTGACATTTGGAAATGAATAATTTGGATTTATTATTTTTTTAATTTATGGACATGATTTAACTACTATGTTGGAAAATAGCTATGGGATTTATGTCTTAGATTTTTTATTCATAATTTCAATTATTAATTTATTGAGAAAATTTTAGTTGAGCATGTTGTTGGTGTAATTATTATTTAATTACACTAACATAAGTTTACTTAGGCATAATATTTAATTAATTCCTAGGTTGCATTTACTAGGTAATTAGTTAATGTGAGAGTAGGGGGATTCGCTACTCATGATTTCTCTTCAATGAGAGACCCTCATGGGATGAACTGCCCTAAACCACCTCAAAAGACAACGGTGAAGGTTCTAGAATCAGAAAGAGCGAGTCATAGAGATCCTCTGGACAAACTGTCAAGCTCTCGGCCAAAAGATGACAGCACAGGATTTGGATGACAGCACGGCATGCTAGCATCCCCGAGGTGCACTAGCGTCTCGTACGGACCAGAGAGTGGGTTTATCGCAAAGAACAACAAAGTGACTACCAACAATCTGATTACTAAGAACTTCTAGATTGCAAGGAAATGATGGAAAGCAATAAATTTGAAATAGAAGTGAAGTAGATAAAGACAAGGAGAAGAATGGAAAGGAAAAGCTTACGAACATGCGAGTGATGAAGCCTCTAGTGTGTGAATGTATTCAATACCTACACATAAGAAAGAGAGAAAGTGTTGGGGTTGTATAGGGTTTTTCCTCAGTCAAACCCCCGTTTTCATTTTCCCACCTCCATGAACAACCAAATAGATAGAAAGAAATGTAGGAAATGAAGTAAAGTACACAAAGACACTACAAAATAGTGTTATGCTACTCAACCAAATAATAGAGGAGAGGAGTGAAATCTTACCACCTCCGTTCAAAGCGTTCAAGGCTTGTGGGTGAGAAAATGAGAGTAACTCAAGCCTCTGTTGCAATGGTGTTTCGTTCCACACTTGCTCTACTAAAGTGATTAAGTTTTGATGTTGTTGTGAAGTGTAAAATGTTGCTTGAGATGAATGGATTGGATAATTTGCTTGGATCTTGTGGGGAGAGTGTAGAAGGAAGAGGAGAGCCTCAATATGGTCAAGAGTTCAACCATCTAGGAAATGAATAAAGGTGAGTGAATATGAAGTAGAGAGGAAAGAAACGACCATATTCAGGTCGGTCGACCAAAGAGGGCGTTACAACTCGACTCCCAATGGGAATGGTAATGCCTCTGTAGGCTCTGGACGCGAAATCTATCAAGGATATTAGTGCACCATGTAGATATCTATGTGTCATTCGGGCATCCTAGGTAGAAACGCCCCCACCGACACACAAAATAGGCACCAAGTGGAATGAAGGCAGTGGGATTATGTGGAATTTCACCTTCATACTTGGTTTTCTAAAGTGTAATGGGGTAAAAGGTAATTTGTGTTAGGGGTGCAAATTCATTTTGATATATTTTTCCCCCACTTTAGCAAGCACGAGTACTGATGAGTGTTTCGGTAAAGTAGATTGAAGAAGAAAAAAGACCTGCACAAGACAAGAATGTTAGAACATAAAAGGATTCAAGTCAACAAAGTAAAAGAGACCTTGATATAAAAGGTTGTCTTAGTACTATGTGTCATCCCCAAATTAAGAACAATACATAGAAGAATTTTGAGATGAAGAAAGGGAGGGCATATACTCAGGATGAAGAAGACACAGATCTTTGATTCAGTATATATAAGAGTTTAAGAATGAAAGAGTGATAAAAGCAATTCCTTCTCAAGGAGGAAAACCCGTACCACTAATTAAGAGTGATAAAAGCAATCCCCGCTCAAGGAGGAAAACC
The DNA here is from genome assembly GCA_007115665.2 of Sequoiadendron giganteum. NCBI lineage: Eukaryota > Viridiplantae > Streptophyta > Pinopsida > Cupressales > Cupressaceae > Sequoiadendron > Sequoiadendron giganteum. The sequence goes on from CM021102.1 coordinate 834,024,753, forward strand.
CATACCACCGAGTAAGAGTGATAAAAGCAATCCTCGCTCGAGGAGGAAAAACCATACCACCAAGTAAGAGTGATAAAAGCAATCCTTGCTCAAGGAGGAAAACCCATACCACCGAGTAAGCGTGATAAAAGCAATCCCGGCTCAAGGAAGAAAACCCATACCACCAAGTAAGAGTGATAAAAGCAATCCCCACTCAAGGAGGAAAACCCGTACCACCGAGTAAGAGTGATAAAAGCAATCCTTTCTCAAGGAGGAAAACCTATACCATCAAGTAAGAGTGATAAAAGAAAAACCCGCTTCAAAGTAGAGCCTGCATCACAGAGTAAAAGTGATAAAATCAAAACCCGCTTCAGAGTAGAGCTCGTACCATCGAGTAAAAGTGATAAAAACAAAACTCGCTTCAAAGTAGAGCCCATATCACTGATGTAGGAGTAACAAAAACAAAACCCGCTTCAGAGTAGAACCTATATCACAGAGCAGACAACCATGCAAACCATCATTAAGTTGGAATACTTTCAAAGGGGTCACTCAGGAACCCTTCAAAAGGAAGAGGGTTCCACTCAAGGGACGCGTTGTTTGAAAAGTAAAGTCTAGTCAGGCTTCCCCCAAGCTAGATGCAAGGATGTGAAAGTAGGTCTAGTCAGGCTGCCCCCGAGCTAGACATAAAGATAATAAATAGGCCTAATCACGCTGCCCTCGAGCTAGATGCAAAGATAAGAAAAAGGTCTAGTTGGGCTGCCCCCAAGCTAGACATCATGAAATTTGTTTGAAAGAAAATATTTCAAAGAGGTCCCTCCGGAACCCTTCATAAGGGGGTTCGCTCAAGGGATGCTACATTTGACATACATAGATAAGAGAGGGGGTCCTTAAGAAGGATGCACACCTCCAGAACAATTTATCCCTACCCCCAATGTATAGGGGAGGATAACCACGCAAGATACTTAGAACAGGATAGAGGTAAACCTCAATATCACTTGTCATTTGAAGAAGAGGCAGGTGTATCAACAAATCAATGAGTGATGGCACCTAAATCATGAAGTTGTATTTTGTCCTTCAAGGCCTTACATTCTCTAGTGGAATGGTCAAGCACTCGATGGTATGCACAAAAAGAATGTTTATGTGATTTATTGCATGTAGGAGGAGGAAGAGTAATCAAGCGAGATTTTAGAAGCCACAACAAAATACGCTCTTGTTCAGACAAAGGATGAGGAGCGAGAAGCAACCCTTTCTCTTGTGGAGAAAAGCTTGACTTCTCACAAGAAGAAGATATGAAGATAGAAGACAAAGGAGGATGGACCAATTTGTGAGAACGAGGTTGAGCGGGCGTCACATCAATGTTCAACCATGGTTTTTGGTCAGATTGTTTATTCGAGAAACCAAGCCCCAAATTATGCCTACGAGGCGTGAATTCTATAGGGAGTTGAATGCCTTGTTCACTACACCCACAACCTTTACTACTCATAGCCATACTTAGAGACGAGCCTAAAGTCGGGGCCATAACATGTTTGCAAATCATGAGAAGGAGGATCTTCATAAAGAACATTATTCCAGCAAGGGGGAACATACTCTTCTATGGGATTTTCATCATCCTTCTTGATAGGACTATCAACATTATCCTCCCTAGGAGAAGCATAATCATCTTCCTCAGAAGGAGGATAAATGCTAAGAACATTATAGTTCACATTCACATTATCCCACAATACAAAAGACTGATCATCTTTGATAGCAGGTGGGAACGATGTTATCAAAGGGTCTAAGTGGATCGGGTCGAATTTATATTCCTAAATGAAGGAATCTGTAAAGTCTAAAGGACCCCAATCATCACCAAGACATGTACTCCTTTGAGAAGAGGTAGAAGGAGAAGACTTAGTATTTCTTGCTTCAGAAGAGTCTTCTTCAGGGACATCTACCTCAAGAGCATCCTGTGTAGTAGATATTGTTGGAGTAAACATCGACGCATTGGAATATACTTAAGGAATAAGAGTAGGCGCAACCGAAGCCTAACCGAGAGCTACCATTTCACATAAGTGCTTAGCATCAGGTTCAACCTTCACTATGACTACTTGATTATTATAAATGAACTTCATATATTTATGCAAGATAGATGGGACTGCACCCATAGCATGAATCCACAGTCTACCAAGAAGAAGGTTATATGGTAGCTTCTTTGACATAACATACACCAAAATGGGTATAGTAATAGCTCCAAACTATAGAGGTAATACTATCATACCTAGAGATTGTCTCCTAACATTATCAAACCCATGAATGTCAATAGAAGAAGCATTAATAGAAGATGGGTCAATATTAATCTTAGGAAGTAGATCAATGCTACATGCATTAAGCACTGAACCAGTGTCAATGAGAGTACATCTAATGCCAATCTTATTAATATTAGCTATAATCATTAGAGGATTTGCTTGCTTATGTAATTTCATAGGTGGGAGTTCCTGAGGATGGAACGTAATATTTAGTGAATCCACATGAATATACGCTAACAATACATCACCATCTATCGGCCTAGTGGAAGAAGGCAAGAGGATATTTTACAAGGCTTGTTGAAGCATACCTTGATAAACTGGAGCAAACTGAAGCAAGTCCCACAGTGAGATCTTAGTCAGAGTAACTTGAGGTTGCTCGAAAAGATCATAATCACTAGGTGCTTTAGTTGTAGGTTCAGGTGCTTGAAGAAGGCTTAGTTTTTTATTCATTCTAGTATCATAGGCACAGGCTACCACTCTATAAGAGGGAGCCTTATAAAAATCAAGGTAATCACTATCAAATGGAAAACCATCTATAGAACAAACCCTTTCAGGAGGAGGACTAGTTGGAGTCACGTAAATGATCGATCTATTAGGCCTTTGATGGGAAGCAGAGACATAGATTACATTTACAGAATAATCATAACTAGTAAAACAATTACTTGAAGACATATTCTCAACATCGATCTAGACAAGATCAAACGTGGAACGAGATTCATCATGCACCAATGCATCATCTCTATAGGAGAGTGCATTAGGATAGATAAGAAATTCATCTTTCACAAATGCAACGTCTCTAGAAGAGAGTGCCTTGGAATGAGTAGAATATTCGTCATTCACAAATGCATCATCTCTAGAAGAGAGTGCATTGGAGTAAAGAGAAGGTAGAGTAATGTTAAGAAAGGTATCAATGATTTCATCTTCTTGCAGCAAGATATCCTCTGAAGCGAGAGGACTCTCATGAGACAGATCAAAGATACAAAGTAACATGGGAAAAGCCAAGTCACTATCACATGCATGAAAGGGAATATCATCAATATTTTGAATTAGATTAGATACAGAACTAATGAAAGAAGATATTAAATTCATTATGATTTTTTTAGTATTTTCTATGTTCTAGTAATTTGCATTTTTGGAGGTCTTCAGAGCAGAATTAGGGTTCGGAACTTGCATCATGCCCTAAAATGTGATTGCCAAAGGCACTAGTATTTTGGGGACTAAACTAGTTCTCTAGAAGACCTTCCCAACGGTGCAAACGGTTCTGAATTTCGAGCACCGAGTCAAAATTTATAACCCCACCAAGTAGGGGTAAATAAATTACTAGTTTTTTGAAGAACATTGTTCTTCACATTGGGTTCACCAAAATGTGAGAGTAGGGGGATTCGCTACTCACGCATTCTCTTCAATGAGAGACCCTCGTGAGATGAACTACCCTAAACCACCTCAAAAGATAGCGGTGAAGGTTCTAGAACCGAAAAGAGTAGGTCATAAAGATCCTATGGACAAACTGTCAAGCTCTTTGCCAAAGGATGGTAGCATAGGATTCAGATGACAACGCGGCACACTAGTGTCCCCAAGGCATGTTGGCATCTCATACGGACTAGAGAGTGAGTTTATCACAAAGAACAACAAAGTGACTACCAACAATCTGATTATTGAGAACTTCTAGATTGCAAGGAAATGATGGAAAGCAATAAAGTTGGAATAGAAGTGAAGTAGATAAGGACAAGGAAAATAAGGGAAAGGAAACACTTGCGAACGTGCGATTTATGAAGCCTCTAGCACGTGAATGTCTTCAATACCTAAACACAAGAAAGAGAGAAAGTGTTTGGGTTGTATAGGGGTTTGCCTTAGTGAAACCCTCATTTTGGTGTTACCACCTCCACGGATAAGCAGATAGATAGAAAGAAATGTAGGAAATGAATTAAAGTACACAAAGACACTACAAAACAGTGTTATGCTACTCAACCAAATAATAGAGGAGAGGAGTGAAATCTTACCACCTCTATCCAAAGTGCTCAAGGCTTATGGAGGAGAAAATGAGAGGAACTTAAGCCTCTACTGCAATGGTGTTTCGTTCCACACTTGCTCTACTGAAGTGAAGGAGTGTTGATGTTGTTGTTGTGAAGTGTAAAGTGTTGCTTGAGATGGATGGATTGGAGAAGTTTCTTGGAGCTTGAGGGGGGAGTGTAGAAGGAAGAGGAGATTCTCAAGATGGTCAAGAGATCAACCAGCTAGGAAATGAATGAAGGTGAGTGAATATGAAGTAGAGAGGAAAGAAACGGCCATTTTTGGATCAGTCGACCAAAGAGGGCGTTACAAGTGAACTCCCAATAGGAATGGTAATGCCTCTGCAAGCTTCGAATGCAAGAATCTGTCAGGGACGCTAGCGCGCCGCATGGACGTCTGCGCACCGTGCGGGCATCCTAGGTAGAAATGCCCTCACCAACACACAAAACAAGTGCCAAGTGGAATGAAGGCAGCGAGCTTATGTGGAATTTTTCCTTCTGACTTGGTTTTCTAAAGTGCAAGGAGGAAAAAGGGAATTTGTGTTAGGGATGTAAATTTATGTTGATACAGTTAATAATGGGGACATACCCCTTCACATTTATTTAGGATAAAAGATTACTTCTAAAAGATGAGTTATCTTTTCTAGAAGCCTTATCCTATCTTCACATCATCCTAGGTTGTTAGTTAGGGTTCACATTTTGTTAGATCATGACACATCAAAATCATAAGGCATACTACATTTCCTCTTTCCTATATATATAGAGAATTTGTACATTGTATCATATCAATTTCTTATAATAGAATCTCTTTCATGCTTATGTTGCAACACTTTCTTGTTTGTATGGATGGAGCTCTTCTTGGTTAAGATCTTGTGAAGTTTGGCCAACTTCATCAAAATTATTGTGCATTCATATTATCAACATGGTATCAGAGAACTAGGCCATAGGAGAATCCATCTCTCTTCAAAAATTTGGGCTATGGAGATCATCATCAAGGCAGGATAGGTTTTCATTATATGCTAGTTGTCTACTTTTGGGTAGAAACTGATTTCTGGAGCAAATTGAGTCCAATCCAAGCTCACCATTGTCTTCAGAAGGCCTAAAAGCCTAAGGATTGGCTGCAAAATTATCAAAATTGGAGATATTTTCCTCAAGGCCATCAGAGAAATTTTGAGGAGACACCATACAATCTGTATGGACTGCACACTACGTCTCTTCAATCATCATCTGAGGCAAAAAAAATTAATCGTGAGCTCTTTCAAATTTTTTTAGGGCTTATATTGTTGGAAGAAATTTTTCTATAGTTTGGCAAAAAAAATCTATTTGGGAAAAATATCCATCGATAGGGTTTGAAAACATAATTTTGTGGCCTTTTATATTTGATGAATATTATATTAGTTGTCACATCATTCATATTTTTTGGAAAATTATCTATTTGGTTGTAAATAATATTTATAGAGTTTCCTATGGATACATATTATAGTCGACATAAATATTAAAAAAAAATCATTGATTTTTATTTGCCAATAAGGAAATATTAAAAATCAACATTCCCTTTTTTGTTAGCTCCTTCAATAATCTTGTAGAAATTCTATTGGTCAGCCAAAGATTTTTCCAGGAGTGGTATGTTGTGTGTCAGCCCATTGGAATATGTCGCATTGCCATCACATCAATCAAGATTGGCCTCTTTCACCATTGGTCATCCCTTGCTTTCGTCGATTGCCTTGTCATTTTCGACCCCTCTACAAGCATTTACTTACATTTGCAAATATGTTTTCAAGGATTGTGTTTGGCTAAACATTTATCTTTTTTTTAGGGGGATTCATTGTCTTGTCAGCTCGTACTAATCGACATTTACTATACTCCCCATCGACCATCCAACCACACCTACTGTTGGTTCTTGGTTGCCGCTTGTCCACTCGAGCTCGTAGATTGTGCATTTTGTTCCAAGAACCGAGTCATCAGACTGACCCGCATGTGGTCTTATCGATAATTAGGAGCTCCGCCCACAAGGGGTAGCGTCCCCCGATAGTCGCCATCTCACCACTCCATTGTCGCCTAGCTTGGTGGCATATTTTTTAAAACTGTTGTTAAGACCCCTAGTCATCTCAGTGACCATGGGCTAACTTTTTTAGCTTGGGTGCTTAATTTTTGCACTTGGTTATTCTACAAGCCCTAATGGAACAATTTTTCTTTCGAGGGTCATATCTTCTCGCCACAATATCAAAAACCAGAAAATGAGATACTGTCAGAAATGTGATTCAGTGCACTATCCAGTGGTGTCATTTCTTTTGTAGAAATTTTTAGCCTATAAAAACAACAGTCAACTAAAGTCAACCATCCATTTTGGACTCAAAATCTCATATCTTCTCATCATATTTTTGAAACTCGATGATTCCAATGACATAAGGAAGGTATTTCGATATTTTTTTTATCAGTCCATTCCTTTTGTTCAATTTTAGCTCCAAGTGCTTTTGCATTGGCTTTTTTGTAATTTGGTGCATTTGTTCAACTACTTGGACATCCTAAAGTTTGACGAAGGATTCTTTGATTTGGGAGACATATTTTTAGTTGTATATCATAATTCGGAAGTTCTATTTGTTGTTGAAGGTTGATATCTTTGTTATATTGGAGATTTGTCATAATTTGTTATGGGGTTTTCAAGTCATCCTTCACTGCTAATGTTGGGAATAGGAATATATATAATGGAGAGATTACATCATCAAACATCTTTATCCACTTCAATTTTTGCCACATTTTTGTGGTTTGGTTTCTCCTCTTGATAATTTTATTAAAAGAATTACCTGGAATTGTCATACGTATGATGTTTTAGGGGTTATTGCCATGCATGTTGTTGATGATGTTTTGAAATCTATTGATCATTGTGATTGTCCTAATATTATTTGGACTTATATTTGGGAGCTATATGGAGATATTGATACTCCAACATGCCCTGACGATCACGATTCAGAATGTCACGTGCTTCTTCATTCTTTAGATCAGGTACCTCATGATGATATTGATGTGTAGGAGTTTGATTGTTTTGAAAAATTTGAATATTTTGAAGAGGTTGACAAGGTTTCTATAGGTTTTCCTCATTCTCCATAATAGACTATTGATATACCTTCACATTCAATGATTCCTTATCCAGATTCATTGATTGAAGATTCCATTAGTTCTATTCATCGGGACACATTTAGTTTTCCAGACTTGGAATCTCAGGATGGCTTCATTTTAGGAATTAAAGACCTGGCTACTTCTACAAGCTCAGATAACATCCTTGAGGGGATATCTCTCCTATATGTAGATTCTACTTTATAGGGTTCTCTTGAGTCTCCACATTCCTTGGTTTTGACCTTGATTGGAGATCCTGATCTCAGTGAGCCTGTATTGGAGGCACTTGATTCCTTTTCAGAGATTTCATATATGAGGCTTCTTCCCTCCCATTTCATTATGGAGTCGGAGTTTCTTCAACATTTACCATTGGATTGGCTTCAGTATTCTCCCAATGGTTTTGAGGAAACTTCATTCTAGAGGGAAATATAGTCTCCATCTATTCCTTCGATGGAGGGATCATTGTATTGCAATCTTTGGATCTTATCTAGCATCAGTTTCTGCATGATCCTAGTTTGTCACCTTCTTCTTTGATTCAACATGTACCTGATTTGATTGCATGACGTCTTCATCTTTAGTGGAAAAGGAGAAATATGAGCATTTTTTAGGGACATATTCATCATTCTCATTCATCCTACCTTCCTTCAATTCCTATTCAGAGTGGGAAGCATCCTTGCATTTCTTCTTGGATTTTTTTTCTTTCGAAAGGGAGACAAGTTGTTTGTCGACATTGGATCATGTTTTGTCTATGAGCACTTAGCATTTTTGCAGGTGATCACACATTGTGGGGGGCCTACATAGTCTCTCTCTTTCCATACTATGGGGGGCTATTGATTTTATTGTATCCATGTGACAGATGGTGTACTCGGGGGTATCGATTCCTCCATCCTTCCTCACTTATCTGCATTTCATCTCATTTTTGGAGAGGGGTTTTCTTCCTACTAGGTTTTCCCCTTTGCTCCATTTGTGGGAGATTAGTTGCATTTCATCTTCATTTATAAATGGGTACCTAAAATGGCCATCATCTTGCCAGGACCCATCATTCCATCATTGCATAATCATTACATTTTCATTTCCTCCCTAAGTTGCACTTGTGGGGGGTGTTGGTGTAATTATTATTTAATTACACTAACATAAGTTTACTTAGGCATAATATTTGATTAATTCATAAGTTTCATTTACTAGGTAATTAGTTAATAATGGGGCCATATCTTTTCACATGTATTTAGGATAAAAGATTCCTTCTAGAAGATGAGTTGTCTTTTCTAGAAGCCTTATCCTATCTTCACATCATCCTAGGTTGTTAGTTAGGGTTCGCATGTTGTTAGATCATGACACATGTCAAAATCATAATGCATAATACATTTCACTCTTGCCTATATATACAAGGCATTTGTACATTATATCATATCAATTTCTCATAATAAAATATCTTTCATGCCTAAGTTGCAACACTTTCTTGTTCTTGTGGATGAAGCTCTTCTTGGTTAAGATCTTGTGAATTTTCGCAGATCTCAGCTATGCAGTTCAAGAGGGCTCAGAGGAAGGGTTGTATCATATATGTTGTGCATGTCAGTGAACCTAACAATGAGAAACCATACCTAGATGATTATCCAATCCTTAGGTAATTTCGAGATGTGTTTCCCAAATATCTCATTGATATGCCTCCAAAGCAAAAATTTGATTTCTCCATCAATCTAGTGCCCAGAGTTGAACCTCAGTCTAAGGCACTATATAGGATGACCACCACTAAGCTTTAAGAATTGAAAGCCCAATTATATGAGATATTACGCAAGGGGCTTATTAGGCCCAATGTGTCACCTTAGGGAGCACTAGTTATCTTTGTGAAAAAGAAGGATGAAACCTTACATCTGTGTATTGATTATCGGATGTTGAACAAGGTGACCATAAAAAATTGATATCCCCTCATGAGGATCGATGAAATATTTGATCAAATGAATAGAACATCAGTATTTTAAAAAATAGATCTCAGATCTAGTTATCATCAATTGAGAATAAAGGAAGAAGATATTCCAAAGATTTCTTTTCAAACTCGTTATGGGAATTACAAATTCATTGTTGTTCCATTTGGATTGACCAATGCACCCACAACTTTCATAAATCTTATGAACAGTGTATTTTGGGACTATCTGGATGAATTTTTCCTAATATTTATTGGTGACATTATGGTTTACTCCAAGTTTATAGGGGAGCACGACCAACACTTGAGGATAGTGTTACAACTTTTGAGGGAGTAGAATCTTTTTCAAAAGCTATCCAAGTGCCCCTTTTATGAGGACATGGTGCACTACTTAGGTCATATTATTTTAGCTAAGGGAGTCTCTATGGATCCCAAAAAGATAAAAGCAATCATGGAGTGGTTGATGCCTCAAAATGTGACAGAGGTGTGAAGATTTATGGGCATTGTCGGATATTACAAGAAATTTATGCAAGGGTTTTGTCAAATTGTAGCCCCAATAACTTCACTTTAAAGAAAGGAAAAAGGTTTGAGTGGATAGAGAAGTATGAAAAAGCTTTCCAACTCATGAAGGAGAATCTCATGATAGCCCTAGTGTTGACTATACCTAATCCCTATGGTCAATTCTCAGTGATCACATATGCTTTAGGGGACAGTGTAGGAGAAGTGTTAATGCAAGATGGGAAAGTGGTGACATATGAATCAAGAAAGATGAAACAACACAAAGTGAATTGTGTGCCACATGATATAGAACTAGCAGCTATAGTGCATGCCTTATAGATGTGGAGATATTACCTTTTGGGGAAGCCATTTGAGCTCGAAATGGATCATTTAGGATTGAGATACATCCTCACTCAAGCAAACCTCAATGCACGATAGAGGAGATGGCTAGAATTCCTTAGTGAGTATGAATTCAGAATTGAGTATATAAAAGAAAAGGAAAATAGAGTGGTAGATGTTCTTAGTCGAAGAAGACATCTAGCAGCCATGACCTCTGTGAGATCCAATTTAAGGTAGAAGGTGATGAAACACTTGCAAGGAGATGAGCATTATGAGAGGGTGAAAAAGGATTTAGAAGAGAATCCATCAAAACATTGATTCGATAGGTACAAATTTGAATTGGATGGTATCTTAAGATACCAAAGGAGGATGTATATTCTAGAATCTGAAGAGTTTAGGAAGTTGGTCTTAGAAGAAGTCCATAATGCACCATATTTAGGGCACCCTAAAGTTACAAAGATGACTAGAATTGAAAACCTTGAATTATTGGTCGAAGCTCGAGAAGGATGTAGTAGAGTACATAGCCAGGTGCTTGGAGTGTTAGTGAGTTAAGACTGAGCATGTGCATCCAACAGGGCTCCTTTATCCTCATGATATACCTGAGTATAAATATCAAGTGATCAGCATGGACTTTGTATAGGGGTTACCCCTAAGTAAGAACAAACATGATGGTAATAGTCAATAAGTTGACTAAGGTGACACATTTTATTCCAAGGAATATTAAGGATGGATCATTGACCTTGGCCAAGAAATTTGGCCAAGAGATCTTCCACTTACATGAAGTGCTAGAGACCATTATATCTAATAGAGATAATTAGATGACATCAAGGTTCTAGACAACCTTGAATGCAACTTTGGGGACCAAGCTAAATTTTAGTTCAACCTATCATCCTCAAACCAATGGTCAAACCAAGAGAGTGAATCAGGTAGTAGAATATCTCCTTCAGATGTACTATATGGATCAACAGTATAATTGGGAAGAGTATCTACCATTGGTAGAATTTTCTTATAATAACTCCCATCATGCATCCTTAGGTATGGCACCTTTCGAGACCTTGTATGGGTGAAAGTGTCATACTCCCATCAGTTGGGATAGATTGGAAGAAAGGATCATAGTGTGTCCTAAAATGTTAAAAGAGATGGAAGAGCATATGAGATTCATTAAGAGCAAACTAAAGGATGTGACAAATAGATAGAAGAGTTATGCCAATAAAAATAGAACCTTTAAATAATTTGTGGTTGGGTACAATATCATTTTAAGAGTCAAGTCGCATAAGTGATTTATTACCTTTGGGAAATCATCCAAGTTGGCCCTGAGATATGTGGACCTGTTTGATGTGTTGGAAGTAATCAACCCGATTGCATATAGACTTGCTTTATTGTCTGCTCTATCTTGACTCCATTTAATGTGTTTCATGTTTCTTTTATTAAGTCATACCACCAAAAAATATCATATACTTGATTAGAATTCTTTACAGGTGGAGGATCCAGGAGTGGTGGTGGTGGAGCCCATTAGAATTCTGGATAGACGCAACATCAAGCTGTGAAACAAAGACATTGACCAATATAAGGTCCAATGGAATCACTATTCTCAGGATAGTGCTACATGGGAGGATGCAGAGGAGATAGAACACTCCTTCCCTCATTTTCTTTCTTAGATAGACTAATGATGATTTACTATATATTGTTGCTTAATATTTTGGATTTGTATGTTATGATGTTTTGGCTCGAAACAATATGATTTGATGTTGAAATGAGCATATGTGAATCAATTTTGTTTGATTAGACAACAAAATGATGTCTATTTCTAGTGGGGAAGGATGCCACATCTCAATTTCATTGCTTGCATTTAAAAATGTTAAGTCAATTGAAATATTTGAAAAATGGAATTTATCATTTAGTATTTATGGATTTGATAAATGCAATAATATTTGAAAAATGATTATCTTACAATTTTATGATTTAAAAAGAGTTATTTCATAATTATTATCAGTTAAAGGTTACTAATAAAGTTGGCAAGTGCAAGAGTGTGTGTGTGTACAAGAACAGGTTGAAGAATGAAAAACTTGGTTGAGGTAGGAATGCTTAATCTGAAGATGAACGATAAGCAAGATTAGACTCTGGAAACTCACAAACCATATTACATCATGACATATGCATTTGTCTTGCAATTGGAAGATATCATACTTGCTTGTGTGAAATCATAAATGGTTAAATAGGCAATCTTATTCATTGCATCATTGTCTTACCTTGTCTACTCTAAAGCTAATTTCATAATGGAAATGGAAATGTATTTGATTATACCTAACTATCATGAGAAGAATGATTATGTTGTTTTAAAAGAACTTGAAAGTAAACTCTTGACAAAGGAAATAAAAAAATATAATGTATGATTGTGAATTTAAATATATATACAAATAAATATGAAATATTTTCTACAATAGAAGTTTTCTTTTATTCACAAATTTATTGTGAAACTATATGGAAGGAACCGATGACAATGATTATACACATAACCCCCTTTCATAATGTCAACCCCTTAAAACAATGGGAATGAAGGGATAATGCTAAATGATAGAGGAGTGGAGGAATGGAGAGCTAAGAGCACTCCGAGAATAGAATGCAGGGAATCATTGGACAAAGATAGTGGGAAATTTTGAAAATAGAGGATTCAATCAAGAAAAAAATAGAGGAGGATTGTAAAAAAAAGCAACTGAAGGAAAAGCACAAAAAGTAGGGGAAATAGCCAATTCCATTCGATTGAGGATAGAGCATTGATCTTGCAGTCACATGTATGAATGATGCCTTCTTAGAATGTTTCCTTCAAGTAAATTGATTTTTCTTTTATTCTTGAGCAAAGCCCGACTTATCAACAATCAAGCACCCTATCATTATCCTTATTTCATACACGTGGCTTGTTTCCATTTTATGTGTTGTGAAATTTTAGAAAGCCATGTTGGGGAAATGAAAACCCCATTTTGACCTTCAGTGTGTGTAATGACATGCTAAGCATGATCAAATGGAAGATCTATGTTTGGGTTGAAGCCCGCATGTTGTTTAATCTTAAAACTTGAGAACATCGATATGTTCTCTATGGTGGAAACATCAGTTTTGGTGTCGACCACCCATGATACCCATTCAAACAATATCTACGTTCATAATAATATGTATGTATACTATTTCATGGGGCCAAATGGTATGGACCATTTGAGTGTAAATCTTGACTCAGAATATCCATATCATTATGTTTTATGTGTATGTTAATGGGTGGATAATATCGCCAACCATGTTGCAAGTTGATGGACAATATACCTCATCCTATTCAAGCATAGTGTGAATGAATTCTACCAACCCAGTGTAAATCTGTATTGACTAAGATTGATCTTTAAACATGTAAATGTGTATTAGGGAATGTATTTGTGTTTGTAGTAATATGTATGTATATTTTTTCATAGGGCCAAATGGTATGGACCATTCGAGTGTAAATATTGACTCAGAATTATCCATATCATTATGTTCTATGTGTATGTTAATGGGTGGATAATATCGCCAACCATGTTGCAAGTTGATGGACAATATACCTCATCCTATTCAAGCATAGTGTGAATGAATGTTATCAATCCAATGTAAATATGTATTGACTGAGATCGATTTTTAAACATGCAAATGTGTATTAGGGAATGTATCCCTATGTCATACTATTATTTCCATTTTGTGCTGAACAAACAAGCTTTGTATAGAATATAGATAGGAACAATGCTATCGTTCTATTATGATTGTTGTTATATTGATTTTGTAAACAATAATGCATGTGTTATATCAATTTATGGAAGATAACATATTGACCATTGAAGGTCGAGGGTATATGAAAACCCTCATGACTTATGAATGTATTCTCTTTATTTCTTGACAGTACATATATATATGCATATATATACGTAGATGTATATATGTGTGTGTGTGTGTTCGTCAACCATGTGTAAGAATCATATAGATTCAAGTAGTAGCATATACTTTGTAACTTTTCAAGTGATAAATCGAGCCTTGGGTATGAGGCCAATAACTCCATTGAAACATTAGGAGAAGAATTTAAGTTGATAGCATGGGTAATGCAAATTGACCCAAATATTTTCATTGATAAGAATATATGTGTGATTTAAAGAATAGAATGTAGAATGCCACAATGTTCTAATTAAACATGGAGAAATAATTTTGTTTTTCTAACTAGAACAAAATGATTGGAGAATAATGTTATGTATTTCCAAAGCAATTCAAACTATTAATTGACAAAGATTAATATTGATTTTCATTATGCTTTTGAAGCTGATTTTGTCTTTTCATTGTGTTGGTAATGGAACATAGTAGATTAGACCATAATTTATGTATTTAAAAAATAATCAATATATCTTGATCTATAAATTTTCATGTTGAATGAATTTTACTTTTATTATTCTTAAAGAATGTATATGCATATAAAAACTTGAATAATATGCATATATGTGCACATGCATAAACTCATCATTTATGCATGTACACATACATGCAATATACCTTCTTATTCATCTCAATTTACTCATTTGAATATGACTGTTTAATTTCATTTGAAATGGAAAGAACTGTAGAAATGGAACAGTATTGAATTGCAATACGAATCTTAAGGAAAGATAGTTATATGATGAATAGATGAATCGCTATACCAGATTTTAGATGAATTACTTGTTTGATGACATTGAAATGGAATGATACAACTATGATAGACTATAGGACATTCGAATGTGATGCTAGTAGATGGTCTAGAAGGGAGGGATACCCCTTTGTTATGGAAGCTACCTTCTGGGAATGGGTGCCAGAGAGTGTAAATCTGATTTTCCAAATCTAAATTAAGTTGCATTTTATGTAGCACAAACTTGGCCAAGCTTTGGAGTCATTTTTATTATGGAACAAACTATTTAATATTTATCCTCTCTTTGTTACTTTTTTTAATTACCTAACATGGAACTTGCATGTTCTAATATTAGATAGAAATGCATGTAGCTAGGCATGCACAAATTCCACCTTGCAAACTGTATCTCTTGCTAAGTGTTTTGTTCAAGGTCATGTATTCTTTTATGGAATGAAGAATTTTGAGGAAGCATTTCTTCGTGGTTGGGTGGAAAAGTACCCCAACCATGTTCTCATCCACTAGTGGAGGTGAGCCATCATAAAGGAATTATAATGGATTCTATTTTATGTAGTTGTATCATCAATGTAATTATTGTATTGACTATTTAGCGATTGAATGCCAAGTCAAAGTTGTATATTGACTATTGACATTTGGAAATGAATATATTTAGATTTGTTATTTTTTTTAATTTATGGACATGAAATTGCTATGTTGGAAAATAGCTATGGGATTTATGTTGGCCCATAGTTGTCATTGCACCAAAAGATCGACATGTTGATACCCAATACAACTATCAGAGTTAACAGATCCATGGGAGGTGGTTAGTCCATGTCACGAATCTCGAGGGGAGCACTGATCATCTGCTAACAAACTCCCCCTCAATGTTACATGAGGGAATTCAAAGTTGGCACCTTTGGCTCTAATACCACTTGTTGGCCCATAGTTGTTGTTGCACCAAAATATTGACCTATTAATGCCCGATACAACTACCAGAGTTAACAGATCCACAAGAGGCGATTAGTCCATGTCACACATCCCAAGGGGAGTGTTGACCATCTACCAACAATTTATGTCTTAAATTTATATTCATAATGTCAATTATTAATTTATTGAGGAAATTTTAGTTGGGCATGTTACAGCTTGGGTACTTGCAAGGTACCTATGATTATTGTTCAAGGTTTATCATGAAACTGATAATGCGGATAAATCATTGGACATATAGGTTTTTGCTGATGCAGATTGGGCAAGTGACTTGGATAGTCGAAGATCCACTAGTGGCTATGTGTTTGCTTTATATGGAGGTGCAATGAGTCGGATGAATAAAAGATAACTTGTAGTTGCATTTTCCACCACTTAAGCAAAGTATATCATTGCTACTCATGCTTCTAAGGAGGCTGTTTGACTATAGAGATTTTGTATTAGTATTGGTTTTGATTGCAAGACAATGAGGATCAGATGTGATAGTCAAAGTACCATATGTTTGGCTAAGAATCCTATGTATCATGCTTGTACTAAACATGTTGATGTTTAGTATCACTTTGTGCGAGAAATGATTGAGAATGGATAGGTCCTAATTGAAAAAGTTAACACTTTGGATAATGTTGTAGATTCTCTCACAAAGGCAGTAACCATGGATATTTTTTCTTGGTGTAGAAAGGCCATGGTCCTTGATCATTTTACTTAATGTCATGTTGTATCTCCATGGGTTTAATTTACAATATATGATGTCAAGTGGGAGAATGTTAGGATTTAGGTGATATCAACCATATAAATACTTAATTAATTGTTTTCCTAATGTCTTTTGTAAATTATCCATAAGAGGTGAAACCATTTAACCAATGGTGGTGAAATATCTCATGTAAAGATAGAGGAATAGTTACTATTTGTCTTTTGGGAATAAGAAAAAATAGTTAGGCATCCCATTTTAAATCTCCTATTTTTAGAGGGTTATGACATCTGTCATAAGTTGTAAGAGTGTATACGACACTATGACAATTGTAATAAGATTATATGATGACTATGACATCGTTTATGATTGTATTTATGATAGATTCCTTCCCTAGTAACCCATGCATGAGATATGCCTTATGATAGTTATAAGAGCATCTATAAGTTTCTATTTTGGGTGGACTTGGTGGTTGGAAAGGAGGTAGGCATGGGTTTTTCCATGTAGTTTTTTTGCATGTTTTTTGGTGATACCATGCTAGTATTCATCCCCACAAGTTTCTATAAATTGGGGCCTTGAGCTAGAGGTATTCATTTAGTTTTGCAGGTAACGGGGTGCTACCAGATTCTAAAGAGTAATTCAGAGAAGTGTGTTGTTGTTGTAATCTCTCTTGGATTAGTAATACACTTACCTCTCTCTTTTTGTGGTGAATTTTTTTCCCTTAGGGGTTTCTCCACGTAAATCTGTTGTCTTGGTTATGGTTTTCTTTTCTTGTTTTGATTCTGCAATCACATTCATAAGGGTTAATCTTTGGATTCAGGTCTGTAATTACTAATTAATTAAAGTTAATATTTCAATCTTTCTCCACATTTTTTTAAAAGGCATACACCGGTCAAACAAGCATGTTGTTTCACAAGCACCTTTGAATTTGATTTAAAGGATGCTTTTATTGCAAAGAAAGAAGGAAAAGAACCCCACAAAGTTCTAATAGTGAGGGTTGTGAATATACCATTGGAGATGATGATAAATTTTTGGAAAAGGATGAATAGTTGTTTATTGAGGAAAGAAATATTAAGAAGGGATTGCAATAAGCACTTGAAAGGATAAAGCAACCAGAAGAATTAGTGAAGACATATCAGCAAAAGGACAGTGAAGGGGACATAAAAATCAAGGAATTAGAGGAGAAATTGCATACATTTGGGCATGGGTCTAAAGTAAACATCCTTACACAACTCGCCATTGTTAAGGTATATAATAAGGAAATTGTATCTTCAGGAAGATCTCCTCAAATTAGAACTCCAACTGGTCCCACTATAATGTCCTTAGGGTATGAGTTGTAGAAAAGAACCAAGGAATTATCTCAACAAAGAAAAGATTGGGAGAAAGAAAAAGCAGACATGATAGCTGACCACACTACGGCCCTTTAGAAACAAGAAAAATAAGTGAAGTTCAAATAACAGTAAGAATTGAGGAAATAGCATATAAATTTGCACAAATACTAAAATGCAAACCTCCTACTAGAGTATATACATTATATTTGCAAGAAAAATATTTATGTTTCCAATTTTGTCAGTTAATTAGTGACTTGTCAATTAGTTTGAATAATAAATTTGTGTTTTTAGAAATTTCTTTGCTTCAAAACGAGACATGAAAGACCAACTATGTGAGCTTTACTTGCATAATATCTCTTTGCAAGATGATATAGAATGGAGCCCATTAATATATGTGAGAGATTTGTAGGTTAGAGCATTGGCCTCTTATTTCAAGAATGAATAAAAAAGGGGTGAGATAATGAAGAACTATAGTGAAAGAGAAAAATATATTGCTCTACATATTCATAAAGAGTCAAAGGATCCCAATGCAATTGTAGAAGAATGGATAGATCTCCTGAAGCATAAAGGTGTAGGTAGAAAAATAATGAACATTAGAGAAAATGAGTATGTCAGGATACAACAACTAGCTATAGGACTCATCCACTATGCCTTCAATTTTGTACAAGAAAGATGGATAGATTTAACTCTTGAATCAAAAAAGAAGGAACCGCACTCCTTGTAAACATTTGTAGCCATTCTTGAAATATCTCACATTATATAAAACTTCCAAAGTTAGTGGACTCAATTGGTTCGCACTTACCTTTCATCCACCCATGGTCCTTTATCCAATACCACATTGGATAGGGGAGAAGCATGTAGAATAGGAAGAGGCAGAAGATGTCAAATGGGTGAGGCTTTCATGTTATGGGGGTTACTACTTGAGATAGATAAAAGAAGTGGATGTAGTTGTAGTTTTATAGTACAACCTTCATCATTGAAAGAATGCTTGAGGATGAGAAATTTCTCTAGTTGGGGGAAATGATGAGACTAATCAATAGATAGTTTTCTCTTGATTCGTTCATACCTTCCAAACATTTCAAGCTGTTTATTTCATCTATATTCCTGAAAACATATATTTTGATATCCTTCATGCAACCTAAACCAGATTTTGATGTATAGAAATATGATTATACTATGTTAGTATTTGCATGGATAAATGTGTTGATGTGTATGAAATTATATATGAACCTGTGCTTGATTCATGGTTATTAATGGTGTGTATATGTTAGATGAAACTAACTATTTTCGGCCAGTAACCTGTAGTAACTAGAGAACTCAACCCACATCCAAAGGATCATGATCAACAAGGGAGAGACTAGATTGATGAATGCACAATAGTTCTATAATGAATGAAGGTGATCGTTGACAAAGTTACATTGTGAGTCACCAAGGCAATGAATAAACACGACAAAGGAAGATGGGGTAAATACAGTTACGCTCATGTGATATTTTGACTATTTCTTTGTCAAAATTGTTTGAGCAAGAGTCCTGCTTCAACTTCCTTTTTGTTGTTCTTTTAAATGCAATTTAGTTACAAAGTCTCATTCACCACCTATTCTTGAGGAGAGTGGACACTAGCATTTTTTTTTTGGTTTTAATTTCAATTTTGAGTACTTATGCAAATAAATCTCCTCCCACACCTATATCTAGGGATCAATGGTCGAGGAGTAAATCTAGTTAGAATTGCAATTGGAATATATCTTCAATTTTTATGCTTTAGCAAGACAATTGTTAGTTTACTGTTGTAATTATTATCAAAAAAGTATGCACCCAAATGTTAATCTCTTAACTTAACTACCTATTGACACATGGGAACACTCTTAGGCTTGTGGGTTTCCTAAAATTTGGAGTGAACCTCCAGAGTGGGTTGGCTCCCCCAGTGAAACATCTAATTTACTAGACCTTCGAAGGAAAGGGGTAGAAGGAAAAACTACAAAAAAGATCCTAAACTAAGGTGATTCGCCAGTAATAAGAAGATTCTAACTTTTTTTCACTCACAAAAATAACTCTAAAGCTCTAATTCTCACAATCCCACCCTAACCACATACTCCAAAAGTGATTTGCAGAGAGGTTAATTAAGCGTAACATAGAATGTAACCTGAAACATGTGAACCCTTGCAAACAAACCTACAATGAAAATACATAAGGAGGATTATGCATTTGAATCATAACTAACATCAGATTGTGACTGTAAAACTGAAACAAGTAGGTGAGATAAGAAAACTTGTTGCTTTATTGAACTGAAGGAGTTACAATTTTTAGAATCTAAGTACAAAACCAGTCTACAAACCTCTCCGAGTGATTAGGAGAGCAAGAGACTATCAATTTGAACTAAGAAAAATCAAAATTTTCTCCCCACTTATAGCCTCCAAGTGTCACAATAGTGAAAATAGCCAAAAATCAACTTCACTGCATCTTTGAATCGCAACTTTTCCCATAAACCACTCCAAAAAGCATCAAAAAGATAGAAAGTTTCCACCTCCAAAAGGTTTATCTACCAAATCCTCAAAATCAGGTGCAAACAACTATAAACTGAAAATAGAAACCTTAGTTTGCCTTCTTTTCTCCAAATTCACCCAAGTGAACTTGAATCAAAATAGAAACTTCAGTGAAGACTAAAGTACTACTTTTAAATAACAATTAATTAAAAAATTCATAAGAATATTGCTTGCTTATTGTTTTACAATTCCAAGTTCCAAAATAGAAAGCTCTATTACATTCTCTTTGATGCCAGCTTGTCTTCAATTACTCTAATTTTTTGCAATTTGAACTCAAATATTCTAATTTTTGCAATTTTGAGTAAAAATTTAATGCTTTGCAAAAATTAAAATATTTAAAAGCAAGGTTCCTTCATAAAAATTGATTATGAGCCTTAGATAAAAAAAACTAAGGCATGGACAACTCGACCTAGTGAAAGGGGCATTGAGTATATGGTTTTTGTTTGATTTTCTTTAAAAATCAATAAAAAATGCCTAAGGCATGGCTTGACCTAGGAAACATATGAGACAAGGTATTAACATGGAATTTGATTTTATTTTTTAATGTGATTAAAATCACATTCAAATTGGAGCACATAGAAAAACCCTAAGGTCAAAACCAACCCCAAACACACATTTTGATCATCATTTTCATTGGCCAAGTTTGGAGAAAACAAGGCTTTGCATTCAGCCGCCATGGGAAACTAGGGTTTGAGCTTGAAGGTCACCATTTCGAGCTACATCATGTCGATTTTTTGTTGAATCTTCTTTCGCATTCGATGGTAGGTATTTTGCTGCCATTTTGATGTCTTTTTTACTCCATTCAAAAGAGAAAATGGGCCTATAGGTCGTGACCATGACTTTTTTTTGATGCATTGCTACATGTTTTGTTTCTCTATTCATGTATTGTTTTCCTTGGCCACCATGAGAGGGTTTTTTTTGATATTTTTGAGAAAGATTGGTCACAGGCTTGGACTGGTTTTCTTCACTCACAACCATGGTAAGCTCTATTTCTTTCCCACATGATGCATTTCCCTCTTAAATATGCTCGATATGAGCTCATTTCACAAACAAAAATGTGAAGAACAAATGATTTTCTAAGTTTAGCCATTGTATAGGCCATGGCCTCACCATGTGTGTTCTATTGTTTCTGCAAAAACAAACTCTTTTCTAGGCTCAACCCATGATGTGTAGTGGCATTACTTGTTAAATGAAGGAATTCTTTGTATCTTGCTCACCATTTTTTGGGTTTGTAACACCCATCATGGCCATGACCATTAGCTTTAATATCTTCATTTTATGAGAGCTCCAATGTTGACATGAGCTCGAACCATAGTCATTTTCCTCTATATTTGCATTTGGAACACAAAACCCTAGGTGGGTATGCTTATTTGTGAAGGAAAACACTCTCGCAGGTCGTGGCCATGAGAGTCCAACTGGGTTTATTTGCATTCATGTATGGGTTTGAACTAATTCATTACTTTTGCATTTGAAATTTCACACTATAAACTCATGTGGATTTCTTCTTAAAAGCTCAAACTGGGTACTATACATTTGTTTCCACTTCAAAACCCTAGCTTGTTTGACATTGGCTCACTGTTTTTGAAAAAAAACAATGATTTCATCTTTCAAGTGTAGACTATTGTAGCTTCACTTGATGGTTCTCAGAATGCAAATTTTACTTTCCTTACAGAATATTCTTAATGGAACAAGCTACTTTATTTCCACTATTTGCTTGAAATGCATAAACACAATGAAGCTCAAACACTGTTCTGAACTTTTTAGTTGCTTATAAATAACATATTTACTCATACTCTCCATGCTTGGATTTCATTCTCTATTTGTAGCCACTTGTAATTTTATTTCTTGATGGGAAGAAGCTTCCTTCTGTAATCTTCATGCATTTTATTTCTCTTAGGCAAAAAATGTTGATGTGAAACTTGATCTTTCAATAGAATATTTTGAAATATAAACACCTTATAATGATACTTTGGAGCTTCTCCATTTGCTTCAGTGGTCACTTTTGATTTGTATACATGGCATTATGTATGCTTGTTCACTATCACTCCATGATGATGCACTCCTTATGATGATCTACTTGAGCAATTGATCATTTATGATATTCAACTCATTTCATTTTTAGACTTGATTGTCTTGAATGATCCATTGCTTGAGTTCTTATGACACTTGTGATGTACTCCTTCAGATGCATGTCTCCCTTGATAAAATTTGACTTGTTTCTTTTTCTCAACCACTTCATTGAATGTTAAGGAGCGGCATGCCAAGCTCAACCCTTGTGGGAGCCTATTTTACACCACATGCTATAAATCTTCAAAGCAAATCGACAACATGGCTTTTCCTTTACATGCACAAGAAACAAACAATGTTAGATTAAAACAATCAATTCAAAGTACTTATGATGTTTCCTCCTTTGTATTCTTTGGCACACTTCTTTTTTTTGCTCAATTGATTCGATGCAGCATAAGCAATGTTCTACATTACTGTTGATAGACCATGTAGGAGGCTTCATAACCTGAGCTCTAACAAAACTCTTACAATCACTTGCAAATTCACTTGGAGAAAGGAAGAAAAGAGGGATGCAGAAAATCTAAGGCAACTTGAAGACACATCCAAGCAATGATGACTATGTTCCCTCTTATGTGCTCCTTTCCTTATTTATCTTTAGTAGTGTATTCATTCCTTACGATTCATTGTTTTAGCTATTCCCACAGCTTGTGTGGGACACTTGATTCCTCTTTTCATCCCAATAAATAAAAAACAACATTTTGTGCAATTCTTGTTCAATTATGTACTTCTCTTTTGCAACAAATGTATGAAACATTATGTAATGAATAACATAATACAATATGAAAGCATTTTCTTTTATATTTCATGCAATATTTAATGTTGCAAATGATGAATGGAAAAATGAAACACATTGCACTTCAACAACTCAAAACTCAAATATATGCAATGGTTAAAACAACTATAGAAATAAACTGAATTCTTCACCTTAAAATGAACCTCAATTAACCAACTCTATCAATTTGAGTTTTGGTAAAAATTTGATAACACTCTCGGTGACCTCTACTAGATGCTTGCCTGCTAAGTATTAAGCTAGTTTCCTTATGTAGATCCATTGGGCATGGAGTCAATTTTTCCCTTCTAAAACTCAAAGATCTAAAAAACTAAAACTTGTAACACCAAACAACAACATAAACCAAAGCAAAACAAACAAAAAGTAGACCTACAAGGCCCTGGTGGCTAGAAAACAATGTGTTGAAGCACTTATGGAAAAGAAACAACTAAAAAGAAAAGTGCTCCAAGCACTTATTAGCAACAACTATTCTACTATAGAACAAGGGTAGAACCTCAAACCTTTGAAAAAATGTTTTAAATGGATCCCATTGACTGGGATCGAAAGCACCTCCTCGATTAGCTTTGAGAGCTTAAATGAATTGTGCTCCTTGCATTCCGTCATTACATACGGGCCTTCCCTAGTTGCATCAAATTTGGAGTGCCTCTCGGGTTTACTCTTGTATTCATCCCATTTGAGCACAAAGTCTCCAACAATAAATTCTCTGAATTTTGCTCATTTGTCAAAGGAGCTCTTCATTTGAGCTTGATGAATTTCAAGCTTCTTCCATTCTTCCTTTATAGCTTCCTCCAATTCCATTATTTGTGCAAGTCTAACTTCCATGGGTTGTTCTTCCAACAACTCAAGCTCTTTGATAAAATTCAAAGTTGGAAGCTCAATGGAGATTGGTAACTTGGCTTCTTTTCCAT
This sequence comes from Sequoiadendron giganteum, assembly GCA_007115665.2. NCBI lineage: Eukaryota > Viridiplantae > Streptophyta > Pinopsida > Cupressales > Cupressaceae > Sequoiadendron > Sequoiadendron giganteum. The sequence goes on from CM021102.1 coordinate 834,048,860, forward strand.
AAGTAAGAACATATGGAGAGCAACTAGTAGCCCTCTCGAGGATTATTCTATCATCCCAAAGGGATAATTTCAACTTTTTGTGCCATGTTCTTTGATTGTCTTTGATGGCCTTCTTGATGATCCTGATCATGTTCTTATTGGTATATTATGCTTGTTTGTTACCCTGTGGATAATAATTAGATGAAGTACTCGAAAATATATTATTTCTCATAGACTAGTCAAAAATATTTAGACCAATAAATGCTAAAGCATTATTAGAAATAATGGAATCTAGGATGCGAAATCTGAACACTAAGTCTTGATAAAAATTCAAAATAGAAGCTTCACTCGCTTCTTTCAAAGCAACAACCTCAATCCACTTAGTAAAATAGTATGTGGAAGTTAAAATCCACTTGTTACTAGCACTTGAGGGTGGATTAATTGGCCCAATAAAATCAAGCCCCCTTTTAGCAAAGGGTTGTTCAACTTGAATAGGATTTAAAGGTAGAGCTACAAGTTTCTACTTACCTGCAAACAATGCACATTTTTCACATTTCTTCACCTAAGAAAATAAATCTTTGAAAATGTTTGTCCAATAATAAGCAACCCTCATTATTTCAGGGTTGTTGTTCTTGCTGCAAAGTGGCCTCCTGAAGGCCCGTTGTGGAATTCCTTTAGCAGCTTATCTATTTGGTTAGGCTTAATGCATCTCAATAACACTCCTTGGAAATCTCTCTTAAACAAAACACCATCAACAATAGAATAAGGAATAGCCTGCAATATGAAATACCTTCTCTTTGCCCTATCGAAACCCTCAGGGAATTCATTGATTTTCAAATAATTGACAATTTTTTGTACCCAACTTGTACTAGGAACTGAGACAACAATTTTCTCTTTGTTGCTCAATACTGTGGCAATGTTCCCATTATCTTCTAGGTTGTTTTTTGTGCTCTCAGCAAGCTATTTGCACAAAAAATTGCCTCTAAAAAGTTTAGTAACCTTAATGTCAACATCAAATTCCATTACTCTTTTTATCCAACCAACCCTATTATCATTCACATCCTTGTTAAGTAAAAAATATCTCATGATTGGATGAGAAATTAGCAATTGAATCTTATTGTTAGATAACATGTGTCTGAACTTTTTAAGACTCCTAACAATTGCAAACACATGTTTTTCCATGAAAGATTACTTTACCTCGTAATCATGTAGGACTTGATTGAAAAAGGCCACGGGTTGCTCCAAACCTTCATCATTTTGCTGGCACAACATTGCAAAAACAATATCAACCCCTCCAAAAGCATATAAGATAAAGTCTTTATTCTAATCTAGATTAATGAGGGTTGGGACAGCTGAAAGGGCTTCTTTTATTTTCTCAAAACTCCTCTTACCCTCTTTGGTCCAATTGAAAGGTGTATTCTTCTTCAGTATTGTTGTGAGAGGCTATAATAAAGATGAAATATTTGGTATAAATATTCTCACGAAATTAATTATGCCAAGGAAACTTTACAAACCCCTTTTATATGTTGGCTAAGGTAATTCAAGAATGGCTGAAACTCGCTCTAGGTCAATAGAAGTGTCATGCTTCGAAACAATGTGTCCAAGGAGCTTACCTTCATGGACATAAAATATACACTTCTTTGGATTAGGAGAGACTCTAAATTCTTTGCATCTTTGAAAGATCTATCTCAAGTGATCAAAATGTTTGTTAGCCTCTTTAGAAAAACTGTGATATCATCTAAGTAAACAAGAACAATTTTGTTCATGAGACCATGGAAATCCATATTCATTGCCCTTTGAAATGTTGTTCTTGGGTTCGACAAACCAAATGGCATTTTCTTGTAAGCCATTGTACCCCACTTCATGATGAATGTGTTTTGTATCGATCCTCTTCTTTTACTAAGATCTAATTGTAACCTAAATACCCATCTAACAAATAAAATCTCTCATAACCAGAAACCACCTGCAGGATTTGTTCCATAGAAGGGAGAGGGTAGTGGTCTTTAAGAGAAGCTTTATTCAAGTCCCGGAAATTGACACATAGCCTAATTTCCCCATTTTTCTTTCTAAATAGAACTAAATTAGAAACCCAAGAAGTGTGTTTTATAGGGAAAATTATGTTGCTTTCAATCAACTTATTCATTTATGCTTTCATAAGATGTTCCAATTTGGGATTAAGAGGTCTCTATTTTTGTCTAATGGGTTTTGCATTGGGTTCTAGCTCTATGGTATGTTGACCTCACTTAGGGTCAAAGCCTTTTAAATCTTTGTATTCCCAAACAAATACATCACTAAAATCTTGACATAATAGAATGAAATATTTTTGCTCCTCTTTTGTACATACCTTGCCTAGTTTGAGAAGCTTGCCTTTGAATATTTCAATGGATTCATAGTGCCCTTGCTTGACGATCGGGATGCATTTGTCCTTTCTTGCTTGATCATCGGAGTTGAAAATGGATTTCAATGTCACCAACTCCTTAGGTAGCTTATTTTATTTCAGCTACATGATCTGGCTGTCATATTGTTGTTGCCATTTTTGTTGGTTATCAGCTGCAAACTTGGCCTCAACCACCAAGAAACTCACAATTTGTTCATCACTATCGAAAACCTGCCAACTCACATTATTGTTAGGCATGAATGGTCTAACAAAAATTTTGACATACTGTTGCCTCTCTATATTATGAATTTCATCTAGGATATCAAATTGAGCTCCTATGGCAATGAGTCTATCCACGTGCTTATTTTGATTCCTAAGGATTGAAAGTAAATTAAAAGCATCAAAGTCCTCTATTAAATCCCACACTCGATGCTTATATTTTTTAAGCACATCATTTTTAACAACATTCAAGTTTCTAACTTGATTCACAACTAGTTCAAAATCACCATAAACTTGCAAACATTTGATACCTCTTTTCCGAGCCCATTCTAGTCCATGGATTAAAGCCTCATATTCAACCATATTGTTTGTACAGTTGAAAGAAAATCTCGAGGTTGAATAGTATTTGTCTCCCTTTGGTGAAACTAACATAGCCCCTCCACTAGTACCTGTTCTACACCTAGAACCATCAAAGTACAACTTCCAAAGCTGGTTATTTTGTTGTTTTGGTTGGTCTTGGTCCTTGACTAGATTGGAGATTACTATTTCATGTTCTTGGATCAAATAGATGCCTAACCCTACCTCATTGGTGTGTTTGAAGGGACCAAGATCATGATTTTAAGTTGCCCACTCATCAAGGTTAATCTCTTCATTGGGTTCATTGGGGTCTAAGGTCATGGGTTGATCTTTTGGCCCACTGGTGACATAAAGGTTAGCATTTATAGGGCTAGGAATGTATGAATCAATGTGGTCTTTGGCCAAGGATTTAGACTTGATGGTCAATTTTGTCCCATACCTGGTTCTAAATATTAGATGGGACCAATCAATAGATAAAAATCCTCCTAGTTTAGCAGCAAAGTCTCTTGAGAGGCAAAGTGCAAAATGGGGGGGTAACTCAATCACATAGACATCTTGGGAAATAGAAAATTTGGGGCAAGTGTGTAATGTGAGAGCCAAATTTTTAATGATTCCTACTATTTGAATAGCAGAGCCATCTAATTGCACATAGATTCATAAATCAAACCTAACTTGTTCGCTAAGCTTTTAGGCATAATCGAGCTACTAGCACCCAAGTCTATCATATAGTTGTGGACAAGTTTATCTCCAATAATAAGGCTTATATAGAATGGTGGAGGCTTCACTTATTTATTTTTCTTCCCGCCTTTGGCCTCTAAACTATTTTCAAGTACAACTCTGCTCTTTTTTTTATTAGCAACATCTGAAGATGAAAGTTCAACCAATGCATCTTGTAACAATTTTTTTTGGCCTAGGATACACAATGCAACCATAATGGACATGTTGACTATAGCTTTCTTTAAATGCTCAACCACATTAAAAGACACGAGACTTACCTTTTGTTGTCCTAAAGAAGCAACAACATCATTTACCTTTTGTTGTCCTCTCTGTAGAATTTGCACCTTCGGTTGTGCTATAGAGATAGTTTGAGGTGGAATGACATGAATTTTGTCTCTCAAAGCTTTTTGTTGTAAATTTATAGCTTGTTGTTATGCTTCAACTGCCCTCATTTTTATCTTGTATTTTCTACAACGGGCGAACCTTGTTGGTTTTGACCTTGGAAATGGTTAACTCCATAGTATTCAACACTTTGCCAATTCATTAAAGCAACTTCAAAGTTGCCTTGTTGCTCCACACTCTCTCTTGGAAAACTTTATGGGCTAACATAATGGTTTTGCACCATGAGAGCTTGATTCTCCATCTTACTCATGCACACAACTTGATTGTGTGGATGATTGCATGAATAACACCAATCATGTTCTTGAGCCAAATTGTTCTGTGACATGAGTTCCCTTGAGGAGCCAACAACATTGGGATCATAGGGCCGAAAAGGCTTGGGATTAAAGCTCCTTTTTTGACCTTGGAAATAATTTTGGAAAGGTAGCTTACTCTGTTGATTCTGGTGATAAGGAGCTTGGTAAGGCCTATGTTCCTAGCCGACCTGTTTCTCAAGGCTCACAAATTCATTGCTGAAAGTCTTGCCAAAATTTTGCAGCATATTTTTTTATTTCTTGAATTTCTTTGGTCTGGTTTGGAACAACATCCTGATAACTTATTGTTGGTATTGGTGGTACAACAACTATAGGAGGAAAATTCATAGAAACAGGTGGCTGGATTTCAAGAAAAATTGGTGTGGGTGGTCTCGGTGCTATTTTCTCGACTTGAATGAGATAATTTTCTGCCCTTATTGTGATATCATAGGCATTTGGAAATGTAAACCCTCCCATGGACTATATCATAGTTGGCATTTCACTATTTTAGGCTTTTAGGAAGAAAAGAAAGGCATGCTCAGGAGAGGGTTTGACTATCAGAGGGATCCTATCCCAAGTTCACTGAAATCGATAATTGAAATCATTCATATGTTCATGGGGAGACCACTTGATGGTGTTCAATTGCTCCAATATTGAAAGGTGGTCTAACTTATCCACAAACTATTGGTGTAAGCCATCTCTGAGTTGGTCCCAAGTTGCAATGGAATTGGTTGGAAGCCCTCTGAACCACTGAAGGGCTTTCCTCTTCAATGGAGCAGCCAATAATCTTAAAGCTATGTTCTCTTATGTTACATTATGTATTGAACATAGGGTAGCTACATCCCAAATATGTTCGATTGGAGTAGTCTAGTCTTCACAAGTGAAGTATGACAACCCTTTAAGTGCAACAATTGGGATATCATCATGTCGAGCAAGCAATAACGGGCTACCCCTGTTAAATGGTGCAAAGGAAAATTGTCTCACCATAGGTGGTGCTTGAGACACAAGATTTGGGTTCCTCCTCACAAAAACTATTGGACTAAGCTCTAGAGGTGTGGACTTCACTCTCTTTGTTGAATCAAATATCCTCCTTAGTGTTTTCCATCTCCTTCTTGGCAGAAAGAGCTGCAAATATTCAAAAGGAGTTGGACTGGATCTAGTTTGAATCCTTTTCATCAACTATTTGCACTAAATCTGCAATGTAGCTAGAAATTAGGAGTCACCAGGTATATTTTGAAACCTCTATAACCAGAAAATACTATTGCATATACCGAAAAATAGCTTGTAATTTTGTAAACAACTCTAAAGACAAGACTCTAGAGTCCCACCAAGCATGCCAAAAACTGTTATCAACAAAGTATGCACCTAAATGATAAGCTATCAACTTAACTACTTGTTGACACATGGGAAAACTCACAGGCTTGTGGGTTGCCTAAAACTTGGAGTGAACCTCCAAAGTGGGTTGGTTCCCCTAGTGAAACATCTAATTTACTAGACCTTCAAAGGAAAGGGGTAGAAGGAAAAACTGAAAAAAAAAAAGAGATCCTAAACTAAGGCGATTCACCAATAATAAGAAGATTCTAACAATTTTTTCACTCACAACAATAACTCTAAAGCTCTAATTCTCACAATCCCACCCTAAACGCATACTCCAAAACTAATTTGTAGAGAGATTAATTAAGCATAACACAAAATGCAACTTGAAACATGTGAACCCTTGCAAACAAACCTACAATGACAAGACATAATGAGGATTTTGCATTTGAATCACAGCTAACATCAGATTGTGACTCTAAATCTAAAACAAGTAGGTGAGAAAAGAAAACTTGTTGCTTTATTGAGCTGAAGGAGTTACAATTTTTAGAATCTAATTACAAAACCAGTCTACAAAACTCTTTTAGTGATTATGAAAGCAAGATACTATTAATATGAACTAAGAAAAATCAAAGTTTTCTCCCCACTTATAGCCTCCAAGTGTCACAATAGTGAAAATAGCCAAAAATCAACTTCACTGCATCTCTGAATAGCAACTTTTCCCATTTTCAAGCTCAAGGAAAAAGCCTAAAAAATAGTGCCATAAACCACTCCAAACATCACCAAAAAGATAGAAAGTTTCCACCTCCAAAAGGTTGATCTAGCAAATCCTCAAAATCAGGTGCAAACAACTATAAATTGAAAAATAGAAACCTCAGTTTGCCTTCTTTTCTCCAAATTCACCCAAGTGAACTTGAATCAAAATAGAAACTTCAGTGAAGACTAAAGTACTACTTTTAAATAACAAATAATTAAGCAATTCATAAGAATATTCCTTACTTAATGTTTTACAATTCCAAGTTCCAAAATAGAAAGCTCTATTACATTCACTTTGATGCCAACTCATCTTCAATTACTCTATTTTTTTGTAATTTGAACACAAATATTCTAATTTTTGCAATTCTAAGTAAAAATTTAATGCTTTGCAAATATTAAAATATTTAAAAGCAAGGTTCCTATTTACTTGATTTCTCTATAACAAATCATAAAAATTGATTATGAGCCTTAGACCAAAAAAAAAACTAAGACATGGACAACTGGACCTAGTGAAAGGGGCAATGACTATATGGTTTTTGTTTGATTTTGTTTAAAAATCAATAAAAAAATGCCTAAGGCATGGCTCGACCTAGGCAACATATGAGACAAGGAATTAACATGGCATTTGATTTTAAAAAAAAGTGATTAAAATCACATTCAAATTGGAGCACATGGAAAAACCCTAAGGTCAAATCCAACCCCTAACACACATTTTGATCATCATTTTCATCAGCCAAGTTTGGAGAAAACAAGGCTCTACATTCGGCTGCAATGGGAAACTAGGATTTGAGCTTGAAGGTCACCATTTCAAGTTGCATCATGTTGATTTTTTGTTGAATCTTCTTCTGCATTTGATGGTAAGTCTTTTGCTGCCATTTTGATGTCTTTTTTACTCCATTCGAAAGAGAAAATGGACCTATAGGCCGCGACCATTACTATTTTTTGATGCATTGCTACATTTTTTGTTTCTCTGTTGATGTATTATTTTTCTTGGCCATCATGAGAGGGTTTTGTTTGAGCTTTTTGAGCAAGATTGGTCTGGTTTTCTTCACTCACAGCCATGGTAAGCTCTATTTCTTTCTCACATGATGTATTTCCCTCTTAAATATGCTTGATATGAGCTCATTTCACAAAAAAAAGTGAAGAATGAATGATTTTCTAAGTTTGGCCATTGTATAGGTTGTGGCCTCACCATGTGTGTTCTTTTGTTTCTATAAAAACAAACTTGTTTTTGGGCTCAACCCATCATGTGTAGTGGCATTACTTGTTAAATGAAGGAATTATTTTTATCTTGCTCACCATTTTCTAGGTTTGTAACACCCATCATGGCCGCAACCATTAGCTTTAATATCTTCATTTTATGAGAGCTCCAATTTTGACACGAGCTCAAACCATAGTCATTTTCCTTTGTATTTGCATTTGGAACACAAAACCCTAGGTGGGTATGCTTATTTGTGAAGGAAAACACTCTCTCAGGCCACGTCCATGAGAGTCCAGTTGGGTTTATTTGCATTCCTATATGAGCTCGAACTACTTCATTACTTCTGCATTTGAAATTTCACACTAGAAACCCATGTGGGTTTCTTCTTAAAAGCTCAAACTAGGTACTATACATTTGTTTCCTCTTCAAAACCCTATCTTGTTTGACATTGCCTCACTATTTTTGAAAAGTAACAATGATTTCATTTTTCAAGTTCAAACTACTGTAGCTTCACTTTATGGTTCTCAGAATGCAAATTTTACTTTCCTCAAAGAATATTCTGAATGTAACAAGCTACTTTCTTTCCACTATTTGCTTGAAATGTATAAACACTATTTAGAGCTTTTCAGTTACTTATAAATAACATATTTACTCATACTCTCCATGCTTGGCTTTCATACTCCATTTGTATCCACTTGTAATTCTATTTCTTGATGGGGGGAGGCTTCCTTTTGTACTCTTCATGCATTTTATTTCTCTTAGGCAAGAAATGTTGATGTGAAACTTGATCTTTGCATAAAATATTTTGAAATATAAATACCTGACAATGATACTTCAGAGCTTCTTCATTTGCTTCAATGACCACTTTTGATTTTTAGACATGGCATTATGTATGCATGTTCACTATCACTCCATGATGATGCACTTCTTACAATGATCTACTTGAACAATTGATCATTTATGATATTCAACTCATTGCATTTTCAGACTTGATTGTCTTGAATGATCCATTGCTTGAGTTCTTATGACACTTGTGATGTACTCCTTCATATGCATGTCTCTTTTGAGAAAACTTGAATTGTTTCTTTTTCTCAACCCTTTTATTGAGTGTTAATGGCCAACATGTCGAGCTCAACCCTTGTGGGAGCCCATTTTACACAACATGCAAGAAATCTTCAAAGCAGATAAACAACAGGATTTTCCTTTACCTACACAGGAAACAAATAATTTTAGATTAAAACAATAAATTCAAAGTTCTTATGATGTTTCCTCCTTTGTATTCTTTGGCACACTTCTTGTTTTTTTCTCAATTGATTCAATGCACCATAAGCAATATTCTACATTACTGTTGATAGACCGTGTAGGAGGCTTCATAACCCAATCTCTAACAAAACTCTTGTAATCACTTGCAGGTTCACTTGGAGAATGAAATCAAAGAGGGATTCACAACATCGAAGGCAACTTGAAGACACATCCAAGCAATGACAACTATGTTCCCTCTTATGTGCTCCTTTCCTTCTTTATCTTCAATAGTGTATTCATTCCTTACGATTCATTGTTTCAGCTATTCCCATAGCTTGTGTGGGACACTTGATTCCTCTTTTCATCCCAATGAATACAAAACAATTTTTTTTGCAATTCTTATTCAATCTTGTACTCTTTTGCAACAAATGTATGAAACGTTATGTAATGAATAATTGAATACAGAATGAAAGCACTTTCTTTTATATTTCATGCAATATTTAATGCTGCAAATGATGAATGACAAATTGAAACACATTTCACTTCAACTACTCAAAACTCAAATATATGCAATGGTTAAAGCAACTAAATAAATAAACTAAAAATCTTCACCTTAAAATGAACCTAAATTAACCAGCTCTGTCAATTTGAGTTGTGGTGAAAATTTTATAACATTAATGAATATGGATTTATGAATGGTAAATCTATTGGAGATCTTTGTCATATTGTGAGCGTTCAGTTTTTAATGCAATAAAGATGTTTTCAGTCTACTATTATGATTAGTTGATCTAGTAGCTCGTATTTGGTTTATTCTATGGGTACAACAACTTGAGCAAGGGTCACTCAAGGTATTGTCCACCCACTTCAATTTCAATTGTTAGAGTAGATGTTTCATGTTGTATTCATTTCAAATAGATTCAAGGTTGTATGTTTTTTGTAATATTACTTTGAGTCAAGCTCCAAAGTAGTTAATTAGTTGAGTTATGAAGATTCAATAGTTAGTGGTATAGTTTATTGCAGATTTCAGGTTTTAGCAGTTGACTAGAAACAACACTAAGTTGAGAGTACCCGTAGTATAGGTGAAAAATTAAGTTATTTACTTTTTTTTGCAAGTTTATGCTTTTCTTTCCTTTTAAGAATTTCCTATTTTATGCACATGTGTAAACCACCTATATCCAATAATATAGGTCGTGTAGATTTCCTAGGTGCACATATAGTGCCAACATCATCAAAAGCTTACAAAGCCCTGTTCGATAACTAAATGAAGTCTTTACAAGGATTTAGTGAACTCTTCAGTTAGGAATCTTCCCGCTAAATTGAGTATCTATCCATGAAAGATCAACTTGACTAAGCATTAGAAATACCTTATACCATATTAAAAAGTTATTCTAAAAAATGTGTAATAGAGAACATTAGGATTTTAGGCTCCAAAACTAGTCAAGAAAGAAAAATTAGGAAACATAACCTATACCACAACGTAGTGTTTGAAACCATCTTTCCAACAAGTATAAGAAGTTAAAAATCAAACAATCTGGGTGAAAGTTATGCCCATTTGAATAAAAATTACCCAGTCTGCCCATTAGGTGAACCCGTGGTGGCCCTAGGCAGATGCACTGGCAACACTGTGGTGGCGGATTTCAAAATGAATTAAATTTATTTAAAACCTTTAAAAACATTTCTACTAGCGAATTTTATTGAATATTCAAAAGTGTTTACATTTTAAAACTTTGGCAATTAAAGTTTAACCCCCGCTTGAGGGCTAACGACTGTTCCACAACAGATTGGTGGCCTAGGTCAGGAACCTAAGGCTTCGACAGTGCAAAAAACTGTCGATCAAGATAGGTGGGCAACTTCTTGCAGGACTATTGTCCCATACTGGTGTTGTCATGTATGTCAGGCAGTACAAGGGGTAGGTTTGCGGAAACCCCCTCCCCCCTCCCCATGCTCGTTTTTTATATTTTTCTACGAATGACCAGATTGGATGGCTATACAATCGTATAGGGGTAGGAGGCCTTTTTTCCATTTTTTATTAATGGCCAAAATAGGTTGAGTTTTATTTGAATCTTTGTTTCTCGACTATCTAGGATCCAAAGGTGAGGTCTATTTTGTCCCAAGGGGTCATCTGCAACAATTCACCCACAAAACCCTCACATGAACACACATCCAAGAAACACTTTTGACCCAACATTTCTCACACCCCAGATGTGTAAACAACCTAGCATAACAACAAACCCAAAACCCTCAAATCTACAATAAAAAACCTGTAAAACCCTCATACCTTTCCATGTCTCTCATTCTTTCCATTCAAGCCCTAGATTCAAACTTAACAATAGATTTATTTAGCCAAGGGTTATCAAACCACGACCATGGCTCTAATACCAAATGAAAGGAAATTTTCAACCATCTAATAGCAATTTCCACATAACTCAAAAGAGAAATCTATGCACATAAGTATTCATAATCCACATGCAAGAGCATAGACAAGATACACATCAAAAGATGACACAAGATATACCCTAGGAAAACCCTCATAGAGGGAAAAAAACCCAACCTCCAAAAGTATCCATTCTCAATTTATTATTCATCAATAAACATTACAACACATCTTTAGAGCCTCTATGAACACCTTTGAAACATCAAGCCTCTCCAATGCATCTTTCATGTGTCCAAGCATGTAACCACACATCCCATGCCATGCTTCACATATGCACTCTTCAGAAGAAGACTCAAAAACCCCAACAAAACAACCTTAGTCAACTACCCTTGTGTTTGGTTTTATAGAAACAAGCTCACATAAAACCACCTAGTGGTATTACATAAAATCATGTGACTAAAACCATGACCCCACACTTAGTATTGGGTACTTTATTAATTAACTTTCCCCAATATTAAATAAGTACATTTTTACAACTTACATTCAACTTATGTCCCAATATTACATACAACATATAAAGTGGCCCCAAGAATGTTAACTCCTAGTGATGCACTTACTTTTAGGTCCCCCTAGGTGCACCACACACAATAATAAATTAAACATTATAAACATTATGCAAGGTGTATAACACCTAATTCCTAATAGTTTAAACTTTTCTTAGACCCTATATATTTATGCATTTTCCATTTATGTTGTGACATCTTCCAAGATATTGATGCATATCTACACTTGACGAGGTTGTAAGCTTTGTTGTGATCTCGACACTTATCAAGATTTTAAGGTTCTTTAGGAACTCAAGTGCCTTCACATGTCAGGGTTTTCTAATCCATTTAGAAATTTTCTTTTTTCTTTATCAGGCCTATAGGCTTGTCTTTGGATTTAGATTGGGTAGGTGACATTGACAACAAAAAATCCACCTATGCCTATGTGTTTACAATGTTCAGTGGTGCTATCAATTAGATGAGTAAGCGACAAGTTGTAGTCACTTTTTCTACTACAAAAGTAGAGTACATGGTAGCTACTCATGCTTGTAAGAAAGCTATTTGACTTCAAAGATTGTGTTCAGATGTTGGGCTTGATGCAAGGATGATTACTATTTGTAGTGACAAACAGAGTGCTATTTTCTTAGCAAATAATCCTACCTTCCATGCTAGAAAGAAACATATTGATTTTTAATACCATTTTTTTGTGACATGGTGGAAGATGATAAGGTGTAGATTGAAAAAGTTGATACTTTGACGAATGTTGCAGATTCCTTGACAAAGCTAGTGAGCACAATTGTTTTTAGATGGTGTTCAGAGTCTATGGGCCTTTCCACCGATAGTAGTTGATTACCTAATTAGATTAAATCTCAAAAGGTGTTCAACAAGTGGGATAATGTTGGGAATTAAGGTGTCTCAACCTTTGCAATTTCTTAGCATTAAAATATTAATTTATTAATGCTTATGTTGTAATTTCTTGCTCATATTAATTTGTCATCTAATATGACATGGCATAATGAGTTGTCAGCATATTGGGAGGTGAAATGGATATTGTGGTCCCCACAAGTAAATGTAGGCATCCCACTTTGGGAAGATATTATTTGACATTTTTCAACATCTTTGAGGGATTCTATGACAATCTTATGGAAAATTCTTATGAAGATTTTATGACGGATTCCTATGACGATCTTATGATGCATAAGAGCCAGATTCTATGATAGGTTGGATAAGTGTTGGAAGGAATATTTGCATTAGGAAAGTGGGCACCCAAGTTTGACCTATGACAGGCTATAAGAGAATATAAGAGGCATCTTCTATTTTTAGTTAGTTATGATAGATTCTCTTACAGTCGTAAGTTGTCATATATGACAAATTCCATGACATTGTAAGGAATTTATCATACATATTAGGGTAAAATTTGGTGTTCAAAAGTATCAAGGCATGCAAGGGGGTAAGGAATCATTGGACAAGTTTCGTAGGAGTCAACTATGTGTCAGAAAAATATGCCACATGGATTTCGACACCCATCTCTTGTAGCTTGCTCTAGAAGCTACCTTCATGCTTGCATTTCTCTATATATTGGATGTCTTGGAGTGGGTTTAGTATGTTATATTTTTAGGTATCATTATGCTATCAAAATAGCTCCAAAAATCAACATTTGTGTACTCCTTGAAGAACTTGCATTGCAAGTGTGTTGTAATCAACTGATTAAATAATACATTGTGTGGGTTTTGGAGTGTGGGGTTTTTCCCTTGAAAGGGTTTTCCCCACATATATATTGTGTTGTGAGATTTGGATACTTGCATGTGTTGTTATTTTAATAATCTTCCTATCGTGCATATCTCATAATAACTGTAAAAGAATTAAAATTGTACATCTCCTCTTAGATCAATATTAAGAAGCGTTTTCGTGTACCTTGCTTCCTTTCAGTTGGTATTAGAGTTTGATTACCTTTGATTATAGTTGTTGGGTAGAGGGATTTTTTTATTGATCTTCATTTGAGTGGTAGCCTGTCTAGTGATTTTGAAATATTTGTTATAGGAGAGATGGTTGACACATTTGGAAGAATCAAGATGGAGAAGTTTAATGGTAGAAAATTTGAACTTTAAAAGATGAAAATGGAGGATATGCTCATAGATAGAGATTTGTGGGCTACCATCTCTGGAACCAAACTAGCTACAACAACCTTGACAAATTGGGATTTTTTGGATTGGAAAGCCAAGGGTTTGATAAGACTCTACTTGGCTGATTTCATTCTCTTGAATGTCCATGAAGAGAAAAGTATAAAGGACCTTTGGAAGAAACTTGGAGATTTTTATTAGGCTAAATCCTTAGTGAACATATTTTTCTTGAGAAATAAGTTCTACTCTTTGAAGATGGAAGATGGAGGATCTATGGTAGATCATTTAAATGCATTTAACATGTTGATTGCTCAACTAGGTTCCATCGGAGACAAGATCGACGAACAAGACCGTTGCATGCTCCCGTTGTGTTCTTTGTTAGACTCATGGGATCGCCCGGTGATGACTATTGGAATTACAATAACCACATTCAATATGTATGAGGTGGTTGCTTCATTTTTATCTGAATAAATATGGAGAAAGTCTTTCGAGATGGCCAAGGAAGCCCTTGTTGTTCGTGGAAAATTGAAGGAGAAAGGTAAGAAGAAAGACAAGAAGTCTAATTCCAAGTCTCCGAGGAGATCTAAGTCTCCTAGTAAGAATTCCAAGGTTCTATGTTGGAATTGTGGCAAACTTGGTCACTTCTGCAAGGAGTGAAAAGAGGAGAAAAAGAAGAGAAATAATGGTTCTGAATCAGACAAGTCTTCTCAAGATGATGGAGAAGCGTTTGTTGATTCCATGGCAATGCATGCATCATAAGATGTGTGGTTGATTGAATTTGGTGCATCTTTCCATATGACCTCGCATAGGGGTTGGTTTTCAAAGTATGAAGAGTTTGATGGTGGTAAGGTGTACTTGGGTGATGAATTTCACTTGAATATTGTTGTTCATGTAAGAGGTCTGATTTGATTACCTAATGGTAGAGTGAAGGGGATCAATGGTGTACTACATATCCCTGGTGTGGCACAAAACCTGTTATTTGTAAGTAAATTTAATGATGTGGGTGTGCAGGTAGTTTTCTCGAATGGAGGATGCAAGATGATGAGAGGAGCTATGCTACTTGCTAAGGGTGTTTAGATTGGCACTTTGTTTTAGCTTGATGCATGTACTATGCAATGCAATAATTCTTTTTTTATGAAGAAGAGATCTGCAAATTCACTATCCTCACCATCATAACTAGTAGGGAAGAGGATTATTGCATCTACTTCTAATGGGCATGCTTTCTAGGTACCCAAGGGTGCTCATTCTATGGAGATGAAACTTCCAACAGAGTTAACTATGTTATGGCACCAAAGGCTTGGGAACATTGATGAGAAGGGTCTTAGAAACCTAAAAAATAACAATCTTGTTGAGGGGATAAATGGTTATAGTCTTGAGTTTGATTTTTGCGAATATTGCATTTATGGAAAGCAAAACCATGTTCAGATTTTCTCTAGTTCTCACAAATTTTGTGAGGTGTTGGATTTGATTCATTTTGATGTTTTTGGTCTTATTAATGTTTCTTTGATTGAAAAATATGTTTAATTCATTTCATTCATTGATGATTACAGTAGAAGGACACAGGTTTATTTCCTTAGAAGCAAATATGAAGTCTTTAATAGACTCAAAGAGTTTAAAGATCTTGTAGAGAATCAAAAGGATAGAAAGATTAAATGTTTGAGGATTGAAAATGGCGATGAGTTTTGTTCGATAGATTTTGACAAGTTCTATAAAGAACATGAGATTGAAAGGCATAAGATAACTCCATGCACCCCGCGACATAATGGAGTTGCCAAAAGAATGAACAGGACATTGATGGATCTAGGGGTAGGAGTATGCTTAGTGGAGCTAACCTCAAAAAAATTTTTTTGGTTGAAGCTATTGCCACTGTCTACTACCTAATTAATAGGTCTTCTAATTCAACACTTGTGGATAAGACACCCATGGAGGTATGGTATGATAAAAATCCCTCATTGAGACATAATCGAGTATTTGGTTGTGAGGCATATGCTCACATGCATAAGGAGAAGAGGTCTAAGTTGGAGAAAAAGGCTATAAAATGTATCTTCATCGGTTATGGCATTGGTGTAAAAGGATACAAGCTTTGGGATCCTGTGGGTGAAAAATTTATGTATAACAAAAATGTGATTTTCAGGGAACTTAGTACTCCTATAGTTGTGTCACAACTAGAGAAAGAAGAAAATAAGGAGGATGTGGTTCATATTCCCCCTACCCCTAAGAAAGAAGAACTAAAAGCATCTAATGAGCTTGATGATGAGGAGAGCTCAAGTAGCTCTGAAAGTTTAGGTGTAGATGAAGAACCTCAACCTCAACCTTTGAGGAGGTCTACATGGATTGTTGAAAAATGAGGTGTTTTCTTAGCTTAATACTCTGTAAAACTTTAAGATTTGCTGATCTAAATAAGCTTTTCCTTTTTATTATTACAATTTCTTTGTGGGTGATTATCTTGATTAATCCATTTTACTATTGTAGAAAGTAGATAGAAGTTGATAGAAGAAGTAGACAGGATATTAGAAAGATTACACAACATATACTGTGGAGAAAACCCTTTCGGGTGAAAAACTCCACCAAGAACTAATCTATTATTCAATCTTTGAAGTAGATTACAATTGCTCCAATTCTTGCTTGAGAATGCCTCTTTTTCCTTCACCAAACTTCTTCACAACCTGCAAATCAAACTTACCAACTTTCTCTACAACTTGCTTGAGATATATAGACTTTCTCCAACATTGTAAACTCCAAATGAGTTATACAAACAATGCTCAAGCCCTAACCCTTAAAGGTACGCCAATTTCATGCAAGTGAAGATGCACCGTGAAAACCAATGTCAAACCATCTGCCTCTTCCATTTGGGCATACCAAATTGAAGTCATAACTAAGTCTTCATCTTGTAAATATCTTGAGGCTTTATCCTCAAATTTGGCACCCAAAAGAGGGCCCCACTTAACTAGGCAATCAATAATATCTCTGCATGCAAAGGAGTTAATTCCAAGAAGCCAACTTGGGTGCCCAAAGTGGGTCCAAGATATTTCTTGTTAACTGAAACATTTCTCAACACCATTCATGCAAGAATGGTCATCTCCTCTTAACTGAAGGTAGTTCCTATTATCTGTCATGCAACTCAAGTTATTAGGCATGCATTCCAAGTTAATTGAAGTCAACTAACATGCAACTAAAACTAACTGAAGATAACTGAACTGAACTGAACTGAACTGAATTTCAACTGAATTGAACTGAACTTCAACTGAACTTCAAACCCTATTTTATAGGTACTCAACATGCATAAAACAAAATCCCTATTTTGTAGGAACCTAGGATGCATTCTTGAAGTAAACTCAATTTACCACTTAGTTAACTGAACTTAAGGTGAGTCTCACCTCCCATGTGTGAGCCCATGTGCTCCTATTTTGTAGGAGCCCATCCCAAGGCATCCCCACATGCTTTTAACATTTAGAATTAATTACAAATGCCAATTAGAATGATTATTTCATCAAATATTAATCCTTTCCTACTCCTAGTGTTGTTGAACACTTTCCAAGGATCTAGGAGACTCATGAAATAACTAATGTTTAGGATTGAAATTAAATGGCATCCTATTTCCAACATTCTCCCACTTGACATTATACATTGCAATTATTCTAAACAAGGAATAATATAACAAGTACAAGTTTCAAGGCCAATGGCCTTCTTGCATCAACTAATCAATCCATGCTAACTTCAAATGTAACCTGATGAAGCTTCCAAGCAAATGATTAAAACCAAGAGAACTTATCTATATGGTTTCATTAAGATAATCTATAATATTAATTAAAGTTTTAACTTTCTCAATTAATACCTTTCCCAAGTCTCTGTATCCAAACCACCTCTATGGAGGTATGCTTAACTGTCGAGTGTGTTGAACTCACGTTCAACCAAGGTGTAGGCTCCTCGGTATTTTCTATTGAAAAAAATTTCTTTACAAGTAACCATTCCAACAAATATCTCTTACCAAAAGAGAATTCCAGCCTCACCTATTTCTCCAAGTATCCATGAGGACTTGTAACCAACCAAACCATGCCAAACTCCAAATGCAACACAACACATTCATGAATTAATCAAGCAAATGATTAATGTACCCAATACTTAAGAGAACTACACAAGATCAATGTCAAATCTCCAACCTTGAACATAAACATGACATCCATGATCTAACCATATCTTCTGATGAGATCACATGAATCATAACATACTTACACATCCTAGTCTCAAGAGAACCATGTAATATGCCAAAACTCTAATCTAGAATCAAGAGTAAACCATGAAATAATAGCAACCACTCTAAACCAAGAACAAAACCATATCCCCAATCACATGAAGATAACCTTACCAATGATGCATCCAAGTCACTGCCAATAACTCCCACTGAACCGTGGTACCAAGTTACACATGGCATCATGACTACCATCCTCTCCATGAAGATTACTCTGAAACATGAAGCAAAGAGTTACGACAAAAACTATTAGTTGAATAACCAATGCATCATTACTATCATCTGAGGACTCCTCTGTAGAATAATTAGAACTTTCTTTCTTGTTCTTACAATCCTTCTTCACATGTCCTATTTTCCCACAGTTCCAACACTTTACCTTACTTCGTCCTTCTGACTTACCCTTTCCTTCCTTGTTTCCTTTAGGTTCCTTTTTCTTAGGCCTACCTTTTACAAACAAGACATCTTGGATTTTCTCCTTAGACTTCCTCCTCATCTCCTCTGATAGGAGAGTAGGAATAATGTTGTCCATCTTTGGATCTTTACCATTACCACTAATTGCAACAATTAGATTTTCCCAAGAATCTGGTAAAGAACAAAGTAACAAAATGCACTTATCCTCATCTTCTAGCTTTACATCTACAAATGCTAACCGACTGAGAATTAAATTGAAAGCATTTAAATGTTGTGCAACAGATTCACCATCTTTCATTTTTAATGATTACAACTGCCTTTTCAGATACAACTTATTGGTGAGACTCTTAGTTTGATAAATATCCCCTAATCACTTCCATAATTTATATGCAGTATTTTCATCTGAAACATTCAAGAGAACTATATCAGCAAGACATAACCTAATTGTTCCTCTTGCTTTCTTATCTAACTTATCCCAGTCCACATTTGAAATAGTTGTAGGTGTCTTTATCTCATTATTAACTGCTAACCATTGATCTCTTTCTTCAAGAAGATCTTCCATTTTTAATTTCCACATTTCATCTTTAGAACCATTGAACCTTTCAATATCTAACCGAGAATTCATTGTAACAAAACTTAATTCCAAAATCAACAAGTAACAAAAATAATAAGAGCTCCCACTAAGCCAAAAAATCCTTCAATACTCTACCCAACCTCAGCTTTGATACCAAATGTTGAAAAATGAGGTGTTTTCTTAGCTTAGTACTCTGTAAAACTTTAAGATTTGTTGATCTAAATAAGCTTTTCCTTTTTATTGTTACAATTTCTTTGTGGGTGATTATCTTGATTAATCCACTTTACTATTGTAGAAAGTAGATAGAAGTTGATAGAAGAAGTAGACAGGATATTAGAAAGATTACACAACATATACCGTGGAGAAAACCCTTCTGGGTAAAAAACTCCACCAAGAATTAATCTATGATTCAATCTTTGAAGTAGATTACAATAGCTCCAATTCTTGCTTTAGAATGCCTCTTTTGCCTTCATCAAACTTCTTCACAACCTGCAAATCAAACTTACCAACTTTCTCTACAACTTGCTTGAGATATATAGACTTTCTCCAACATTGTAAACTCCAAATGAGTTACACAAACAATGCTCAAGCCCTAACCCTTAAAGGTATGCCAATTTCATGCAAGTGAAGATGCACCATGAAAACCAATGTCAAACCATTTGCCTCTTCCATTTGGGCATACCAAACTGAAGTCACAACTAAGTCTTCATCTTGTAAATATCTTGAGGCTTTATCCTCAAAGTTGGCACCCAAAAGAGGGACCCACTTAACTGGGCAATCAATAATATCTCTGCATGCAAAGGAGTTAATTCCAAGAAGCCAACTTGGGTGCCCAAAGTGGGTCCAAGATATTTCTTGTTAACTGAAACATTTCTCAACACCATTCATGCAAGAATGGTCATCTCTTGTTAACTGAAGGTAATTCCTGTTATTTGCCATGCAACTCAAGTTATTAGGCATGCATTCCAAGTTAACTGAAGTCAACTAACATGCAACTAAAACTGACCGAACCGAACTGAACTGAACTGACCGAATTGAACTGACCGAACTGAACTGAACTGAACTGAACTGAACTGAACTGACCGAACCGAACTGAACTGAACTGAACTGAACTGAACTGACCGAATCGAACTGAACTGAACTGAACTGAACTGAATTGAATTGAATTGAACTGAACTTCAACTGAACTAAATTGAACTTCAACTGAACTGAACTGAACTTCAATTGAACTTCAAACCCTATTTTATAGGTACTCAACATGCATAAAACAAAATCCCTATTTTGTAGGAACCTAGGATGCATTCTTGAAGTAAACTCAATTTACCACTTAGTTAACTGAACTTAAGGTGAGTGCCACCTCCCATGTGTGATCCCATGTGCTCCTATTTTGTAGGATCCCATCCCAAGGCATCCCCACATGCTTTTAACATTTAGAATTAATTACAAATGCCAATTAGCATGATTATTTCATCAAATATTAATCCTTTCCTAATCCTAGTGTTGTTGAACACTTTCCAAGGATTTAAGAGACTCATGAAATAACTAATGTTTAGGATTGCAATTAAATGGCATCCTATTTCCAACACGGATAAGGCGACAACTTGATAGGTTTGGATATTCATTGCATGGTTATAGTTGCATTTTTGCTTTGTTTTCTAGCTCTGATGAGCCTAGGACCATAAGGGAGGCTATGAGTATGCACGATGCAGATTCTTGGATAAAGGCCATAGATGAAGAGATGGCTACATTAAAAAGAAATAACACTTGGGATTTGGTGCCCTTGCCTAATGGACATAAATCCATTGACCTTGCAAATGGGCATTCAAGATTTTTTTTGGTTTAGATGGTAGTGTTGAGAGATATAAGGCAGGGTTGGTCACAAAGGGTTATTCCCAAGTTGAGGGAATTGATTATGGTAAGATTTTTTTCTCCTATTGCAAAGCTGACATCCATTAGTTTTTTTTAATCACTTGTTATTGCATATGATTTACAGATTGAACAGATGGATGTGAAGACAAATTTCCTTCATGGTGATTTGGAGGAAGAAATCTATATTTCACAACCAAAGCATTACATTGAGAAAGGTATGGAAAATTTGGTTTGCGAATTGAAGAAGTCTTTTTATGGTTTGAAAATATCACCTAGGACGTGGTACCATAAGTTTCACTCCTTTGTGTTGAGTTTGAGATTTCTGAGATCAAAATTGGATCATTGCATCTATTTTAAAATTGTTGATGATTGCATTCTCATTATTGCATTGTATGTTGATGATATGTTGTTCATTGGGAATGGTAAATCTTTGATTTTTGATTTGAAGTCTCGGCTTTCAACACAGTTTGAAATGAAAGATTTAGGTGTAGCTAAGTATATTCTAGGTATGCAAATCAAAAGAGGAAGGGTAAACAAAATACTTTTGTTAGGCCAGAGTAAGTATGTGAATTTTGTGTTGGAGAGATTCAACATGGAAAATTATAGACCATTGTGTGTTCCTATTGCGATGGGGACAAAGTTATCAATTTTAGATTGTCCAAAATATCCTAGTGAGGTGGATGATATGATGAGAGTACCTTATGCTAGTACTACTGGCGGTTTGATGTATGCCATGGTTTGTATAAGACCAAACATTGCCCAAGAAGTGGGAGTCCTTAGCTGATTCATGAATAATCTTAGATAAGTATATTGGGATGCAATAAAGAGAGTATTCAAGTATTTATGGGGTACTTTTGAGTATTCTTTATGTTATCATGGACATCCTAATGGATCTTTATATTCAACTTGTATTCGTGGATTTAGATTGGGTAGGTGACATTGACAACAAAAGATCCATTAGTTCCTATGTGTTTACAATGTTTGGTGGTGCTATCAATTAGATGAGTAAGTGATAAGCTGTAGTGACTTTGTCCACTACAAAAGCATAGTACATGGCAGCTACCCATTCTTGTAATTAAGCTATTTGGCTTCGAAGATTGTGTTCAGATGTTGGGCTTGATGCAAGGATGATTACTATTTATAGTGACAGTCAGAGTGTTATTTGCTTGGCAAAGAATCCTACCTTTCATGCTAGAACGAAACAAATTGATGTTCAAATTCCATTTTGTCTGTAACATGGTGGAAGATGGTAAGGTGTTGATTGAAAAAGTTGATACTTTGATGAGTATTGTAGATTCCTTGACAAAGCTAGTGAGCACAAAGAAGTTCAAACGGTGTTTGGAGTCTATGGGCCTTTCAACCCCTAACAGTTGATTACCTAATTAGATTGGCTCTTGAAAGGTGTTCAACAAGTGGGAGAATGTTGGGAATTAAGGTGTCTCAACCTTTACAATTTCCTAGCATCAAAATATTAATTTATTAATGCTTATGTTATAATTTCTTGCTCATATTAATTTTTCATCTAATATGACTTGGCATGGTGAGTTGTCGACATATTGGGAGGTGACACGGATGTTGTGGTACCCATAAGGAAATGTAGGCATCCCACTTTGGGAAGATATTCTTTGACATGTGGCAACATCTTTGAGGGATTATACGATGATCTTATGGTAGATTCATGAAGATTTTAGGATGGATTCCTATGACGATCTTATGATGAGTAAGATCTAGATTCTATGACAGGTTGGAAAAGTGTTGGATGACATATTTTCATGGGGAAAGTGGGCGCCTAATTTTGACCTATGACAAGCTACAAGAGAATGTAAGAGGCATCTTATATTTTTAGTCAGTTATGACAAATTCTCTTACAGTTGTAAGAGTTGTCATATATGACAAATTCAATGACATTGTAAGGAATCTGTCATACCTATTAGGGGAAAATTTGGGGTGCCCAAGTATGGAGGCATGTAAGGGGGTAAGGAATCATTAGACAAATGTCACAGGAGTCAACTATGTGTTGTAAAAACGTGCCACATGGATTTGGATGCCCTTCTCTTGTAGCTTGCTCTAGAAGCTACCTTAATGCTTATATTTCTCTATATATTGGATGTCTTGGAGTGGGTTTAGTATGTTATATTTACAGGTATCATTATGTTGTCAGAATAGCTCCAGAAATCAACATTTGTGTATTGCTGGAAGAACTTTCATTACAAGCATGTTGTAATCAGTCGATTAAATAATACATTGTGTAGGTTTTGAATTGTGGGGTTTTTGAAAGGGTTTTCCCCATGTGTATCTTGTGTTGTGAGATTTTGATACTTGCAGTGTTGCTATTTTAATAATCTTCCTATTGTGCATCTCTCGTAGTAACTATAAAAGAATTAAAATTGTACATTTCTCCTCTCAGATCAGTGTTAGGAAGTGTTTCTACATACCTTGCTTCCTTTCAAAATTTGCTCCCTTTTCCAACAAATTTAAATTGTAGGTACCCATTAGGTCCCTCTACAGGATGATACTTTCAACTTGGACAAAAATTCTCCCATAAGAAAAACTAACGAAAATAAATCAACATAAACTAAGAAAAACTTGAATTGGAACTCATTTTTTTGGTTGACAGAAGATTGCTCATGAATGCAGATGCTCCTACATTAGCTATAAAAACATTATCATTATCATATATAGGTAGGTAGGTTGTCCTAGGGGTTATAGTTAAGTATATAAATTGACTTATAATGATGTATATATAGGAGCTAGTAGCTAGTTATTATCATCATATTGAGTATTGTGTTCTTATTGTTAATGTGAAGTGTCTTTATGCATCTAGTTATCTTTTATCTAGTTCCTACACCTAGTAGTCCTATTCACACTAACTTAAGTTCACTTAGTGATTTAGTTATCCCACTTCATATACCCTTGACACATGCCTTCACACTAGTCCCAAGTGTTCTACACGTGTCACATCACTTGGAGGGTTAGTTAGTCTTTCCATTTCACCTTCCTACCTCTTCCTTGTTCTATATAAATAAGGAGTGATCATTGTATTCTACCTATTCTATGGTAGTTATTTGGCTTTTTGCATTATGCTTGATTCATTTCATGGTAGTTTGAATATTGCATTCATTATTTGCTGCTCCAAAACTTATTAAAGACTTTTGGAGGTATCCCTCCTTGAAGTGGATTAGGAGTTTGCACCCTCAAAGTGACATATTATTATAAAGTTTTTGCAACATATTTCATATTATATTCTTTTATTGTGCAAGTCGTTTCATTATAGTACATGGTAACACTTAGGGATATACTCATTTTGCACAATTATGAATGCCACGTTATCGAATTTGTGCAATCTTTTGACATGCTCTAAAAATGTCTTTTCAAATTCTTCAGAATAACAATCGATAAATCTTTTAGGATTTTAACTAAATACTTGCATTTGATGCTCATGATTTGCTAAAATGTAATGACATTTGAAGCCATTCTCATCTTTATGTTGCTTTCTACACATTTGGTAGGACTATCTAAGGTTTTGTATATCCTTGGCTTTGTTCATGTTCTTTATCACCTTTGGTGTTAGAAATCATACTTTCTCACTAAATTTAACTTAAGTTTTACACATAAAGGTTTTCAGATAAGGACAACCCTTACAAATTTATATTCAAAATATATTTGTATCATCCTAAAAATCTAATATGTCACATTATTTATTGTCGTATTAATTAACTATTGAATAACAAGATTGAACTTCATTAAATTTGATTTTGCTTCAAATTTTAAATATTATTAATTCATGATAAGAAATAAACTTAATTATGAAAAAACACTTAATTATCAAAATGACAAAAATAAATAAATTTATAATAATTTTTTTTTAAAACAAAGACTAGAAATAAAATTTGAAAAGTATCTTCTACAAATCAACAACAAATAATTGTTTTAAATGATCCTAATATTTTCATAAGAGGAAGGTAAGAATAAGATAAATGGAAGTTATGAAAGCGGACGAGAAGCTTTAAATCCAAATTATCAAAATTTAATTGTACAAAAGAGCAGGGGAACCAGGGCGAAGAATGATGATCAGGAGAGAAAAATTCACTCATCTGTGCGCAATTCCTATTCCGGTTCAAATCTAATTTCTACACAGAACGCTTGAGCAGGAAGCAATGTTTGTCGGAAAATTATATTCAGAAACAAGCAGGTAGTGAAATCGCTTCACCACCGATTCTCGGAGAAAAAAGATTCAGTGGTTGCGATCGAAAAAATGACAGATTTACATGCACAATTACCCTTCTCAGCAGGGCCAAGATCTGTGGCTGATCTCTTCGGAGAAGATTCTAACGATTCGCAGGCGTTATGGTTCAAAAAGGATGTTTTTATGCAGCCCGATTTCGACAGTGAGTCGTACATTGCAGATCTGAGGCGCTTCGTTGCTCTTGAAACTCTGCGCGCTGAGCTTCGGGGGCATCTCGCCCTTCTTAAGAATGAATTGGTGGAGTTAATCAATAGAGATTATGCGGATTTCGTGAATTTGAGCACTAAGCTGGTGGATGTGGAGGGGGCTGTGCTCAGAATGCGGACGCCATTGACGGAGCTTAGGGATAAAATAAGCAGTGTTAGAAGAAGCGTGGATTCTTCTCTGCAGGCCGTTCAAGATGGCTTGAGAAGGCGCGCGCAGGCTTCCAATTCCAGAGAAATACTTGAGCTTCTTCTCGACACTTCTCATGTTCTTTCCAAGGTACGTAGATGGACAATCTTAATTTGGCAGTAGTAGGGGCTAATGTAATGTTCAGCAATGGATTTATTTTTTTTGGATAAAATATGTCATTAATTTACGGAGTGTGATCCGAAATGTTTGCAAATAAATATAAACAGAGTTGTTTGCTCAAGCCATTATACCTACTCATAGATTCTGAAAATCTGATGTTTATTATTTAGAAATGAAGATTTGGCTCGGTTTCGAGAATAAATGTTTTTCTTTGATAGTAGCCAATTGTTCTAGAAAGTGCGGGCATTTCCATTTTATAGATCTTCACATGGTGCTTTATTTAGTGTAGGTGGTAAACACACACAGATTGTCTAAAATTAAACTGAGTGGATTGGTAGTACTCTGGTTATAGGTAGACGGGCAATGTTTCGAGTATTCTGCGAAATGCAAGAGTACAACATTACATAAGATGAATGTGAATTGATCAATCTTGGGTGGGGTTATGGTTTGTCTTTAAGTAGATGCCGTTCTGTAGTGTGGTGGGCTCGGAACGAATTTTTAAAGATTTAGATTTGGGCCACTCTCAAATGTACACCATTGAACCTGGGGGTGCGGGACTGTGCAACTATTGTCATTGAACTACAACCTTGTCGCCTGTTTGTCAGACGTTGATTTGAAAGTCATCTTATCCGATTCAGGAGGATTTGAATTTTTAAACTTAGTTATGTTTGCCCATTACCTTGAACTAAGGGATGCTGTACTGCCTGTACATTTTATATTTATTTCTTTCTAGTTATTGTTATGTAATTAAATAGATGAAATATTACAGTGGGGTATCTATTAGGGTTTCTTTCCCGTCCAATGCAAACACAAGTTTATACAAATGAAAGACTTCAAGGGGGAGCGCAGTCAATATCACAGTTCCTATTTTTGTCCCATTTATAGCTTCTTTACATAACAAACATATGGTTGACTGCTTTGATCTCGTAATTGCTTGACAAATCACAGGAACAAGGTTGATTTAGAAATAAACTAATAATTTAGATCAGTTTTGCTCTGTTGAGTCTGCAAATTCTATTCCACTGTATGCAACCAAACCCCCTATATCTGTGTGTGTGGGGGAGCGAATCAATGCATCACTTTGGAATCTATTAATAGGGGAGGGTAGGGGGATGATGAATCCTGAATCCATCTGATCGCTCCTGGTCAATCTCTAGATTTGATTGCCAGCAAAGAAGAACATATAACATTAAACTCGAAGTCAAATGTAGGAAACACTTAAAAATGCAGAAAAAATAATAGAAATCTGTCGGTTTGGTTGTGGCAGCAGAAAAATGTATGGAAATTTATCACAGGTTCACCCATGTTCGTACCAGTCGAACCCACAGAGATAGTTGTGAACCTTGTCCACACGCTTGCCAAAACCGAACCCAAATCCGGATTTGGGACAGATTGGACCTGAACCAGCAGGTCTGCAGGGCCAAACCGGTAACTTAGCTTACAAGCAATGTTATAAACAGCACAACTCAATGTTGGTTCAAAGAGAATATTTGATGATTCTCACCATTCTTCTCAATTGTGTTCTGTGGTATGAAGCTATAGTTAACCATATTACTCCTCAAGATTCTGTCCAGGAAATACCTTAATTAAATGGAAGAAAAGTTTTGGGCATGACATCCACGTCATTCTTCTAATGGACATGTTTTGAAATATTCTTGTACATGTTTTGAAGACTTTAATAATGTGTCTCTTCCCATAGTCATTTGCTTTGAGAACCTTAGTCAAGTAGCGCATCTCCTCTTCAATGCAGTTTTCAAATATGGATAGCCTTGTTTGAGAGAGAATAGAGCACCCCAATCTTTTCAGAAGGTTGCTGATGAGAAGAAGCTTAGAGATAGAGACATGTTTTGAAATATTCTTGTCCATATTTTGAAGACTTAAATAATGTGTCTCTTCCCATAGTCATTTGCTTTGAGAACCTTAGTCAAGTAGCGCATCTCCTCTTCAATGTGGTTTTCAAATATGGATAGCCTTGTTTGAGAGAGAATAGAGCACCCTAATCTTTTCAGAAGGTTGCTGATGAGAAGAAGCTTAGAGATAGAGACAAATAAAAGTATTTATTTTGTACACCTGTCAAGAAGGAAATTCATTGTTCCTTCTAGAAACAGGAACATGAAGGAATGGTAAATATTTTGACTAATTACTTGCTCAATTGAATATTAGCCTATTAGGGCAAATGTGCTTGAGATGCAAGTGGAACTTTTCTTGGCAATCACCTTTGTGAGATCAATTGATGTAGTATTGTCAACATATTCTTTCCATCACTCTGCTTTTAAGTGGAAAGAAGCAAGTTCTTTCTCCTCAAATATCTTCATAAATATGTTAGCTATCACTTATGATAAGGGGAATCCCATTGCATTTCTGGAACAAATACTGATTGGGTTTGTCCAATGAATTTTTTGCAAGAGTGGTTTGATTCTGCTCACTATAAGCTTTGACACAATCTTGTATATCATATTTCATAGAGCAGTAGTTTGATATTAATCCATTGCTTCCATATGTGCCAATTCCAGTGTTAGTACCAATCTGGTGGCACTGTTTCCTTTGGGCATTTTTTCTTCTTCTTGGAGACTCCTCAATGATTGCAAATACATCCATTTTTACTAGGAGCTGAATAGAATTGTGCTGGGAATCCATCTGGTCCTGGGGTTTTGGACCTTTGGAAGCAAAAATACTATCTCAAAGACTTTTAGATATATTTTTAAACAGATAACTACTAAGCTCTTTTTCAGTTCTCTGTCGTGGTGTTTGCACAGATTTATATTTTGTTTATTATGCTCAGGTTTTCCAGAACCAGGAATTGTAGAGCAATCTTTTGGATTCAACTGTGTATGCTTTTTGATCGACGTTTTGGATCACTTTCCTCTTCCTGATGATGGATCACTGAGTGTGATCCAAAACGTCGATAAAAAAACATACACAATTGAATCCAAAAGATTGCTCTACAATTTCATGGACTGTGGAAAACTCATACCAGAACCAGGAATGTTAAAACACACAGCTTTTGCCTTTGTGCAGATTCCTCCTTCTTTGGAGTGCAAACACATTTTTATTTAGAGGAACAAACATTAGAGACTTTTATTGAATTGAAATGTCATTTCTTTCATCTCTGATTACAATTCCTATGTCTCTCCCCTCCCCCACTTCACAGATGCCTAAGCTATAGGTTCTGTACTTCCCTCTTTTAGATGCTCAATCTTGTAGTTGATTTCAACTCCAAGGATCCTCTAGCTTTTGTTCTGGTATCATATTGGTGAATTTAAAATACTTACAATACAAAATGCTCATATATGCTTTACATTTTTAGCTCTTCATCTACTGAAATCTGAATTAATTCGTAACTAATGAATTCTAACTGTCACTTAATTGATAACTCAGTAAAAGACTACAAATTTTAAACAAAACCATCATAGTTATTTCTTTAACTTTTAATCATGTAGGAAAAATTTGGGTAGATATAGAACTCATATTTTCTAAAGTATACTTCAACCTCTCTTTTGGAAGTGGATTGCAATTTTCTTGATTCTCATCTAATAGCTCGGTGTTGCACTTCTACATAGTAGTTGGGTGGGATAAAATGTAGAAAGGCTTACATCACCCTTTCGGTAATGGGCTTAAATCTAAAATTTTAATGCAATTTTTTAACTTTTCAGTTGTTGAGGTTTATATATACAACAGCACGTTTTCTTAAAAGTAGAAGTATGGTATTTAATTTAAAATTCTATGCAGGTAGAGAAACTTATGGTTGAGCTGCAAAGCATGCCTGAAGAAGGAGCTATTTCTCACATTGAACCAGTCAACAAAAGCTCATTTACTAAGGGTACTGTGGTAGAGATTGCTGAGAATGGTGCAAACCTTGAGGAGACCCGAAGCATGCTCTTAGAACGGATTGCAAGTGAAATGAATAGATTGAAATTTTATATTGCTCGTGCCCAGGTCTCTCTTCTCTTTCTCTCTGTCTCCCCCTTCTCCCCACCCACACACCCACAGCTACCCACTTGCACAATCACCCACCTGCATACCCATGCACCTACACAGAGACATAAAGGTAGATATGTGAACATGTTAGATATGGACTTGCAAACTTGGTAGATCTACTAAATATTTGGCTAGCTTATGTTTAACTAATTGTAAATTTTAAATATGGATGTGTTCAAACCAATGTATTCATCAGTGATGGGGGGTTCTATACACTGTCAATGCTGCTGTTTTTCAATTCTCATGTTTGGTAAGTTTTACTTTCAGCATGATAGCACTGTTTTTATTTTATGAAAATATATAGAGTTTGTTCCAAAATATATATAGAGTTACAAGTACAATATTCTTCATCCATTAAACAGAGATGAAATACAAAATCTTTCTGAGAATAATCACTGGTGGTGACAATAAAGGTGACCATTAGAAAGATAATGTAATACATACAAAACAATGGAGACCCAGATGACTGAATAGTAGAGTGTATTCTGGGGATCTGGACATTTGGCAAATCTCTTTATTTTAGATTGATCCAATTGGAAATGGAGCTAACCACATCCTTTTGCTGATATAAGCTTTTTAAATTTTGTTCTTTTTTGAGTAATTGATCTTAGAGGAGGTTCCTCATTCCATCTTGGTTAAAGCTTCTCAAGCTTTGTATCTGACCCATGAAAAGGTCACAAGGCAGCTGCTACCTAGCTTGTATCTTCATTGCATTTTTGATAGTTTCTTTTTAAAGATGAAAACTCCTAACGATTTTCTTGGGAATATGTTGAGCATCGTTTTTGTCTCAGTGGTTGGGTTTCTGTTAACTAAGTTGCTGACTCTGGTTTGGGTCCGCAGGTCCAGCTTTGTTTTTCTGTGGTTCAGTATGGTTGGGTTTGATGGTACAATATATATTAAATATTCAAAATATATAAAAATACTAATAATCATAATAATAAATATAAATTTATTAAAAATAAACAAATATAAAGATATTAACATTTATAAAAATATTTATAATCACAATAGTAAATAAAAACATATTAGCATTAACAATGAATTATATATATACATTTAATTTCTTTTTTAATCAGTAAGTTAGGGAATCTATTGCAGCTCTCTCCCATAAGAAAAAAAATAATGAAGTAAACCATCATTACCGAAGTGACAACAAAGTCCACCTTCCATTGAGGCCTGTAGACTAAAACTAAAAGCTGAATCAATCAACCTGAGACAAAACAAAGAACAATAAGACTGCTAGAACCAATTCAAGTGGCAACTTGATCAAACATTGCAAGGTAGACAAAGCAAAATCAAAGATAGACAGCAAGCATTCTTCTCTCCATTTGGGAAAGAAGGACCTCCATTGTCCACTGTGAACCATTGTCAATCAAATCATGGGCTTCAACACAGTCTCTCTGCTTCTGATCTCCTCCCACAAACTTTATGGAAGACCCACAGTTGCTTTTAGTCTTATTAGTAACTGATGGATAAATGGTTAAAATTTCATTGGAGATAAACTGATCTTTCTCACTCTTAGTTTCTGCTAAACCCCGAGACTCTTCAATGCTGCCTCTCTTCAACATTATCTTCCCCTAGCCGAGCCTGATCATCCTTCAAGAGAATTGCCTTTGAAAGTTGCTCCGACTCACCAGAAATTGAAGGACTCCTACAGGGATGGTTAACCTTCTCATTTTTACAAATTGGAGAAGAAGCAACCTTGATTTTGCCAAATAGAGTCTGCTTTAGGAGAACCTGACTTCGTGATCAATTGTTGAAAGTGAAATTGAGGAGAACCAGAAGGCTGTTAAGAATTACATTTTGATATCTTGTGCCTCATATAATCACATCCGAAACACCTCAAGGGAGAACCATCACAATCAAAAAACTGAAGGCAATATCCATGCTCAAAAACAACTTGGCTGGAGTGGAGTAAGGGTTTGCAAATATCAACAATGATGGACACCCTCACAAAGCTACTATGAAGATTGACTTTCTGTGAATCGAATTTGATGAAATTTTTGACTGTTCCAACCAACACTTTTTCCAAGTTTCTCAATCCCAAAGGTAGTTTGTTGAAACAAATCAATTGAGGAACCTTAGTAATAACACTGTTCTCTGGGGCAAAAAACGTTTTCCATGGACACACATGAAAGCCTTTTATGCCAAAAAACCAAGGGCCGTTTGTTCTAACAAAATCCCGATCAATGGTCAAGTGGAATTACACCAAAAAGAAGCCCTTAGGTGATAATCCCAAATAAGGGCAAGCAACATTACCCCAAATATTTTCCATCCAATTGAAAGTGGGGGTCTCTTTCCTACAAACTTACAAGCCAAGGAACAACATTCCTGCTCCCTCAAAAATTATTTGAATCTATTCTCTAGAAGGATCAACTTTGAAGGATCCACTCACATTTGAATCAGAATGCCCCCAGGGAAAAAGACTCTGCTAGGGAACTCTCAGAGTTTTTTGAAACAACTTCTACCTCAAGATCTGAATCAATCCTAGGGTTTGCAACCGGACGAGAAGCAAACAGAGTGGGGGACAAATGTTCAGAAGATTTGCAAATTTGAGATTTAAAGAAATCCCCAAATCAGTGAAATTTTTTACCAACATTTTTGTATTCAACATAAATTAATTGCTTCTCAAGCTGTTCAATGGACTGAGGAGGATCAATTGTTGGAGCTGGAGGCATAAGAAATGAATTTCCCATAGAATCAAGGAAACCTTTTCACAAAGACAAGAAAGCTTTGTGCCCCTCAATAGACTGAAATCCATCTGTCACGTGTGTTTGCTGAAATCTCATTGCCTGTTTTTCTTGAAAACAAAAGAGTGATGCTCTACTGCAAGCTGCTTGCCAACGTCTTCATGCCTGATTTCCCATCATCGTTTTTTTAAGCCATACCACTTAACTAGTGTTTTTAATTTATTATTATTGTAGATATAAATAAAAATAAAACCATGACACCACATTGATGCAATGTGATGGCATGATTGGTTATCATGCTAGTCTAACACACTGAAGGTCTCCAGTTTGAGTCTAGGTGGCTCCACCATGCTTCTATTTCTTGGGGCACTTATTGATATATATAATTTTATAGATACATTTATTTATTATATTAATTAATACTTCTTTTGATTCATAAATTAAGGGATGAGGGACCCTCACCCTATATGTTAACTTTCAAGATATGGTTACTTTTCAAGTATATCACTACTCCATTTGAAAAGCAGAAAGCACATGCATATTTATTCACCTCAAAATCTGGTTGGAAAGAGCGTTTAATCCAGACTCAACTCCCTATTGCACAGGAGAAGCCTTGCTTCTATTCTTAAAGGATCTAAGAGTCAACTGAAGAAGAGTGAAGAAGATCCTTTATTCCTGTGTGATTCTTCTTCTTGTTTTTCATGTTAATCTAGTCATTCTTTTGATTGTGACAAAAACCATGATTCCATCTCATGATCTGATCCTTAAGATGGTTGAGAGCATCTGGTTCTTCCTCTGAAGATGATGAGGTTGAATCCTCCACACCTAAGTTGTCAAGAGAAGAATCTTGCTTTTCGAAAACAGATTCCAAATGTATGGTAGAACCATTCTTCAAATTAGAAGGCGCAGCACAACCAAACTGAACCTAATTTGAACAATATGCACTTCTATGTACAATCTATATAATGTTATTTAGGGTGGTTCATGCATAGTGAACAAGACAAAAGGTGTGTTTTTGAGTATGCAATACAAACAAACTTAAATAAAACATATGACAACTATTACATTTATGCTGTTCAGCTAAAGGCAGAATTGAGTAGTGCAAGTACATATAAAGCTAGGATTTGTTTTTAACAGCACAAAGGACTTGGTAAATTAGAAGAGGGGAATTGCATATGGAGCTACAAGACCCACTTGGCTACAACATGCAATACAAAGCAACACTCACTTTACTTTATCTAGTTGATACACAAGACATTATAAGTTAGAGAGTGGCATTCAAAGCTACAATGACCAACCTAACACCTATTGCAATACAAATATTTCAGTAAATGCCAAGCAATATTCAACTCATAAAAGCACAATAACACATAAGATAGAACAACAACAATTTGAGCAGCAAAATAGGCATACTAAATTTTGTTGAATGAATATTGAATGGATACAAACTAAGTTCAAAAGCACTAATTTAGAAGGTTACGAAAGTAAAACTATTGCATGAAAATAAATTAAAAAATAACACTTCTATGCTAACAATAACTTGCTTTCCTGCAAAGCAAGCTTAAGTACAAACTATAATAGCAAAATACTAAGTCTAACTCAAGCAATCTTTAGTAAGATTCTTGATAAAGATAACTACCAACTAAGAATAGACCTTCTAGGAGGTCAACAAAAAATAGCCAATTTATAAATAGATGCTAAAAATAACCTCAAAAATTGTGATGGCCAAAATAGCATGAGCTGTAAACAAATTTGGCTAAAAATATATAATTCAGAGAGCTGGCTTTGCCAACTATTTTGACGAAATTCATCCGCTCTTGTTCATGGCAAATCCTTTGATGAAGCACTCAAACTTTAACATTATGATGCTTTGAATCAGAAAACCCTAATTCCATTGATCTTGTATCAAACCACATTGCAATTTGCAATCATAGATATTCTTGAAACTCATGTTCTCCTCCACGTCTATGCCTTGAATGTTTATGTGTCCCAACTTAGTATCTTTGACATGTGAGTATTCCATCATGAGCTTGGAAGTTGCTTTTGTGGATTGAAAATGATGTTACACATTGACCTTTGTTTGAACCATTGCTGCGCCAAATTTTTTGACTTGGCAAAAACTCGGCAACTTAAAAAATTGCTTAAATTTCATTAGAAACACATTTTTTTTGCAAAATTCAATGACAAGATGTATCTAGTGAGTCCATAAATGAGTACAAAAGTGTTTTCTATTAAGTTTGATTGATTCAAATGCAAATTGAGTACAAAATTGCATCCTCATGTGGAATCCTGATGGCTGATGGCTGATAGTTGACAAAGTGAAAATAGTAAAACTAAAAGTAAATACAACATTTTACATCTACCTCTTCTCTAATCTACTGAAAACTAAGGGAGAGGTAGATATTCTAGTCCTTGGAGCAAACTCCTCACGTGGCATTGAAGGTAGTGGCTCGACCTCCATCCTGGTAGTGAGACGACAATGACTCCTCTGTTAATGAAAGGTAGCTTCGGTCAGATATAAATGATGATTGTTGATTGCATCATCATCATTTATATGTGATTGAAATTACTCATCAAATAAATATTTCTGGAAAATAAGAAATTTGAATTTATGAGCATGAATAAAATTCGAAATAATAATTAATGTTCAAAGTTTGCTTTGTGTAAATTGCTGGATGTTAAATGTGGTAATGGTTATGTTAGACACCGATTAGCATCGGTTGTCTATAGGAGACCCGCGCCCTCAAGGGACACATCCCATGAGAGGACGCGTCTCTCCTTGGAGGCACGTATGTTCTTGGAGGTATGTGTCTCTCCCTTCAAGTACATAACATGATAGCAAACCTTGATTGTAGACATCGAAATTAATAAATGTTCTGCAATCAGCACATTCAAAATACAGAAAAATAAAATTTGACTTAGAATTCTTACACAGAATTTCAGACTTAGAATTTCCTTAGATTTCTTAGGATCCAAATTTGATAAGATTTGATTACATTTACATGGTATCAAAGCCAAGTTGACTGAATCCAAATCAAATCTAGATATCAGATTACTTAGGAAAATTCGTATTTTTAAATCGAATTCACATCACATTCTTCATAATGTCAAGTGTGATCAGATTTGAAGATCGTCTTGTAGGAGCAAACAACTTCACATCATGGAAATTTAGAATCATGATGATTCTTAAAGAGAATAAGTTAGACTCATTTGTGAGAGAAAACAAAAGGGAACCAGAGGCTGATCCTGAGAAAACTCAATGGATTGAGAACAATGAAAAGGCCATGAAAATCTTAGTAGATGTAGTTAGGGATCATATAGTGCCCATTCTAGCAAAACATGAAACTGCATATCTAAAGTTCAAATCCCTTGAGAGCACCTATGAGATAAACAACACCAGTAGAATCTTGCATTAAAGAGGCAAATCAACAATGTCCAAATAAACAAAGGAGAAACTATTAATGCATACTTCATGAGGATCATTGAACTAAGGGATCAATTATCCACAATTGGATATCAGATTGATAGCAAAGAGTTAACTCTAATTGCACTAGGAGGCCTACCAAACTTATGGGAGTCATTTGTTCAAGGAATAAGTGCGAGATCTAAACTCCCCAAGTTTGATAGGCTAAGAATAGACTGCCTTCAAGAGGAAACAAGACTCTCAACAAAAGAAAATAAACAAAAGAACATAGATGAAGACATTCATGTGCTCAGCACAACATCTAATAAAAAGAGTAAGAAAAACTCCTACAAGAAAGGATCATTTAAAAGAAAGAGAAATTCCTATGGAAAAGGATCTTCCAAGAAGAAGGACATCTCTCAAGTACAATGTTTTAGATGTGATCAATATGGCCACTATGCAATGAAGTGCCCCGACAGATCAAAACAACAAGCATCATTTGCTAAAGTAGGAAAGTCAAATTCAGACCATGAATTTGAGAACTTTGTGTTCTATTTAGCCTTATCTAGTCAAGTATCTAACAACACCCACAATTGGGTAATTGATAGTGGTTCCTCTAGACATATCACAGGGTTCAGAGAACACTTAAACACTATGATTGCAAAGACTGATGAAGAAGTAACCATTGGGGATGATTCTGCACACCCTGTAAAAGGGGTTGGAACTTGCTCCATCAAATTGAAATCTGGTCTCTCCCTTCAACTCACTGGAGTCTTATTTGTACCTGGAATAAAGAGGAATCTAATATCCATTTTTGCCTTTGAAGACAATGGATATAGAGTTACCTTTATGGATGGGAAAGTTCTAGCATGGCCTAAGAACTCAACTATCAAGAAAGCCCAAACCATAGGTATAAGACAAGGGTATCTTTACAAACTATGCATTGAGGTTAAGCAAACCTTACCCTTGACGATTCTGATTCAAATGAAAATTGGCATAGAAGATTAAGACACCTTCATTTCCATGCCCTACCTTCTGTGGAAAAACTTGTAACAGGTTTACCTAAGTTAAAACCATCTCATGAAGGAACTTGTAAAGGTTGTGCCCTAGGAAAGAATACAAAGGGATCCTTTCACAATAGCTTGAGTAAAACCCAAAACGTATTAGAACTGGTTCACTCTGATTTATGTGGGCCCATGTCTGTACCTTCCAAGGTAGGATTTCTATACTATGTCATATTTATAGATGAATTCTCTAGGAAAACCTGGATTTATTTCCTTAAGTGTAAAGAGTCAATAGAAATCCTTAAAAGGTTCAACGAGTTTAAAGCCCTTACTGAAAACTTCTCTGGGAAGAAAATAAAAATCTTAAGGACAGACAATGGGAAAGAATACACCTCTGAAATTTTTAAAGAATTCTGCATGAGTGTTGGGATGAAGAGGGAGTTTACAGTAGC
Organism: Sequoiadendron giganteum; assembly: GCA_007115665.2. NCBI lineage: Eukaryota > Viridiplantae > Streptophyta > Pinopsida > Cupressales > Cupressaceae > Sequoiadendron > Sequoiadendron giganteum. The sequence goes on from CM021102.1 coordinate 834,086,139, forward strand.
CTACAACCCTCAACAAAATGGGGTTGCTTAAAGGAAAAATAGAACCATTGTAGAAGCTGCTAAAGCAATGTTGCTTGACCAGAACATTGAAACTTCATTCTGGGCAAAAGCCTCTAGAACTGCTGTCTACATTCAAAATAGATGTCCTCATTCTCATCTAGATAACAAAACTCCTGAAGAAGCTTTTACCGGCATAAAACCTGATATTAGTCATTTTAGGATTTTTGGTTGTCCTGTCTATATTCATGTGCCCAAAGAGAAGAGATTCAAACTAGAACCTTTCGGAAAGAAAGGGGTATTTGTGGGATATAGTGAAACCTCCAAAGCCTACAAGATATTCGTACCCGGGCAGAAACAAATTGAATTGAGTAGAGATGTCATCTTTGAAGAAGACATTGCATTCAAAAGGGCAAGAAGTTCTAGTGAGATAGAAACCTATTCCCCTAGAGTACTAGAAGTGGAACCTGCTCCTGAGATTCAAAGGGAGTATCCTGAGGAAATGCCAAATGAACTTCAATCTACTTCAGATGAGAATACAAATGACAACGGTAGAAAGAGGCCACTTTGGGCTAGAAAGGTGATCAAAGAAGCCGAGAATCATGCAGCACCCAAAGGAACGTTTAGGGAAAGTAAAAGACCCAAACGGTTCTCAAGATATGTTGCTCTAATGAATAACATCATAAATTCATAACCTGTCAGTGTTATAGAAGCCTTCAGACATCAAGTAAGGAAGGACGCAATGACGGAAGAATATCAGTCCATTCTAAAGAATGATGTATGGGATATAGTGCCTAGACCAGAAGAGAAATATGTTGTCTCTTCTAAATGGCTCTTCAAAATCAAGCATGCTGTTGATGGCAGTATAGAAAAACATTAGGCACGTTTTGTGGCAAGAGGTTTTTCACAAAAGGAAGGCATTGATTATGAAGAAACATTTGCACCTGTTGCCCGTTATACATCTGTGAGAGCAATGTTAGCCATTGCTGCAGCTAAAGGCTGGAAGATCCATCAAATGGATGTGAAAACTGCCTTCCTAAATGGAACCATTGAAGAGGAAGTCTATCTAGAACAGCCTGAAGGTTTTGTGATACATAAACCTGACTCACATGTATGCAGACTAAAGAAAGCTCTCTATGGACTTAAACAGGCTCCTAGGGCTTGGTATGAAAGAATTGACAGCTACCTCTTGGGACTAGGATTTTCCAAGAATGATGCAGACCCAAATCTTTACTTTAAGGTAATCAAAGGTGATATGTTAATAATTATTTTATATGTTGATGACCGGCTGATAACAGGAGAAGATCACCTCATTGCTCAAGGAAAGAAGGATCTAACTTCCGAATTTGACATGAAAGACTTGGGAATTTTACACTACTTCCTAGGTTTGGAAGTATGGCAGAAATCAGATGGCATTATACTAAACCAAGGAAAGTATACTATTGATATTCTGAAGAGATTTGGAATGTTGGACTGTAGACCCATGTCTACACTTATGGAAACCAATCTTCACAAACTGAAAGAAGTAGCAGCAAAATCCAAGTGTGCAGATTCAACCCTATATAGACAAATGGTTGGATCCTTGATGTCCCTGGTTAACACCAGACCTGATATTTGCTATGCAGTGAATGCTCTTAGCCAGTTCATGTGTGAGCCAAAGGAAATTCACCTTATGACTGTGAAACATATATTGAGATATCTTCAAGGCATTATTGGATATGGTCTTCTTTACATAAATGACCAACTAGATCTACATGGATACCTTGATTTAGATTGGGCTGGAAGTGTAACCGATCGGAAAAGCACATCAGGATGTTGCTTCAGTTTAGGATCAGCTATGATCTCTTGGATTTGCAGAAAACAATCTTCAGTAGCACAAAGCTCGACAAAATCTGAATACATTGCAGCCTCTATGGGGGCAAGAGAAGCAGTTTGGCTTCAAAAATTGCTTGTGAGACTCTTTGGTGAGCCCTTGAATCCTACAATCATTCATTGTGATAATCAGAGTTGCATCAAACTCTTTGTAAATCCCGTCTTCCATGATAGATCTAAGCACATTGCGATCCCCTACCATTATGTAAGAGACATGGTAGAAAGGAATGTGATCCAGTTGGAGTATGTTAGTACAAATGATCAAACAACAGACATTCTCACCAATCGCCATAAGGATCTATCTCATCCAAATCAATGGGATCATCTGAGTTGTCTTCTACCCTTCTTGTGTTGAGCAAAAGGTTGTATTGCACAAAGGCAAGGTCATTGAGGCATTTTTTGTAAGGTACTGCCTCCAATTGGCCCACAAGCAATGAGGATGTCACAGATAGAAGATTGACTTATTTAGAATTGAAATAGTGTATACTTCATGCAAATGTTAGCATCCCAATCTTATGCTTAGATCAGATTAATTTCCCATCACATGAATAAGCTCATAGCAACATTAGCGCACAACACTATGACATAAGCTTCAGATCGATCCCATGATGCACAAGTAAAAGACTCAGACTTATATATGCCACTCAACAAATTTCACTCTACAACAATGAATGTTAACAAGACAAATGGCTTGCACCCAGGTCCCAATGGACAATGATATCTATTGGTGGAAAGGCATGGAACATCCAATCATAAACACTCCCAGATTTGATACAATAATCAGTTAATGTTACTTGGGTTATTGGGTCGTCTCTTATAGTCAAATAACACAACTGCCACGACAATGGAAAGATATTGCTACTCTCGTGAAGGGTCGCAAGTAAGAATGATGCCTGTCGGGTAAATATCATGTCATCCACAGGTGCTGCCAATCTTCAGATCCAATGAATGTTTGCTTGGAATATTTGCACTTCAGTGATTGTATCATGATACAGAGCAGGATGCTTGAACCCTTATGAAATGACGCCTCCTATTGATAATCATCTCATACAGAGGATCGTCGTGGGATGAGGAATGATGCCGCTGATGGGTCTTGACGAGGTGGTTGCCTTGTATCAGGTTGTGGATGATATTTCTCTCTACACAAGAGGTGCCAAAGATGAGAATTGGTGCCGAGCGTTGAATATTCAACCTTTTGGATTTCTTTTTGAGCGGAGTGGCCAGAGCCTTGGCTCGACCACTATTCTTTAATTGCTCCTGGTTTTGTCCCACCTGTAATCGTAGCAACCAAGATAGCTTGAATAAATGGCGGAATTGAAGTGGATGAAAGAACAAATTGGATGAACAAAGACACAAATCCACTGGCAGAGACTACGTCCTACCAGGCTGAGACCAGCTACATGGTCAACTTCTATGTCTTCATTCCATGATGCTGATCCACGCAAAAGATCACTTATTTATAGTAGTGCCTTCCAAGAGGTCGGCCATCAGGAAAACAATTTCAAATATCCTTATTTTAGTGCCGATTAGAAAGTTGGCCAGAAGCAAATTTAAATGTTATTTAAGAATAATTTAAATTTATTATTTATTAATTATTTAATATTAAATTATTATTATTTAATAGTGTTTAAAAACACTTTTATTTCCCTCCAAGTTGGTTTAAATTTAATTGGGGACATGACATTTTTGAGCTAATTTGTTCCTCTTCTTCTATGGATGGCCTCAAACAAGCTCCAATTGTGCTCACAGTTGGATGCACTACAAGGTTGGCATAAGGTGCGGAGGGCAAATCTTTGGAGATTTGGGATATTTGTACCCCAATTTGTCCACCAAGACCCTACAAAATACAGTATTAGAGTTAGAAAGCAAACTCAAAACATATTTTGTCAAATTATCAATAGTTGTAAATGTGAAATTTATAACATTGACTTGTAAGATGCATGTGAAATAAAGACTCTAAATTTTATACTTGGTGTCCAAGTGGTTCTTCCTCAGATAACTAGCTCCAAAGAAAAGAGCCTACCCCTTCTAGCCTTGTAACTTTCTAATTCTTGGACAATGAAGTTTCTCACCTGAGGTGTCATCCTTTGAATACATGTCGTGAGGCCCTCCATACCCTCTCCATTAGGATCTGAGAAGGTATTTGAATAGAAAAAATGGGGGTTGAAGAAGTACCCTGCTGCATGGATGGGTTGGTGGAGTTGATTGTTTTGCTTCCTATCAATAATCTCCCATATGGGATCAAATTTGAGGCTTTCCCTCTTTTAATAATTTCAAATGGACTCTTTGGCCCTATCCATGGCCTTATAAATATACCCCATTGGGTTTTGATCCCCATGTACCAAATGAAGAACTTTAACCAAGGGCTCCAACACCCACAATTTACAAATACAAAAAGATTAAAGTTACAAATTTATAATGAAAGACTTAAATTAGAAAATAAATATTTAATTTGAATTTAAATTCAAAGTTTTGAGGTTACCTTCATGATCTTTGTAGCTCTTTGTGCAAAAAGATTGTCAAAGACTATGCTTGCAACTCTCTCTCCAAGTTTATTTGAATAAAATGAGTTTAGCCATGCTTGAATCACAAACATTTGTTTCAAAGCAACCAATGAGCCAATAATGCTTTGTAAAGTTAGGAAAACCGTTGCAAACCTTTTGACACTCAATCTTTCCAACTCTTTCTCTTTGGTGTGATCTCTCATCAAATTAAGAACCCAAGGGTGATCGTAGATAAATTTTGTGATGCTCCTTGCATATGTTAGTTTTAGGATCACAAATAAAATAAGTAGAAAAAATGCATCACATGAGACAAAGAACACAACAAGATACCCTGGGAAAACCCTCCTACTCGAGGGAGAAAAACCCAACAAGAAATGATCTCTCTTATATATAGAACGAATAAGAGCAGAAATCTTCTTTACAATTAAACCCTTCTCAAGGGCAAACTTGATACAATAAATGATGAGAATCTCTTCTTGATACAACTGAATATAAAACTCCTTGCAATCTGATATGCTTCTAATTTGCGATCTGCTGCTAAAATGCGAACTTCTTCTTGAAGGTGCGAATTGGAATAAGAATGAATTGATGATGAAATGAATGATCTTTAATTTGCTTATATACAAGTCTAGGTGACTTTCTTATCTAGGTTAGCCTCTTAGAGAAGAATAAAATATCATTTGTAACTCAAGGCCGACCTGCCTTGGAAAACATTTATTTAATTTTAATTAGGAAAATATCTCTTGAAGCTACAAACACTAACACTCCCTCTTAGCTAGGGAGGTATTTTCCAGATATCCTTGTCATGGAGTCTCTCAACATGACACCCACAATGGTTACACCAAAGAAAAAAGTTCATCACGGAGTCTCTCAACGTGATGTCATCACAGAGTCTCTCAACATGACGTCCACCATGGCTACTCCCATGTGTGGAAAGAAACACACGTACAAGTGTCCATCATGGAGTCTTTCAACGTGATGTCGTCATGGAGTCTCTCAACATGACGTCCACCATGGCTACTCCCATATGTGGAAAAACACAAGTACAAAGGGTTCATCACGAAGTCTCTCAACGTGATGTCATCATGGAGTCTCTCAACATGACGTCTCATCTCAATCTCAAAGATGAACAAGGGCTTGCACCTCATATTTCTCCATCTTAGAGAAATATACACTACAAGGGCTTTCACCTCATATTTCTCCGTCTCAGAGAAATATACACTACAAGGGCTTTCACCTCATATTTCTCTATCTCAAAGAAATATACACTACAAGGGCTTTCACCTCATATTTTTCCGTCTCAGAGAAATATACACTACAAGGGCTTTCACCTCATATTTCTCTGTCTCAGAGAAATATACACTACAACAAATCTTCATGATGATGTGACTCCCTCTGAAGCTCCAAGTACTTGCATCAACCTTCTAACCTCCTTGTCCAGGATTGCCTACAACGCTTGCCTTAGAGAAATGGTTTCCAGCGCACACCTTTGACACTACTGCCTTGTAGTTCAGGACTGTCTTTCTCAACCTCATCCCAGATCACCCTATTTTGAATATGTTTGCGGAGCTACCAATGTCAAATCCAAATTGACTATCTTGTGCAATTTTGTTCACTGCAGTTGAAGAGGTCTTCCAAACATTGCAACCCACTTGACTGACACCTTCACTTCTTCTCAGTGAGTCACAAAACTCCCTCTTGATCCCTGCCTCAGAGATTGCAAAGAAATCTTTTGGAAGTGAGCTCCCTTCCATTGACTGATCTCAAAACCTTAATCCTTTTCCCGGACATGCTCACAACTCGTGCCTCTTAGAACTTAAATCCCTCTGAATTCTTTATGCAATCTCTCTCCATCCTGAAACTTATATTCATAGCAAACACCAAACTTATTCCCAACCTGAAGGTGGACACCTCCTGTTGGTAGAGGAAGGCTCGAACTGCTGCTAACAAGTTCCATAAAAAAATTGGAGTACACCTTTGGAATCATCATGAAAAAAAATGCCGAGTTCCAGGAAATGTATGCAGAAGTCTCACCGAGGCTAAAAATAGATCCAACTCCTTATTAGTGTGTCAATGCCTTGTTTAGTTGATACTGGTAACTCCCAAGACTGCCACGAGCTCAATACTAGCTTGCATCACACAAGTCCTCCAACATATTTATTCCCATGGAAGCACGATTCAACTCTGTCACTGCTTGAATCCACAACTCGAACTGACCAATTCAATGTCAAATACTAATGATTTGCAAGGCCAAACTCAGACTTATACCTCAAATATGCAGACCTTCCTGATTGATTTTTAATGATGATAAGATGCCAAAGAAAATGGGAATAAATCGATGTAATCGATGTGGTGTAAGCTGAATTGCTTCCACAAATCTCTTCTCAAAGCCGACTTCCTTAATGCATACCCAGCTGCTAGGTGGTGTCAAAATTTTCCAACAAAGGCTTCTATAGTATCAAATGGAGTAGGATGTTGCGCCTGGAACCACAACGGATATGACGTCTTCAAAGCAATGAGAAGCTCCAGTATCAAATGACGTGCCCAACAAGGCAATTAAATCCTTGTCGCTTATGCCAAGTGCGATTGTCTTCTAAGTAAAAGACGACTTCTCAAAATATTCTTTATTGACAACAAATCACAATACCATTTACATGCTAATATTATAAATCGCACCTTTTTGATGACTCAAGCTGCTCCCCATAGCTCTAAGAGATAGCGATTCTTCTTTGCCCATTTTTGTCTATTATGATATTTGTCTCATTTGTCTTCAAATTGTCGGAACAACCAAAATCGAAGGTGGATGATGCTATAAGTCGCCTTGCTGGAAGTGGCTATCACCTTCAGGAAAAAACGCTAGACTGACTTGCCACGATCGGATTATCTTAAAGACCAATATAATGAATTTACGAATTGAATTCTGTTTAATTTCATGAGGCGGTCTTCAAGCTAACAAGAAGGGAGGTCCCAACAACTTCAAGAAGACTTGCAATTTTATTCGCACTAGCAACTCAAAAGCATACGATATTTTGTTGATGACCTGGCGGCTAGACTCTTGAAATGATAGACTAATATCCACCTTTATTTTGCTTTTGGCTTTGTCCTTTGCAGTTGCTAAGTAAGCTGCTTGCTTGTCAGGCAGTTTGTCTTTTTCTGATTCAATCTTCCTTTCAATATCAAACTTCAAAATAATAATCACACTCCATTATAAATTAAGCTTAGACTCTGTCCAAATATTTCCAACCCCTCGTCACGGTGTATGACAAACTCCTCTGGAATGCTTAAACAAATCTGATCAGATTTTTTGAACCTGCTCTGATACCATGTTAGTTTTAGGATAAAAAATGAAATAAGCAGAAAAAATGCATCACATGAGACAAAGAACACAACAAAATACCTTGGGAAAACCCTCCTACTCAAGGGAGAAAAACCCAACAAGAAATGATCTCTCTTATATATAGAACGAATAAGAGCAGAAATCTGCTTTACAATCAGACCCTTCTCAAGGGCGAACTTGATACAATAAATGATGAGAATCTTGTCTTGATACAATTGAATATAAAACTCCTTGCAATTTGATCTGCTTCTAAAGATGGCGATCTGCTGCTAAAATGCGAACTTCTTTTTGAAGGTGCGAATTGGAATAAGAATGAATTGATGATGAAATGAATGATCTTTACTTTGCTTATATACAAGTTTAGGTGACTTTCTTATCTAGGTTGGTTTCTTAGAGAAGAATAAAATATCATTTGTAACTCAAGGCCGACCTACCTTGGAAAACATTTATCTAATTTTAATTAGGAAAATATCTCTTGTAGCTACAAACACTAACAACATCATCTACAACTAGTGTCACCCAATCAAGTTTGCCTATGTCTTCCAAAAGAAGGTCAAGGTAATGTGCTACACAAGGTGTCCAAAACAAAGTCTTATGTTTGTCTTGGAACAATCTCCCAACCGCCACATATGTTGTTGCATTATCAGTTACAATTTGCACCACATTTTCTATGCCCACCTCCATGTCAACTTCCTCCAACATTAGACACAATGTTTCTGCATTTTTGACTTTGTTAGAGGCATCTATCAATTTTAGAAAAATAACCTCACCATTTGAATCTATCAAATAATTGATAAAATGGCGTGGTTTTTCCTATCCATCCACCCATTTGAAATAATAGTGCAGCCATATTTTTTCCATTCCTTATTTTGTTTTCCCACTATTAGCCTTGCCCTTTCAGTTGCATTCATGAGCAACCTACAAGTACAAAATTTTAATTTTTAAACCCAAGAAATAGCCTAAATTCAACGTAATTTGCTATAAATTAATGAACATAAATTTAGGCTAAAATTCAACATAAAATTACTATAAGTATAAATTAGCATAAAATTTAAATTAACTAACCTCTCACTCAAGTTTTTGCGAGAAGGCACCTTGTAGCCTTTTCTTGCAATTGCCAATGCAGTTACTGAATTCTCTCAATAAAAATTACTCGCCACATTGAAAAGAATGTTGTTGAAGTACTGAAAATCAGCACATGCTATATCTGCATGTTCATGCACCTCCTTGTCCCACCCTATAGCTTCCAATGATGGTTGTGCTTCAGGTGTGTTTTTGGGCACAAAAAAACTATGTGGCGTGCATGTAGGTGTAGGCGCTGCCGCTGACACTCTACTTGAAGTAGATGAAGTGAAGGTGGATTTGTTTTGGATGCGTGGACCACAAAGAGAGTCTACTATGACTTGACATGCTGTATCTTCATCTGATTCTGGTTGGACTTGAGCACCATGACCACTAGCTATGGATGTTGCTATGGCTGCCCTTGTCCTCTCCTTTTACAAATTTTTCTCTTTTGTGGCTGCAAGTGGGGTATTCATCTCTCTTTTTATCTCTTTGGTGGTGTTGGTACAGTGCTTGGCATTACAATGAGTAATGCCTGCAAGATAGTATTCGAGGTGATTTATGCCTCCATGATATAATCTTGTGAATCTAATGCAAAAAATTGTCCCAGGTTTTGGTCCTTGATAGGCATATTTACAAGTAGGATCTCTAACTCCTACAAGACGAGTGCTTGTAATCGGTGGTGGCACTGATGGGGTGGAGCCTGAGGCTGAACCTGATCCAAAAGCTTCTCTATTTGCCATTATATAATGTATTTAACCTACACATACAAAATGAAAGCACAACATATTAATTTTTTAATACAAAAAATAACCTAAATTATACATAAATCACTAAAATCAGTGTAAAATTAGTTTAGATCAATATAAATTCGTTTATATCAGTAAAATTTTAATATAATCTAAAGATTCTGTACACTTTTTTCCAAAAAGAAGGTTAAAATAATTTTTTAAAATTATTTATGCAAAAAACAGTGAAAATAGTTAAAAAATCAGAAAAAATTTCAAAAAATGGTGATGAATCCAATTTTTTGGAATTAAAATGCAAAAGTACTATTGAGTTTTAGCATATGATGATTTTTTTTAACCTAGATACTGGATTTTGCAGCTAAAATGAAGTAAAATATTTATTAAAAAACAAAAAAAAAAAACTGACCTGTGCTTCAAATCTGCCTTCCAAATTGACCGAAAAATCCTTTTCAATCTTCTCTCCTCGATGCAAATGTGCTGGAAATGGCGAGTTTCAGGTGGCAGCAGTGTTGGAGGGTTTGCTTTTTGCTTGCTCAGCGAATAGAACCCAAGATTTGGCTTTTTGGGCCTTTTTTTGACCTGATGGCCTTTTATTGTGATGCAGCCAAGTTTTTGAGTCGGACTTGCCGACTTTTTGGTGAGTACTCTTCAGAAAATCGGCGAGTCTTTTTGGCGAGGAAATGGCGTTACAACTCGCCCTTCGTTTGTCTTGGCAAGTAGTTGGTGAGTATGCCATCTATGCCCCTGATTATTATGATCAAGAACTTGTTCTTTATACGATTACAACATCATTACTAGTGACTGAAGTCTGATGTTTTCCGCTAAAATTCTGATTGTTCTATCATTGTAAACAGCAGACAGATGTTTGAAGCCATAACTGTCCTGATAGTATACAAGCTGTTGTCACGTAGGATTTAGGAACTGCTGTTTCATGTAGAAAACAAATTATAAATGTAGATTAAGATTTTAAAACTGAAGTGAATCAGAAAATAAAATACTGAAATTTCATAAATTTACCTTAAACTCCAGCATGGAGGACCTAAATATGGCTTGTGACATATGATGATTAGTCATGAACATCTGAATCTCATCATCCTCATTGTAGAGTTGATTTATCTGCTTGATTTGTGTGCGACGCTTGTGCATCATCAATCTGAGTGAATGGATGTCACATGGTGTCCAAAATATGTGCATGTATCTTGTCTCAACTAACAATTCCACTGCTCTGCAATTTTTAGTGTTGTCTGTTGTGACTTGGACAATGTTTTAAGGCCCCACTGCTGCAGTACTTTATGAGGATTTTATCTATGCATACATGCAGGATGATCAGAATTACAAATCCTAACTAGATACATATCATCAGAATAATGAGCCATTTGGAGGAGAGCTCGAATTTTGAATGGTGATTTATGTTGGGAGGAAATCACAAGTCTTAATAGAGATTCAAAAGATAAATGCTAGACTTAATATAATACCCATAATGTATATGAGATCTGATATCTCATAGTGCTTTGTCAAGATAAGGGCACAGATCGGAGATAATTTGACTGAATTAGGAATGGTCTGTGGTTGTTAGAGATTGCTACTCAAGAAATACATTCCTTGAGGAATAATAGCCTATAATGCTACTGTCTACCATACAAATGTAAATTTGAACATATCTAATAATAACAGTTTTTGATCATATTTTTCTTTCAACGTTCATGCAATTGTTAGATGTTATACAAATAAGTCAAAGATCTTTGAACACTAGGTAGTAGTTATACTAAGAACATTTTGTCTATTAATTGTAATTACCTGAAAACATAGTTTTTAGGATGATATAGATGACCCTTTCTATTCCCATTGGTTAATGAAAATGGACCTTCCATTTGCCTTTTAAGTGTTCTGTTATAATCTGATTTGAATGATTGTCTACTTCAGCTTAGAGTATATGTTGTTATCTAATCTGACTAGTGATTGTCTACTTCAATGATTTATGTTGCTTTCTATCCTGATTGATTTACTATTGATTTCTGCTGATTATTCATATGTGTAATCTAGGATTGAAGCTTTACTAAAGTAGTGTATTAAATCCAATTAATGTAAGCTAAGTGTAAATTTAAAATTATCCTTTTTAATAATATCCAAATGGAGTGTTAATTCTGCCAAGAACGGTTTATCACAGTGTTTCTCCAAATGGGACAGGGTTTTGGGAACATCAAATTTTTTCCTAGGTTTTGGGGAAGAGGAGAAGACAGCTAATATACATATATATGTAAAATATTAAAAATATCTAAATGTAACCATAATTTGCACGAAATGTACAAAATTAGATAGAGAATTGAGATCACAGGTAATAGTTGATAATTCAATGTAAATTCTCAAATTCTAAATGTTAAAAGATAAAGTAAAAATGATTTATATCATGGAAGCATTATGTCAATTGTTAAATCCTAAATGCTAAAGATAAATCAAAATGGTCTATATCGTAGAAACATTACTTGGAATTAGGATTAACTCAATAAACCAAAAGTATAAATGATATTCAATTACTCTGATTTGACTGGAAAAAAATCAGGAAAAGAATGTTGTTTTCCATCCAGTACAGCACAAAATGATTGTTAATTTTTGGATGTGAATGTTACCCCCCTATAAAAGGTTAGGGTTTTTTAGTTTTCTTTTAAATATTTTTTTGTTGGTTTTTGTACTGTTATGAGCAAGGGATGTTCTAATGCCCCAAGGACATAACAGGGATGTCGGCAATGGTGGGCTATCACCAAAAGCCTGCATCATAAGGTGTACATTCTGGGAGACGTACTCTAGATAGGGGAGATAATATAATTATTTTTGATGCATTTTAAAGAATTATTGAGCTTTATTATGATCTCCTTCCTCTAGATTTAGGCGTTTGCAGTGTTTAATATTGCATGAGTATGTATTTTATATAAGTTAAAGACACGAAACCTGGAGAAACTGTGTAGTTGATAGATGATGTGCTATCACCCACACGTTTTATATATGAGGATTAGCTTGAGATTTGGTCTGAAGGCTTACTGATTGCAACACATTCACACCTTGCTGATAATCATCCTGGTTTTGATTTTGTATTTTGTAATAACCCGTCTTCACTATTTCTACAAGTTCAATTTCCATTATTATAATCTCTTGGTTATTTCATGTTCTTATCTGCTCCATGTAATGAACATTGATGATTACAATTCCAGTTATATTTGCAAAATTGCTGGGACTTAAAAAATTGCAGCCTTTTTTCTGAACATAATATATGTTATTGCTGTTGTTTCTGGATTAGACTGTGTGTGAGGTTTTGAATCAACGTTTTAGATCACATCATTTTATGTCTCCTTTAGCTCTCTATTATCCTGATGATGGATCATGGAGTGTGATCTGAAACATTGATTCAAAAAGTCACACAGTCTAATCTAGAAACAACAGCAATTATAATTATGGATTGTGGAAATCTGATATCCTTAATTATATCTATTGACAAGTTATTTAATTTTAAATAATGCATGGAACATAAAGATGAGGCTTGTTGATCAAACACTGATGTTAAGTTTGGATATTCCTAATCACTGAACAATTTAAGCTTTATTCAGAAAAGAAAGTTCTAGTTAAATTCTTCTGAACTTTCTGTGGATCCTTTGATAGTTCAGAATCTTCCATTCATTCAGAATATGGATAAGAGGATACAGAGTGCTAGTTTATCACTAGACAAGAGCTTGCGTCGCTGCTTTGAAATTGGCTTGGAGTGTCATGATGAAAGTGTCATTTATAATTGTCTTCGTGCATATGCCGCAATTGATAACACTAATGGGGCAGAAGAAACTTTTCGGTCAACTATTGTTGCCCCATATATTCAAAAAGTAATTCCTTCAACCCCTTTGAAAGAAGTTGGAGGGTCTATCGATATACTTGAGGAAGACTATCAACAGATCAAGAAGTTTGTTGAGAAGGATTGCAAGTTCTTACTTGATATTGCTGCATCAGGTAGGCAGTCTATTTGTATTGCCAAATAATTAAGTATAAATGTTAATAATCTTGTATTTCTTCCTGTGCTTTGGGTTCTTGTCTTGGGGAAACAAATTCATTGAATGGCTAGTTCTTCAAACTTGTGTCATTTCAGCAAATTCAGGATTACACGTCTTTAATTTCTTAGCCAATTCAATATTGAAAGAAGTTCTATCAGCCATTCAGAAAGGAAAAGCAGGTGCACTCTCTCCTGGTAAACCGGCAGAGTTTTTGATGAACTACAAATCAAGCATGGAGTTTGTAACTTTTCTTGAAGGTAATGTTTATAATATTACATCTTTTTAGATACAGCGTGAAAGCATCCATGATAGGAGAATATATTTTTTGTGTTGTATGATAGTCAAAGATTGTATGGTAATGTATGCTTCATCCGTTTGTGGTTGGACATATATATTGATCCAAAACATTTCCATGACGTCTATATTGCTGGCATAAAATATTTTCACACAGGTTTTTGTGATTTTCTTGATTATTGTGTAAGTAAAGTGGTCTGGTTTCTTCTTTGATCCAGGCTTTTGCTTATCAAAATCTGCAGTTGGAGGATTTCGTTTACAGCCTGTTTATATTGATTTTGTGAAACAGTGGAATCTCGGAGCCTATTTTACACTTAGGTAAGATGTTTTGCTGATGTTTGATTGAAATTGAGAAGTATGATGGTTGGCCTAATCACAGGAAAATAATGACTAACCAAGCTAATCTCAGATTTCAGGAAATTGCCAATTGTCTGGAGTCTGCATTGGCTACAAGTAGCATTATCCCATTAGATAATTCTCAGAATCATCAAGATGGAGTTTTGAATTTAACAATAAAGCAATCTATTGTTCTTTTGGAATGCTTGCATCGATGCTGGCAAGATGACATTTATATAGCTTCAATTGCAGATAAATTTCTTCGTTTGACACTGCAGCTTCTTTCTAGGCAAGTAAATATTGTATGCAGTATACTTTTCTTCAATAAAAGACGTATTTCTTCATAAATTTTCTCTTCACTCAGTTTGCATTTTGATTATATTTTTTATTTTTTCACCTGCCAAAAGCAGGTATTCAATGTGGTTGTCAACCGGACTTGCTGCATGTAGGAAGGGAAATGCAACCTCTGGCACTAGTGGTGAAGGGGCTCTTGTTGCAATGCCAGAGGATCTAATTTTTGTAAGTAATATGATTATACTTCTGAAGAAACTATATCATGGTAATATATGAGATCAGTGTAGAAATCCTATTTCTTTATTAGCGCTTAGTAGCTATAATTTACATCCTTTTTTACACAAATAAAATGATTTGTGGATTCTTCTTCATAATGGTGTGTTGCTTTGAACTTGGCCAACGTTACAAATTTATGTCAAGATATTATTTGGCCATTGTTCCTAAAAGTTTCTTTTACTGACTAACAGGCATTTTTCTCTGCTGGCCAACATATAAGATGGATATTTGCCAATTGCTGCACCCCTTATATTCTCAAAAAATTGGTGTGTGGAAGAAAAAAGAAACATGAGAGAAATCACCTTGAATAAATTGTGATATAAAAAATGGTAGTACTCTCTGCCTAAGTCACAAGGTTCGAATTCGAATTCGAGTTCGGCAACATTGAAATTCGGATGAAGTTCGACAAGGAAAAAATTCGAAAAGTATAAAATTCGGATTAAATTCATCTTATATATATATATTTTTTTTTAATAAATATAAGTAATATATCCATCTAAACAGTTTAACATTGATAAATAGATTTGAAATCATTACCAAAAGATGACACATTTATAAAATATAAACCATAAGAGACATGTGAAATCACGATTACGAAGATGTTCATTTGTCAAAAAGGTACAATAATAGTCAAGACTTTAGAACTTCAAAATAGCTCCAAGTCATCAAGAGCACTTGGTTGAGATGCTAAATCATCATCATCTGTATCACTACTCAATTCATCATCTGCAAAGTCAGGCTCATCTCCAACTGGCACTGCTGTGTCTTCAAGAATTTGTTGTTGTGAGGAAGAGTTCTTTGTTGATTTGTTCATGAACAATTTTAAATTGCTGCGAACAAAAACGAGATCTCCCAACTTTCCAGACAATAATTTATTCCTCTTTTTGGAATGGATGTGGTCAAAGCAATTCTAGTTCCTCTCACAAGCTGATGAACTTGCTCCCCGACTTAAAATTTGAACAGCAAACTGTTGTAGCTCAGGAGTTTGTGCTCCATAGTTTATCCACCATCTATATCTAGGTATACGTACCAAGTCATATTTGGCTACTTGCATTCCAAACATTCCTTCTCCTTTCTTGTATTCCCAACATTGATCTCTGATTAGTGCTGAAATTGCTGCGTTTGATTCATACTTTCCAATGGCATCATAAAGCCCTGTCATAATCTCAAAATCGCCTTTTCTATTAATAGAAAACAACTTAGGCTCCAAAAAACAAGCTGCTGCATGTAAAGGTGTGTGCATTATTTTCCATCTGCAATCAACTGTCTCCCATATCTCCATATATTCTGCTTCTACATTATTTAGTGCGTTTTGAATTGCTTCCTTACAATGGTCCATGCTTTCATAAAGCATGCCAAGGCAAGGAGAGTCACCATCAACCATACGAAGCACATCAACAATTGGTTCACATATCAGCAAAACCTTTGTTGCACTTTCCCAAAAATTGCTGTTTAGAATGATTTGTTCTATGTTTTTCCCCTTAGGACCTTTAGAAAGCACTGAATTTTCCCACTGATTGGAACAAATAACTGACCTCAAAGCTGCTTTTTCTTCAACCACTCTTTTCAAAGTGATATAAAATGATGCAAATCTTGTTTCACAAGGCCTCAACAACTCCCTGGATGCATGCTGCCTATAAAGACTCAATGTGAGACGATGATTTCGTATGAAATTTGCAATTGCTCTCCCTCTATGAATAGCTTCATGTACCCATGGGAATTTAGCCAAGTCATGAAGCAACAAATCGAGACAATGGGCTGCACATGGGCTCCAATATATTTGTGGATACTTCTCTGAAATCGGCTTCCCAACTCCCACACAATTTGCTGCACTATCAGTTACCACTTGAACCACATTTTTGACCCCTACTTCAAGAATGGCTTCCTCTAATATTTGAAAGATGTACTCAAAAGTTTTCTTGTGGTTCATGGTGTCAATCACTGTCAAGAATACAACACCATCAGGAGAAGACACCAAAACATTAATCAATGGCCTTTGACATATATCTGACCATCCATCGCTCAATATAATGCAACTTGTTTCATTCCAAGAGGCTTTGACATCAACTAGTTTCTCAGTCACTCTATCCTTTGACCTCTGCAAAAGAGTTGTCCTAAAAGCCTCTGAAGATGGGGGTGTGTACCCTTTGCCAAACTCTTAAACTTTTTGAATTGCATTACGAAAATGTGGATTTCTTGCAACGTTGAATGGAATAGCACTTGAGTAAAACAAATCAGCTAATGCATCATCCACCTGTTGTTTCTCTACTGGTTTCCAAAAGGCATTCAATGTTCCACTCTCTTTTGATAACCCTTTCTGATTTGGATAGACTAGAAGAGGAAGACATAACAAAAGTGAATCTAGATACATCTTCTTCAATTCTCTGTTTTTTTTGTGCTTTCTTCATTTTTCCTACAATTGAAGAGGATTGCTCTTTCTCTAGAATAGCTCTAATTGCTGGAGTAACACCTAAACATGGAATAACACCTCCACCTGCACCCCCTGTAATACCAAGCAAGTGGTCCATAACCCTTGTCAAACTTCCAGTAAGAGTATGTGGGCATAAATTACAACTGATGTTAACACCATGGCGTGTCACATGCTTCCATGCCTCAGAAGTTGATTTGTTTGGAGCCATTAAATGAAAATCTGCATGTTTGAAAAGAAAAATAATATTTTTAGTATTTAAAACATTAAATGTTTCACAGTTTAACATAAATAAAATAACCACATCTATATTATAATTATTAAACATATATAATGTTATAAATTTAAAATACATAAAATAAAACAATTTTTAGATATAAATTATTTTACAATTTATAAAATATAAAACAGTTTTTAATATAAATTCTTTTATAGTTTATATTTTATAATATAAAAATATATTATAATGTAATAATAATTAATAAACATATATAATGTTATAAATTTAAAATACATAAAACAAAACAGTTTTTAAATATAAATTATTTTACAATCTGTAAAATATAAAACAATTTTTAATTTTTAATATAAATTGTTTTATAGTTTGTATTCTATAATATTAATTATTAAAACATATTATAATGTAATAAAAATACTAAAATATTATATTTTATTTATTAGAAAGCTACATTTTTAACATATTAAAATACTAAATCTTATTTTAAAAATTATAAACAAAAGTTAAAAGAGGCGTATATTTTTATTAAATCTAAAAGTTAAAAACCTAAACTATATTCATTTTTAGAAGAAATGAAATAGCAAACAGGTAATGTAAGCTGGAGACCTAAGTGGAGAATGCGATGGCCTGGAAGTCTCTATTGCGCGAGCACCCTGGTCCCTGGATATCTCTGTCACACGAGCAGGAGCGAGGAAACAGAATGCAATGGTGAGCAAGATTGAATAATTTCAAAGTCGTGAGTAGGAGTGTGGAAACTTGCCTAGAAATTGCATGCCGAACTTGCACAAAAAGCACAACCAAACTTGTGCGAAAAATGCAATTTGCAGTGTCGCAACAGCTCTCAGATGAAGAAAAACAACTTGTGACGGCTAAATCCAATTCGTGACGGCTCTCAGATGAGTCGATTGTATGTTAATCGAGTGTGGGAGTGACGTTTTTATTAAAAAACGCTCCGACAACCCTAAAAATCGCTTTATGGAACCTTAAAAAACTGTTTCGAAAACACTTAAGTCATTAAAAAAGCCTTTAAATTTTTTCCGTACGAATATGGGCGAATATTGACGAATTTAAAAAAAAATATTCAAATTCGGAAAAATTCGAACTTCAAGGATGAAGTTCGCCGAACCTTGTGACACAGCTCTCTGCCATGGAAAAATAATTTGAATCCTGCTTGTTGCCTCTACGAGCAGTTGTTTTCTATGAAGTATTGGAAGGTCATAGGCATTAATATGTGGGAATTGATAGCTGGCCGTGTTCAAATGAAAGTACTCTTAGACCTCATTTGATGCCAGAATATATTCATGCAAATTAAGGGAGTGTGGGTTTGGAAATATTGAACACAAATTTATTCCAGAAGTGTGTGTTGAAGGCAGGCTAGTGTGGAATAATGATAGCAGAGTGCCATATTAATGGTGATATAGTAACAAATAACAAAAAGGAAAATAGAATCAGATAATGAGAAATGGTATGATTTCACAAGGAATGGCAACTCCAATATTCGTCTATATAGGCACTTCACTTTGTCTGATTGAATGTAAAGTTTTGCTGAGCATTTCAGGAACTTCTGCCCATCCTTTTTAATTCACCCATATAAACATTAATATTATCTAGAAAGAACTTTAAGTTTTCAATAAGAAATAAGGGAGGAAAGAAAGAGTGCAGAGAACTTGCTAAGTAAGATCATGTGCATCAATTTTATAATATGTTCAAAGAATTTCATGTTTTCAATTAATCAATTGTGGCAACAATGTAAGAGTGCTGCAAACTTGCTAAGTAAGCCCATCTGCATCAATTTTTTTTGATACCTAAGGGTTTATATATATTAATTTAAAAAGAAAGGCATACAACTATCTGCTAAGCAGGAAAACCAATGCTTCAAAGACCCCCAAAACCAACCAAACACCATACATCCTTCACAGATTCTTCGATCAAAATGAAAAGATTTTCAAAATTTGCGAAACCATTGTCAAGACCGAAGACCCTAGCTCGAGCAAACCATTTCCATACTTATCAACAACTAAAAATTTCTAAAAACCAAGAAACCTAATAAACTACAGGAACCCATTAAGCTTTGCAAAGGGCACGAAGTCTTGTATCCACTCGAAACCACTAGCCGCCATTAAACCGAGCATTTTCTTTAGGTACTCCACTGCAACGGCAACAATCATTCGATGGTGCATGAGAGCCACCCCACTCAGGTCCAAAAGAAATGGATAAAACTTCACTGCCTCATCAATCTCCTGCAAAAGATTCAGATCATTTGGACGCGGGATTCCAGTACCTGAAATTGCAGCCTTTAGAACCTCCTCCACACTACCTACCAAACCATTCTTGAACAGCCTCTCCAACAACTCCTTCGCCTCCGGTTTAGGGACATGGCTATCCAGTAAAGAGGCCAAAACCCTTAAGGATATATGCACATTATCCCTCCCAAACTCCTTGTGCTCGAGATGCCCAATGCCCAAAATCGTTTTAACCACTGTGATAGTGAGAGGGTCGATGTTGAGTAGAATCCGCTTCAGCCTCTAGTCCTTTATCTCGCGAAACGTCGCTTGCCTCGAAGACACCTTCAGGGAAATTGGACTATCCACCCCAAACCACGCCACACCTTCCATCGAGACTTCGATGATAAACTTTGAACACTCGGCCATTTTCTCCCACAAACAACACCAGAGACTGCACAATTGATACCACCCAACCCACCACCGTTTACACAACGACAATCACCAAGAATGCGTTAATGCTTTGAACATTTCGTCACCTCCACTAATTAAAATAGCCCACACTCGCCTAGCAATGCTTGCATCACACAAGCGAGGAATCATTACCAAGTAAGCAAGCTGTCCTTGCAACATAATTTCCGTCTTGCAAATCCTTTATCATGAACGAAGCCTTCATTAAAGAATGCGCTTGAACTGACAACTTCTAAGGCATGTACTTAGTTTCAATGACCTCTCCACCTTGTCACTCTTCAAGGCCTCTGACTTCCACCTCAGCTTAAACACCCCTACATGGAGGCCACGAATCCCGTCCCAATAGAAGCCCTTCGCTAGCTTGGAGGGCCGCCCTCCCAACCACCCATTAACATTACACCAAAGCATCGCCAATCACTTTTCTATCAGGGCCAAACACGCCCATATTGGATAGGAGATCAACATCTACATTCCCTTCCCTTAGAATGTGATTGAACATAACTTGATCAAACCCTTCCACCAAACCCAACGCCACCTCAAGCTTCTCACCCAGCTTCCAATTCAGAATTTGTTTTGTCCTCAAAGCATTGATTACTAAAGAGGAGTCTCCCTCAATTACCACCTTACTCACTTTCAATTCTCTACAAAAATTCATACCAAGAATTAAAGCTTGAAATTCTGCTGTGTTGTTTGTTCCCTTAGGAAGAGCAACCACTAAAGACCCCAAAACGGTCCCCTTGCTGTCCCTCACAATGCACCCGACACTTGAAGGGCCAGGATTTCCCTTAGAAGCTCCGTCAAAGTTTAGTTTCGCCCAGCCCGGATCCGGAGGGAACCAGACCACCTTACTACGCTCTTCTGCCGTTGTGACACCCCCAGAGCCTGCAAATGCAGGAGCCTTAATACCACATCAATTCTTCAGCATCAGAGAATCCCAAACCGAGAAGTTACGCCCTTTGGCATTCATCTCTTCCAACCTTGCATTAAAGCATTCCACTTTACAAGCCTCAATTTTACTTTGCAATCTGGGAATTCACATTTCCTTATCCTGGAATATCCTTTTGTTCCTCTCCTTCCGCACCTCCCATAAGACGATCGAAGGACTCATCACCCATAGATCACCTAACAAAGAATTCTGTAAAGAGGATGGCCAAGAATTTAAGAAAGCTAACAACTAATTTGGAAATGCTGTTTTCCACTGCAACTTCGAACACAACCACTCCCAAATATCTTGCGAAAACTTGCAATTTAAAAATAGATGATCCACCGTCTCCTCAACACCTTTGCACAAAGGGCACCTAGATGGACCATGGAAACCAAGCTTTGCAAACCTGTCCCCAGTTAACACCCTACCTTGAGCCGCTGCCCAAGTGAAAATACCAGCCTTGGGAAGACAAGCCTTATTCCTGCACAATTGATTCGGTAATCTGGGATCAAAGTCACCTAAAGAAGCAAGAATAGCATAGCCTTCTTTTGCAGAATAATCCCCCTTTGCCAAAGCATTCCATCGAATTCTATCTGTGCCTTGTCTCCCCAACACACATCTCTCCTTCAAAACCTTCTCAAAGGCTTCAACATCTTGCGCTTCCAACCCCAACTGATTGGGAGATTTCCAACTATAAAGACCATCCTTAAGACAGGAGGGATCATCAATGTAATCCCTTACCCTATCACCCTACACCTGTTTAGATTTTTCCTTAACCCCGGCAAGAGAAGGATCCCCTGCTAGGATGGGTAATCCTTCCCAAGAATCCTCCCAAACAAGCGCCTCCCTACCATCTTTCACCTCTTAGGTTAAGTACTCCAGAATGAGATCTTTGGAACTTTTAATGAAATTCCAAATGCGAGACCCACTAGGAAGAGATATAGCCTTCAAAAAACAATTATCTTCATTGTCCAGATATTTGGCTCTCACTATTTTAACCCACTTTAACTCCGGATGAGTATGAATAGACCAAGCCAATTTTGCCCCAAGTGCCTTATTTTGCAAAAGCAGATTTTTCAATCCCGCGCCATCTTCTTCCCTTCTTTCGCACACTTTCTGCAACTTAATAAAGGGAAACTTCTTCTGATCCACACTTCCTTTCCAAAAGAAATCCTTCATTGATCTATTTAGAGATTTGCTCACACCCACCGACAATGGCAAGCAAGAAATCATGTATATGGGAAGAGCGACAATAACGGATTTTAACATTGTCAGTCTTCCAACCTAAGATAACCAACGACTCTTCCATGAAGAAATTCTTTCGTTTACCTTTTCATTCAGAGCATTCCAAGTACCTCCATGTTGAATACCTTTAGCTAACGGGAGACCCAAATATTTACATGGCAGTTGCCCCTTTCTAAAACCAAGACACCTCAAAATCTGATCTTCCAAGGCACTACTCGAGTTGAAGAAGAAAGCTTCAGACTTAATCAGATTAATCTTCTGACTTGAAGCCATAGTGTACTTGTCCAAAATTCCTCTTATCCGTCTAGCTTCTCTAAGCGAGGCAACCCCAAACAACATAGTGTCATTTGCAAATTGTTGATGTGTGATAGAAGGGAGGCTACTTGTGACCTGAAGGCCTTCCACCCAGCCATTACATCTTGCCTTATCTAATGAACTACCCAAAGCTTCCGCCATGATTATAAACAAAAAAGGAGAAAGTGGATCTCCCTGCCGAAGACCCCTTGAGATTTGCATCAATTTTATAATGCTTCTTATTGAGGAATATTTTTGTGGTGGGACAAAATATTACAATGACCATGGAAGATAAATTTTAATGCTTTATAACATTCTAAGAAGATCATTAATATGAAATGGTTGCAGTAAAAGATGACAATTTATTTACCTCTTGCAAACATCCTTCCAGTTCCCTACGATGAAATCAATATTGACACTTGGAGTGATAAATTTTAGAATATGACTTTGTGAAGTTTAATGATAAGAGCTTGAGTGTATGCGTACTTGTAATGTCCCCTCGTTTAATCCCTTTTCCTAGGTCGGCTCATGTTAAGGAAAAGCAGGTCGGGTTTGTGAAGAAAAACAATAGAACGTTTATATTTCTTCCTAGGTCGGCCTTGAGATGGGGAAAAAATAAGAAATTAATAGCAATTTTGCCTAGGTTGGCCAGCATAGAGGAGGGAAACATGTATAAATACAAGATCTTGTGGAGCATTTCATCATCATTTGAAATTGTTGTACTTTGGTCTGCGCTTTTGAGCAGCATATGCTGTAGGACGAAAACCCTATTGCATTAAGGAGAAGTTGGATGAAACCCTAGCTTTTTCAAGGGCGAACTTCATGACAGATGTTCTTATGTGCTTCAATGGAGATAATTGCTAGTTCATGTCAGTTTCGCATCAGCATTTAGATTTCTGATTTGAAGGGCAAGTTGTGCAAGTTGGAGGCTCTAATTCAGATTTCTAGGGTGGCAAAGCCCTAATATGAGTCCAGCAGGTCAGCGCATCCCTTGGTAGGGTTTTTTGAGTAGTTTCATCATCATTTAGTTGCATATTTGTAGCTAGAGCAACTTCGCCTAGCTAGGGTTAATTGCATCTGCATTATTGGGGTTTCTTCATGTTGTGGCGCATGTTGGAAGCCCACTTTATTTTGTAATTTGCATTCATATTTTGTAGCAGCAGACTAAGGGTTTATATCGGACATTTGTTGACTCATATGGAATGATCTAATCATGCTATGTTGGTGATTTAATGTTACTATTATCTGCTATGAGGTTTCCTATCTTTTGGTTGCATTATGTGCTGCTGTTCATGCATTAAAAAACTCTGAAAATTACATCAGCGTTCTAGGGTTTAAGCAGAAATAAAAAATTAGAAATTAGGGCATCATTTTTGCATTACAAAAAGCCAGAAATTGCATAAATATTGTTTGGGATATTTTAGTATTATTGTAGAGGAAAATTTTACAAAGAACTTTTGTTCCTATTGTGTTTGTTTTGTTCCTACATCATACATGACATGTTAGCATGTAATTTGGACTCTTTTGGCATGGGTCCATATACTTAAATATGTCCTAGAAATGAAGCTAAAGGAACAGTCTCGAGGTTGGCTTAAGATGAATATCCTTTTTGCACCTAAAATTGCGACATGGGCCTCAATTTGAATAAAGTGCTCCTTAGTTTCCACCATGTTGAGAGAAACAAAGACATGTCTCTCTCTCTTAGCAATAATTGATGGGAGAAAACCCTTAGCTAGGTAAGTACGATCCTCAAGCAATGTGACCAATTAAGTTGGCGATTATTAGGTAAGTTTTTTTACTATCCTTGATAGGGAGTGGAGTTTTCAAATTGTTGGACGAAGATGAGGTTGAGAGTGATTTAGATGACGAAGACTAGGAGGAGCTGGTTGTTTTTTAGGACAACGTGGAGGGTAAGTTGTATGAGGAGGACGAGCTGCTACTAGATTTGTTGCTTGAAGCACATCTGAAGTCTTCATAGACTACTTTTATTGTTGTTTTGAATGTTTTTGGGGAGGTCTTTGTTGGGGTGTCTACAACTTGGGGCCTTCCCAAGGGCTTTCTTTCCTCTACAGTTTCACCTTCTATGAACATTTTTGGGTTTGAGTTGGTTTCCCCTTCATGGAGCTTCTTCTTGTGGCTGGTGATTGTTGGGCAAGAAGTTGTAGCACCTGTGGACTCGGTATAGGCTTTTGAGGTGGATCCTTTTCTTGGAAATGGCGATTTTGAAGCTTTAGGTCCTTCGTACCCCATCTATGGCATGATTCTATAGGCTCTTGATGTGTCCTTGCAAGTTGACCCTTTGGATTTGGTTGTTGAGGCGAATGTTGGGAGGTGTTGTTGCTCCTAATGTTGTGTTGGCTAGGGTTTCTTCCGTTGTGCAATTGGAGGGTGGTTCCTCTTCGTGTCTACATGTTCTTAACTTAGACCTAGATATAGATTCTACTATCTTGGAACAACTTGGCTCTCTTCTGAGGATATAGGACGTTGCTGTTGACAGATCTATTGCCAGCATGGAGTCTGCCCTCATTGGGAGATTCTTGGGCACTCATTTGAATATTGATGTTGTTCAAGGTTGGGTTCTAAAAAACGGGCTTGTGACTATTTGGGTGGTTGCCATGGCCAATGGTTTTTTCTTATTCTCTTTCCTTTGCCTTGAGGATAGTATCGGTATTCTTTAGGGAGGTCCCTAGCTCCTCGGTAAAATCATTCTTTTCTTGAAAAAATGGACTACTAGTTTTGATGCAACTAAGGAAAGTTTTAATAGGCTCTTGATTTGGGTTAGGCTCCCAATACTTCCTTTGGAATATTGCATAGTCCAACGGAGTTTCCTGATAGGGGAACGCAGGGACGTGGGCATGGGTTTTGGGGACGGGGAGACCAAGGGCCTAAGTTTGGAGATGGTGAGGGGCGGTGGCAGCAGCGCTGAAATACATATAGTACTTGAAAAAATAGTTATAAGATGTATAAGTATAAGAATTACTATTGTAACTTTGGAAAACTAGTTTTAAATATTTGTATTTTGAAGTGAACATTAACTTGGCATCACTCTGCTTCTTGCTCCTCCTCAACCCTCTTGATCTTCATTCTCACTCTTTCACCTTCCAGAGTTCAAAGGAAATTTTGATTTTTTTAAAAAGATTTGCTTTTTGGTTGTTTGGCTGCAGGAGACGTTTGGAGGTCTTTGAGATGGTTTGTAGACTCCTAGGAGTCCCTTGGAAGTCTCGAGGACACCCTGAAGTCTCGATGGCATCTTGGAGACAACGACTTTGGTGGTGGGGTGGTGGTGTTGGTGGTGGAGCTATAGGAGGAAGTCCCCCCCAAGTCCCCAAGTCTTCGAGACGGGGACGTCTCAAAAACATGAGGTTTTTTTGGGGGGGGGGGATGCATCCTTGTGGAACACTAGTCAATATTGGAACAAAGTGATCATATGAGGAATTTACAATGCTCTTGGTTAATTTCTATCAATTGACGAAGTCATGAAATCTAAGAAACGTTTGGTTTTTGCTAGATTTTGCGTGAGTTTTGGTATTGACAAGGTGCTGCCTGTTGCACAGACGATTGCCGTTGCACCAAAAGATTGACCTGTTAATGCTCGATACAACTGCCAGAGAATGAATCCATGAGAGGGGGTTAAGCCATGTCACGAACCCGAGTGCTGCGCTTTATAGCACAAGGAGACCAGGGGCACACACCTTGCAACAATCCCCCCCCCAGCCCCCCCTCCCCAACGCAAGCGAGGGGTTCAAACCTATGAACCAAGCTTTGATACCAATTGTTGCATAGACGGTTGCCGTTGCTCCAAAAGATCGACTTGTTAATGCCTGATACAACCACCAGAGTTAATGAATCCATGAGAGCCAGTTAAGCCATGTCACGAACCCGAGTGTTGCGTTGCACAACACAAGGAGACCAAGGGCGCACACCTTGCGACATTGCCAAATGCCATAAAATTTTGTTCCAAATTTGGAGTTTAGAAGCAAAGAATTCATTATGAGTCCTCACAGGTTTGCATTCTTTGCCATAAAGCTAGGCACTTCTCCCATTGGTGCCATGATTTCAAGAAGAAACACTATATCTAGACAAGGAGTTCTATTCCCTCTTTTGCTCATGGAAATGGATTTAGTTTGATGAAGGTGTTTTAGAGATCCAAATAAGGGGTTCTATTCCCTCTTTTGTTCACAAGAAACAGATCAAGTTTGATGAAGGTCTTTTAGAGATTATTGAGCACCTTGCTATAAGGTTAAAAGGGAAGGAGTTGGACACCATTGTGGTGGATCTCGTAGGGATTTCATGGGGGCCTCCCATTAAGGATAAGAGTAGACTAGATACTGTGCCTTTGCGTCCTTTGGTTGAGCTTGGTTCTTCTTTGAAAAAAGGCAGATTGGTTCCCCTTACAGATCAAGTGTTGACTCCACTTTAGAGTATGTTGGTGAGTTTGGAATTAAACTTCCTTGAGAGCGAGTTTGGTTGTGCCTTTGCCATGAGTTTTCTGTTTGTTTCCCAGGGGGCCTAGTCAGGGCCTGTTTCTTTGTAAGTTCTGGTTTCATGTCATTTTGTCTCTCTTTTGCTATTCAAGGTTTCTGGTTCATTTCAAAACCCTATTTGATTCACAGCTCTGGCCAAAAGCGTTTATCTAATAAAAAACAGCTGCTAAACATGGAAGGCCCAAGTGACTTGGATGCACTTCCGGCAGACATCCTTTATGACAATTCTATTGATCACTTCCTTCAAGTGGAGAAGGCATATGTGTGTATCGAAGGAATCTCTACAAGGAGGGAATTGATAAATAGATATGTTAAAGAAGACAAGATTTCTTACAATCTATTGTTTATGATGATTGCATAGGAATGAGAAAGTTGTTGAAATCATGCACTATTGAATTGGCTCATCACAAGCAGTATAAAGAAGCACATTAACAGGAATCCATACATTCTATATTCATTGGCTTTCTGAGTTGAAGTAAAGGGAGAATAAACCCAAAAAACATTAATCATTGGCTAGATGTTTACAATTTCTGAGCAGACGATAATGTGATTAAGACAATAAATGTGCTGATTGAGGTCTATGAAGGTGAATGTGTCAAAACTTAACTATTTGTTTTTGTCCCAGTCTATGGATATACTTGGTCAGTAATCGGGGATTCATAGCATAAAGGTTCCACAATGAAGCTTTCATGTTGTTACCTAGAGGCATAACTACAATGGCAGCAAGGGGTGGATTATAATGGAGTGAGTGTATTCACAAAAACTCCTTGTCATAAATTTGACCTCCAGTTACAATTTTACTTGTCAATTTAATAATTAGTAATTAAATATAGTAATCAAATATATTTAAATTATATCTTTTCCATTATGTTCTATTTTAAAATTTTACACACCACATAATCTAAACTAGCATAGATATCTTAAATGCATCTATCTAAAAGATGCTGAGAGATACCAGTCTTCAGGCTCCCATCTAACCTATTTGACAAATCCCATATAGATGCCTCGAGATGATACCTCTTGGCATCTTTTAGGTAGATGTATTTAAGATATCTATACTAGTGATATTTTCAGATGATTTTAGTACAGCATAGACCCAAAATCTATTTATGAGGAGATTGATTCATTGGACAACTGTTCAAATTAAGTATGAACAATACATGGTACCTACATTCCATAGATGACTAGCAGATTAAAGTAGTGAAACCATTATTAAGGTATGGAAGGAATATTCGTGGAAATAAGTTTTAGATTTAAGCTAAAGTAAATTGCTGTGTTTTATCAGCTGATGTTAATTGCCACAATGCAACACTACTGGACCTTTTCGAAACTATCACTTGTATTTGTTCAAGATATATGTTTGCCTTGATAAGTACATGTATGTATCATACATGATTCAAGATATAAATCTTTTCAGTCTTTATCTTCCAACAGAATGATATTACTAGCAGACAAGAATATAGGATTGAAAAGTACATTTTGAACATGTACTTATATTTAGCTGTAAGCATCATGGCTTAAAGGAGTTTCACAGTCAGCATGTGTCCATAATATGTGTCAGTTGTCTGTAGCTTGTTGTTAATATGCACATGGTTCAGTTTAAACTTCAAAAAAAAGTTACATTCTAAATTTTTAAGGCTTATTGGTTCATCTCTTTTTATGGGATCTTGATTTCATCCATGGGAAACTGAGGAAGAGTTTGTTTATTGATCGACCTTCCACAATAACAAGAATGATGGCTTCAAGCATTCCAGATAACATTAGGGAGTTATGGAAACCCAATGGAGAAAAACTATCTCAAAATGTGATCAAGCTTCAGGAGTTGTTTAGTATGAGGGCATTTATCGTCTATCCTTGAAGGAGGATCTTCATCAAAGTGTATACTAACAAATCTAGTTAAAGGTTGTTAAGGGACAGAATAAATAACAAAACAATTTTGTTGGCTTTTTGTCTGTTCAATTTTGAGAATCATAGTTGCTGGCTAGATTTATTTGATTATAATAACATGTGTAATGGACATAAGTTAAACATAAGGCAACGAGAAACTTAATTTTATTGGAGAGTAGCAAGAAAAGACTGAGAGACGTTATTGAGAATGCTAAGAACGAGTGAAAGACCTTTTAGGCATGTTAAACTGCATACACTAGTTGGGATTGTGTATTCTTTACTGATTCTATTCTGGGAACCTGGCATTGTATCCTGTGTATTTTGGAATGTATTATTATGTAGTTGATCTAGACTTCATAGCCCTAAGTACAGCACTGTGTTACATTAGCGATCATGCTATATGCATTTAGAACTAAGAATTCTTTAGTGATGAGTGGCATTGGGCATTCTATTGCATGCCAAGGTTTTTATAATTCATTGTTTATTTTAATTTACAGATAAGACATGACATAGATCTCCTTGTGAAAGAAGTGAATGGTTCTTACTTGGAGCATGTTATGGGGCTGCTTGCATCTTGTCCAGAGGAAGTTCTTGCTCTAATAAGAAAAAGCATTCTGGAGGCATCACAAGCATTAATAGATTCGGTTCCTATATTATTGGATGTCATTATTGAAGCGATGGTGGAGAAGTCTGTTGAGGTTAGTGTTAGTTTAATTTTAAAATCTGAGAAATTTTATTATATTTCAATGCATGAGGAAAGAAAAGAATGGTTGTCCCACTGAGACATGAAATGTTCATCTAAGGAAAGATAAGCATTTGAATATCTTTTGCAGATATCAAGATTGAGTCATGCATGGATCTTTTAGTTCATTAAATAGTTTACTCTAGACATAGTCTTTTATTTGATTTGCAGGAATTTTAAAATTAATAATCAGAGTTTATTAAATGTCTGTCTGATATTACCCATTTGTTTCTCTAATTAAATTGTTTCATTCTATGGGATTCAGAAGCATTATGCTACAATTTTTTTGTTTTGATTAAGCAATGGGGGTTCTATTGGTGCCCCCAACTGTGTATAAATGGAAGTCAGTTACATATATGATGATACTAGACAATACATTATTGTCTTTGACTCGTGAAAATCTTGGCCATATGATTATAAATGAAAGTTCTAGGCCAATACACAAAAACTCCCAAACCCAAAAAACTACCATGTCTTAGTCAATTACTTGCATAGTCCCCCAGCAGCTAACACCACCACCTGAAACTGCACACCAACCTTCCATTTCTTATACATCCACCTCTTTAATCTATGACGACCCCACACCATTCCAGAACAGACTGCACCTGATACATGAAATTAGACCCCTTGGAAGATGTCAAACTGACTTTTATCATTCTCCAACTTTCCAGAGTCAAGTGATGGCATTGTGAATGTACTTGAAACTTCTAGGAGACCTTGATTGTAAGTAACCATCAAGTTCTCCATTACTTAACCCAAGTCCTTGCAATAAGATTTTACCTCCTGCAATTCACTGTATAAAGTGATCGTGCCCTTTTGAGCAAGTCAAACATCAAGCTTGGCCGTGTTCACCAGCAACCCTTTAGCTTTTTCCTGTCGTTGCTACTGAAGACATTCAGGAGAAAGAGTGAAGCAGCCATAATCTTTGTACTTCATCAACTGCCACAACAAGTGTTTTGTATAAACTATAAAGTCCTCCCCAATAGACGATTTAGACCAAGGAGGTCAAGAACCACCCCAACCACATTCCCCCAAGATCACTTTGATGAAGACAAGTGCCAGTAACTTGTAGTTGAAGAGTGCAGACAATTTTTCATCCAAAACCCTATCCCTACGCAGAGAGTCACGAGGAGAGGTTTTGAACCGCCATCATGCCATTGCAAACCACCTGGTAGCTGGCAGAAGAAGAAAATCCTGTAGCACTTCAAACTAGAGCTTCCATCCGAGCTTGCAAATAACAATTCATTAGCACAAACTCACAAAAATCCACCAGTCTCCAATTTGGGCAAAAGTATTTGTGTATGCCATTAATAACTAGAAGAGATTTCCTTCCACCGCCAGCTTTCCCACACAAAAGAGTTAGCTAATGATAAACCCATAGTAACTGCTTCCCATTCTACGTCGTTGATTGTAATGTCTCCAATCAGAAACCCTATGAATATGAAAACTCTAAACTAATGCTAATCAACAAAGTGTAATTTTAGAATTAATTATAATGCTGAAAATCTGAATCTAACCATACAGAACAAGTTTAGAAGCCTTCAAGAATATGTAAAATAACAGATCTGATATGTAGCAGCATTTAATGTTGTTAGCAGTAATTAAATCAGCAAATATAGGATTTATAACAGCAAACTAAAGGATCTGAAATAGGATGCCAATTTGACAATTCAATCCAATGCAATTCATAGCAAGAGAACAGCAGAATGATAGACTGATCCCAGGAGCAGCATCAGTTATTAAATCAGTCAAATAACATCACTTACAAATGGCCAAACAGCCTGTATGGTGGGCTGGAAACACTTGCCAAATGATCATATATTGCTGTATGGATGATAAAATGGTGTGCATGGTTTTGAACAGCAGGATGGCTTCTAAAACTTGCTGATTTAGGGATGGCGCAGGCTTGTAAACAGCCTTTAAAAGTGTATGGAACAGCTGACAATGAGTGTGCAGGTACAGTAGCATGTATGGCGGTGGCTGATGGAGGTGGAAATTGGCGCTAAAACCCTGTTATACTTTGATGGTAATCAATGAGGCACCTTGCAAATGCAGCACAGTAATATGGATGCTTAAACGGTTAAACCCCAGCCTAAATATGCTGATATGTCTGTAGTATGCTGTTCCAAATCAGGCACATCAACATATGAGCTTGAAACCCTTGAATCCTTGGCCAATAGTGCTGATTCGATGATGTAAAATGATCTGCTTGCAAATATAAATTGAAGTAACCACAACAATGAGAACAATTGTGATCTTTGAATAGAAATGCCTCTAATGGATATGAGGGTTTTTGTCCCCAAATCCAAATGTGGAAACCAAGAGGCTTTTCTGAAAGTTCATCCGGATCTCACACACCAAGGATTTTCATCCTTGAATGCACAAATTTGAATTTGAAGCAAATGATAATTTGATAATTTTCTTTGACTTCCCTTTATAGGCACCTCCTTTTGAGCCTTTTAATTAATTTACTGTTTTTTCCTTTAAGTGTTTTTAAAAACACTTTTAAGTAAGTATTACATAGGCCTCATAATGTCTTATTTAGGTGGCTGCTCTAAAATAACATTTATATTGGGCCCAAATTACAATGGTATTTTAAATTGTTTTCCTTATTTTATCCCTTAATCTACAGGAAATAAAGAGGCTACAAGAATTCAATTAATTCCTCCCTTCTTGAGAAAGGGACATGGCATTGTTTGTGCATCTGCCCAAGAAGATTGAACCACCATGGACAAAATAACCTTGTCCCATCCCCAATAATCAACCTTAACCCACCATCCCTGGATTGCCCCCTAGAAGCCCCATCAAAATTAAGCTTGAGGAAACACACCAGAGGTCTTGACTAAACAACGAAGTTTTTTAACTAATTATTTGCCCCTTATCCCTATAATGGGTTGAAGCATTATGCTACAAATTAACTCGAGCTGGTTGAGGTTTAATTATTTGAAGAAATTCATTCAAATAACTGATAGGTTTAACTTATAGGATATTTGACGTCATGAGACAACTATTTTGTCTATGTAACTCTCTTATGCATATAAATTATAGTGCAATAGTTTTATTATATAACATCTCCTGTTTATGAGGCTTCTTCTGGGCCTCTTTAATCTTTAATTTTTTAAACCTCTGCATACATTAAAAATATAAAGTCTGGTACATCAAAAATACATTATGAATTGCCAGCGATAGCTAAAGTCAATAGAGCCCAAGGAGAAAAGTGGAAAGTACTTACAGAGAAGAGAAAAAACAGCTTAAAAGCCTAATGGAAAACTATTGAAATAAGCCAAGCATAGTTACTTTTGGCAGCAAAGAGGCATACAATTTTTTTCCAAAAGGATAACATTGTATAAAAGAACCTCAATCAACAAAGAGCTTGACTTTCAACTAGAATCCCAGCGCTGAGCAAGGATGTACTTTTTCCTGCAGAAATATTTGCACTCCAACCGAATCATTTGTCTTGTTACACTACCTGTTTGCTATGTCAATGTAATTGGAGAAAGCTCCCAATCTAGAGCCCGTAAATTTGGGATAGTTGAATGCAGAGAAAAGATAGAAAGATATGTATCAACCATTCTCGGAGGGTGTTTCCCTAGAGAGGATGTGAAGTAAATTCTATGCAGTTTATCCAGAAGAGCTTTGGTAGACAGAGCCATATATCCTAATCCATCCATATTATAATGAGAATTAGCAATTATTTAAACATCCCAGAAGAGGAACAGAAACCAGCATGAATTATATTGACTTTCTTCTCTTTAGGAAAATAGACACGTAAGTGCAGATATACAAGAAATCAAAGACAATGCTAATGAAGTGAGATAATTTCTCAGACATAACACAATCAAGATAATTTCACAACCAAGACCTACAAACAATTTGAGGGAAACAGGCAGACTCTGATAGAGGAAATCCATCATGAACTCTCTCTCTCTCACTATCTATCTATACTCACACAGACACACACATAAATATATGCACATATATAGAGATATGTACATATATATGTATATACATGTTATCAGGAACTCTCTATATGTACATATCTATCTATATACACACAGACACACACACATAGATATACACACATATATAGAGATATATACATATATAGATTATATGTATATATACACTAACATGTAGATAAATGTTTTTTGTCAACCATCAAGTAAGAAAAAGAGAAAAAAAAACTCATTTTTTGGTGGCATGTTCACCTGGGTTTTGTCCAGGTTTGCCCTGTGGCAGACCTAATTGAATCTGGGTCTATTTATCAGGACCCTGATATTTTCATATTTGTGTAAGTCATCTAGCTGTATGTTTATTAGGGGTCTTGAAAATTCCCTTTATATGAATCTGATACCATATCTGTTTAATTTTCTATGCAACTCTGAGATTACTTTCTGCTTTTCTGCTTTCTGTTAAATTACTACTAGATCATTAGTTGTAAGGACAGCTCTCTTGCTTCTGGTTTTGTTCCTCTTGTCTTTTTACTTAACATATATTTGTTTCTAAATTTTTTTTCTGCTGAGTTCATAGCCTTTTACCTAATCGTCAAATTTGGTCATTACTTGGATCTCTGTTGTCTGAGCGACTGTGTTTTTCAAGTAATAAATGTATACATAATAGTGCACAGTGTTTTGACATGGCGTTTATTTTCTGGAACTCAAATAGATACGGAATTCAGATAAGAATGACAATAATATAAAGAAAAACTGAAATAGCATGTCTTTCTCTTTGTAGGTTTTAAGGCAACTTAAGGGAATCACTGCTACATATAGAATGACAAATAAACCACTTCCAGTGCGCCATTCACCATATGTCTCTGGTGCGCTTCAACCTTTGAAGGTTTGCAACATTTTTTCCAAATGCATCTATTTAAAGAACACATGTATTACCTACTTTATTGCTTAAGCTAGTAAAATGGCAACTGAATATAAGTAGGAGTAAATATAACAAGTATGTTCGTATATCTCATTTACTATGTTCATTAATTTTTTTTTAATGCGAGTTCATTTGACAGCAAATGAATTTGTTTTCTCTTCCTTTATGATATTATGGTATTTGTCTTGCATCATACCCAAGGTATGTGTTTTTAGTTTTTTACTTACATCTGTTTTTTGCTTTTTAATGATATTATAGTATATCTTCATAATTATTTTATTATGATAGATAAATGTTTAACCATGCAATGCCCAAGTGTTCTTTTTGACAGCACATGAGAAATTAAGATATAGAACCATTCACCTCCTTTGCTGTAAGATCAATGAAATAGGATTAGATATTCTATTCTACGGATGGGTGACATGAAAATAAGAGTTGGAAGTTCAATGCGTACAATTTGAAATGTCACATCCAAGAGAAGTGAAACTAAATACCTTGGTGATATATCTTCAAAACCAATAATTAGGTTGTATAAAATATTTAAAACTAGTACTAGTCCAGGTCTTCTACATTTACCCCACTAGAAAACAATGGCTAGAATTTAGGCTTGTCCTGACATTTATTAGCTTTCTGGAGTAGACTATTGTTTATCAGGAGGTACACAATACACTGTAAAAGAAAGCCCACCCCCCCCGAAATTGATAACTCTATCATTGCTGTTACTATCTGCATGTGTTTTGGAAAAGCTTAATATCTATTTTTTGTTTTGTTATATGGTGCCTCCATGTCTTGTAAAATGTCTTAAATGAAATTGATTTTTCCATTAACTTCAAGTGCATAAATCTATCTATATCAAGTCTTGAAAATGAGAAAATAAAGACTTTGCCCTTTTCCAATATTGTATTTGCTAAATATGATTTTCTTTGTGCCCTTAACTCCTGGCTTGAGCTTGATCCCCAAACCTTTGTGAGCATGAGGAAGAACATAAAGAAATCAAGATCCATCCCTAGAGAAGAATGCTGCTGGAGACCTGGACAGGAGAACAAAGTGGATGCAATCTGTATCAGACAGAGGACCAACAGAATGATCAACTATCATAGAAGAGCCAATACAAGATTTGGATATGTTTGGGTGATTCTGGAGTGGGGGTACACAAAGGACATCTCTGAGAAACTCTTCTAACAGACATGCCTGATGACTCCTGAAATGTAAACTGGAAACTGGTGATACATGTTTGAATGCATCTCCTAGAATGTGAATGGTGAGGGTTCATGAATTTTTTTGTCCATCTATCCCATTTCAAGCAGGAAGTGTCTTTTTTGACTTGTGGAAACAACTGACTGTTTCCCTTTAAGAACATTAAAAAATCTGCTCCATAACGTAAGGAAAATTCTAAAAACTTTATTTAACTTAGTTAAAAATACAAGGAAATACCAAGCAAAAAGAGATATATGCATAAGTTTTTGCAATTGCTAAGCACAAATCCAAACGTTTACTTTCTTAATTTTGTCTGCTAAAATTTCTCAATGCAAGAGGAATTAGAACATTGGTTAATCTTCTGTTATATGCAACTTATATTTCATTATTCAGAGGTAAACACAGTCGTCTTGATTCTCTTATGCAATACTAATGTCACTTGCTCTTGTTTGATGTACTACTAATTTTTTATCTCTAATAAATCATACAATATCTAGGTTCTCATGAAGAAATGGGCATCTGGTTTCAACCCAATATAAGATCTTCCCACCAGTCTTTGTTTAGGTTTGAATACCATCATTGCTTCCAAGTGAAAATCAGCAGAACCAACTTATTTAAAAAATAGGAATCACTGTTGGAGAATATATTGTGGTTTTGCATTCACAAGGAACCTAGGGGTCCTCAACAATGCTTATATGCATTAACATGGGCTTGGATAAACCTCAATTGCATCTTTTCTTCCTGGACATGGGGGAAATTGAATGGTGTTGAAGATAGGTAGCTTCGGTCAGATATAAATGATGATTGCAGTCATGCATCATCATCATTTATATCAGATCACCTTCATCCAAGTAAATCAAAATATTCTTTTGAGGATATAATTTATATGTATGCAAAACAAATCGAACTTAAATTGTGTTCGCTATTTTAAGTTGGCAAATTCATTTGTTAAAAGGGACGAACTTAGACACGTCCCATGAGAGACACGTCTTCCTTGAGACGTGTCTCTCATGAGATGCGCCCTTGCTAAAGTCGTCTCTTTTGACACTTAGACGTGACTCCCCACTCCATATTTAATATGGTTTGATCACTCAAAAGCAAATATAGAAATTGATAAATGTTCTGCATTTGAGCATTCGCAGCAAAGAAGAATTCAGACATAGTTGTAGGATAGAAATTCACAAGTAGTCTTCACATCTGTAGTTCTTCATCTTGAATCTGATCTGCCAAATTTGATTGAATTTAACATGGTATCAGAGCAACGTTGAGAAAATCCGAATCAAATTAAATAATCAGATTATTTAGAAAAATCGTATTTTTTAAGAAATCAAATTCACATCACATTCTTCATAATGTCAAGTGTGATCAGATTTGAAGACCGTCTTGAAGGTGCAAACTCATGGAAATTCAGAATCATGACGATTCTAAAAGAAAATAAGTTAAGACTCATTTGTGAAAGAAAACAAGAGAGAACCAAAGGATGATCCAAAGAAAACTCAATGGATTGAGAACAATGAGAAAGCCATGAAAATCTTAGTAGTTGCAGTTAGGGACCATATAGTACCTATTTTGTCAAAACATGAGATTGCATATCTAATGTTCAAATCCCTTGAGAGCACCTTTGAAATAAACAACACTAGTAGGACTTTTGCATTAAAAAGACAACTCAAAAATGTTCAAATAAACAAAGGAGAAACTATTAATGCATACTTCATGAGAATCACTGAACTAAGGAATCAATTATCAACAATTGGATACCAAATTGATAGCAAAGAGTTAACACTAATAGCTCTAGGAGGCCTACCAAACTCGTGGGAGTCATTTGTTCAAGGAATAAGTGCGAGATCTAAACTCCCCAAATTTGATAGGCTAAGAACAAACTGCTTACAAGAAGAAACAAGACTCTCAACAAAAGAAAACAAACAAAAACCCGTAGATGAGGATATTCATGTGCTCAACACAAATAAAAAGGGTAAGAAGAATTCTTACGGGAAATGATCATTCAAGAGAAAGAGAAATTCCTATGGAAAAGGATCATTCAAGAAGAGGAAAGACATTTCTCAAATACAATGTTTTAGATGTGATCAATATGGGCACTATGCAATGAAGTGCCCTGATAGAACAAAACAACAAGCATCTTTTGCTAAAGTAGGAAAATCAAATATAGACTATGACTTTGAGAAATTTGTATTCTATTCAGCTTTATCAAGTCAAGTATCTAACAATATCAACAATTGGGTAATTGATAGTGGTTCTTTAAGGCACATCATAGGGTTCAGTGAACACCTAGACACTATGACTGAAGAGATTGATGAAGAAGTAATTATTGGGGATGATTCTGCACATCCTGTAAAAGGGGTTGGAACTTGCTCCATCAAATTGAAATCTGGTCTCTCCCTTCAACTCACTGGAGTTTTATTCGTACCTGGAATAAAGAGGAATCTAATATCCATCTTTGCTCTTGAAGACAATGGATATAGGGTTACCTTTATGGATGAGAAAGCTCTGGCATGGCCTAAGAACTCCACCATAAAGAAAGCTCAAACCATAGGTATAAGACAAGGTTATCTTTACAAACTGTGCACTGAAGTCAAGCAAGCCCTTACCCTTGATACTTTTGATTCAAATGAAATTTGGCATTGAAGATTAGGACACCTTCATTTCCGTGCCCTACCCTCTGTGGAAAAACTAGTAACAGGATTGTCTAAATTAAAACAAACTCATGAAGGAGCTTGTAAAGGGTGTGCCCTAGGAAATAATACAAAGGGATCCTTCCATAATAGTTTGAGTAAAACCAAAGATGTGTTAGAACTAGTTCACTCTGATTTATGTGGACCCATGTCTGTACCCTCCATGGCAGGCTTCCTATATTATGTAATATTCATAGATGACTACTCTAGAAAGACCTGGATTTATTTTCTTAAGTGTAAAGAGTCAACAAAAATCCTTAAAAGGTTTAAGGAGTTCAAAGCTCTCACTGAAAACTTCTCCAGGAAGAAAATCAAAATTCTTAGGACAGACAATGGGAAGGAATACACCTCTGAAATCTTTAAAGAATTTTGCATAAATGCTGGG
Source organism: Sequoiadendron giganteum (assembly GCA_007115665.2). NCBI lineage: Eukaryota > Viridiplantae > Streptophyta > Pinopsida > Cupressales > Cupressaceae > Sequoiadendron > Sequoiadendron giganteum. The sequence continues at coordinate 834,124,974 of CM021102.1, forward strand.
ATTAAGAGGGAGTTTATAGTAGCCTACAACCCTCAACAAAATGGTGTTGCTGAAAGAAAAAATAGAACTATTGTAGAAGCTGCAAAAGCAATATTATTTGACCAAAACATAGAAACCTCATTCTGGGCAGAAGCCTCTAGAACTGCTGTTTGCATCCAAAATAGATGTCCACATTCTCATCTAGACAACAAGACTCTTTTGAAGAAACTTTCACTGGTATAAAACCTGACATTAGTCACTTAAGGATCTTTGGTTGCTTGGTTTACATTCATGTACCTAAAGAAAAGAGATTCAAACTAGAACCTTTTGGAAAGAAAGGGGTATTTGTGGGATATAGTGAAACCTCCAAAGCCTACAGGATATTCATACCTGGGCATAAAGAAATTGAACTAAGCAAAGATGTCATCTTTGAAGAAAACCTTGCATTCAAAAGGGCAAGGAGTTCAAGTGAGATAATGACAATAGCAAGAAGAGACCACTTTGGGCTAGGAAAATGATTAAAGAAGCTGAGAATCATGCAGCACCCAAGGGAACCTTTAGGGAAAGTAAGAGACCCAAAAGGTTCTCAAGCTATGTTGCCCTAATGAATGAAACCATCAATTCAAAACCCACTAGTGTTACAAAAGCCTTCAAACATCAAGTATGGAAGGATGCAATGACAAAAGAGTATTGGTCCATTTTGAAAAATGATGTATGGGATATAGTGCCTAGACCAAAAGAGAAATTTGTTGTCTCTTCCAAATGGCTCTTCAAAATCAAACATGCTGCTGATGGCAGTATAGAAAAACACAAGGCATGCTTTGTGGCCAGAGGTTTTTCACAAAAGGAAGGCATTGATTATGAAGAAACATTTGCACCTGTTGCTCGGTACACATCTGTGAGAGCAGTGATAGCTATTGCAGCAGCTAAAGGTTGGAAGATCCATCAAATGGATGTGAAAATTGCCTTCCTGAATGAGACCATTGAAGAGGAAGTCTATCTAGGGCAGCCTGAAGGTTTTGTGATACATAAACCTGACTCACATGTATGCAGATTAAAGAAAGCTCTAGGTGGACTTAAACAGGCTCCTAGGGCCTGGCATGAAAGAATTGATAGCTATCTCTTGGGACCAGGATTTTCCAAGTATGATGTAGACCCAAATCTTTATTTTAAGGTAATTAAAGGTGATATGCTAATAATTATTTTATATGTTGATGACCTATTGATAACAGGAGAAGATCACCTCATTGCTCAAGGAAAGAAGGATCTAACTTCAAAATTTGACATGAAAGACTTGGGCATTTTACATTACTTCCTGGGTTTAGAAGACTGGCAGAAATCAAATGGCATCATACTAAATCAAGGAAAGTATACTATTGATACTCTGAAGAGATTTGGGATGTTGGATTGTAGACCCATGTCTACACCTATGGAAACCAACCTACACAAACTAAAAGAAGCAGCAACAAAATCAAGTTTGTAGATCCCACTCTATATAGACAAATAATTGGATCATTGATGTACCTGGTTAACACCAGACTTGATATTTGCTATGCAGTGAATGCTCTTAGCCAGTTCATGTGTGAGCCAAATGAAATTCACCTTATGGCTGTGAAACACATATTAAGATATCTTCAAGGCACTATTGGATATGGTCTTCTTTACAGAAATGAACAACTAGATTTACATGGATACTCTGATTCAGATTGGGCTGGAAGTGTAACCAATTGGAAAAGCACATCAGGATGTTGCTTCAGTTTAGGATTGGCTATGATCTCTTTGATCAGCAGAAAACAGTCTTCAGTAGCACAAAGCTCGACAAAAGCTGAATATATTGCAGCCTCTATGGGGGCATGAGAAGCAGTATGGCTCCGAAAACTGCTAGTGGGACTATTCGGTGAGCCCTTGAATCCTACTGTTATCTATTGTGATAATCAAAGTTGCATCAAGCTTTCAGTAAATCCAGTATTCCATGATAGATCTAAGCATATTGAGATCCCTTACCACTATGTAAGAGACATGGTAGAAAGGAATGTGATCCAGTTGGAGTATATTAGTACAAATGATCAAACAACAAACATTCTCACCAAGCCTCTCTCTAGAGTTAAAGTTGAACACTTCAGGAAGAAACTTGGTATGGTTGAAATGTAATTTGATATTGTGATTGAGATTCAAATTGTTTAGTTGTACTAATATATTTAAAGATGTTTAATGTGTAAACTCTTTTGTCATGTGTGTGACTCCATGACTTTATGGGCCCTCTATCCCCCTATGTACATTATTGAAAGGTGACGATCTTTCTAATAATGAACACTTGTATTTGACATTGTAAAGTGACGATTCTACAATGATGAGTTGAACTATCATGATAGATATCATGTGACTTGATATCTGTGGACATATCATGATAGTATCTCGTGGACATTTTGATAGATATCATGAAGGCTTGATGTCAGTTGAAGATCATTATGATCCTTATGAGATAATCATGGTGGATAAATGTATTCGTGGATATGCCATGAATTTTATGGTAGACATCATGAGACTTGATGTCAGTGCACATACCATAATGAAGATGTGTTATGAAAAATGTCATGTGACTTGACAAATTGTTTGGAGCATTTCATATCTTCTGATATCACGAGTTAGTTGATATCACTATATACTTGGTTGAAATTATCTTCCCTAGCTAAGAGGGAGTGTTGAAGATAGGTAGCTTCAGTCAGATATAAATGATGATTGCAGTCATGCATCATCATCATTTATATTAGATCACCTTCATCCAAGTAAATCGAAATATTCTTTTGAGGATATAATTTATATGTATGCAAAACAAATCGAACTTAAATTGTGTTCGCTATTTTAAGTTGGCAAATTCGTTTGTTAAAAGGGATGAACTTAGACACGTCCCATGAGAGACACATCTCATAAGACGCGGCCTTGCTAAAGTCGTATCTCTTTTGAGACTTAGACGTGACTCCCCACTCCATACTTAATATGGTTCGATCCATAGTTGGCTCACTCGCCAAAAAATCGCGAGTTTTTTTCAGAAATGAGTTTTTACGAGTTTTACTCGCAAAAAGTACAATCCGTACTTTTTGGAAAAACTCCCCTGAAAAACTCGCGAGTTTTTTAAAAAAACCTGCGCGGCCTGTGTCTTATGTCCGCGGCCGGCCAAAACGTCATTGTCATTTCATTTTGTCACTTGTTTTCACTCTTAGCAGAGAAAAAACCTTGCCCAAAGCATTTTGCACTATTTATCTGTGATTTTGCATCGAGGAGACGAGATTTGAAGGGGATTTTCATCAGATTTCGAAGGCAAATTGGATTTCCAGGTAGGTTTTCTAATTTTTCTTGTTCTTGTTCTTTTTTTTCATTTTTTCTTCTTTTTTGTTGATTGTATGTTTAAAAAACATCATGAATGAACTATAAAACAAATTCAAATATATTTATATGTTTAAAAGAAGATTTAGATTCAACAAAACAAGAATTTGTGACACTTTTTTATGATTTTTTTATATATTTTGTTGATTTTTTCATTTTTTTCAAATTTTCTTCAAACTCTAGTTATTTTTTGTAATTTTGATTCTTCTTGTTTGTTGAAAACATGTTTAAATTTATATATTCTTAATTTGTTACTAATTTAAAGTAGTTTTCTGATTTTTACATTTTTTTCACATTTTTTTGTAACCCTAGTTTATTATTTTCTTTTTTTAATCCATTTTTTTTGATGAAAAATTGAAAATGTTTAGAGTTTAGACTTTAGAATCTTAAATTAGTTTACTATTTAGAATCTTAGATTAGTTTAGAATCTATTTTGAAATTTTCAATTTTGATTTAATCTAATTTAGCTTGTTTTTAAAATTTCTATCAAAAAACTAACAAGTTGTGATTTCACTTTGTGTGTGTACTGTGTAGGTAACAGGTTAATTGATCATGGCTTCTGAATCCGCTTCTACCCCTACCTCAGCCCCATCCGTGCCTGGGAGTGGGGAATATGTAGGCACTCGTCCAAAAGGAGCTAGAGATCCCGCTTGGAGATATGCATATGAAGGACCAGAACCTGGATCAGTGTATTGCATTAGATGTAAAGAAATTTACCGTGGAGGCATCACTTGCCTCAAATACCACCTTGCAGGCATCCCTAGACGTGATGCTAAGGCTTGCATAAACACCAATGAGGAAATCAAAAGACAAATGAATGCAATACTTTCCGCTGCAGAAGAAAAAAAGATGCAAAAAGCGAAGGCAAAAGCAGCAATGCAAGCTGCCATAGCTTCTTCTCAAGGTGTTGCAAGTGCAGACAACCTTCACTCACTGTCAAATGATGATGATGTAGTAGCCGACATAGTGGGTTCTCTTCGTGGTCCACGTGTGCAAAGGCAACCCACCACCACCACCATGCCTTCATCTTCCTCTACTAGAGTACCAGTGGTAGGATCAACACAGACACCTAGAGCCACAGGTTCACATATTGGTGATTTTTTTGTGCCTAGAAACACACCTGGTGCACAACCTTCTTTAGAGGCAACTGGGTGGAATAAGGAGGTGCGTGAGCATGCAGATGTTGCTTGTGCCGATTTTTGGTACTTCAACAACATCCCTTTCAATGTGGCAAGCTCACCTTATTGGGACAATTTGGTGACCGCATTGACAGTTGTAGGGAAAGGCTACAAGGCGCCTTCGCGCAAAGAATTGAGTGGAAGGTTAGAAATTAGTTTATGTTCTTTAATTTAATTTTATGTTTCTTAAGTTTAATTTATGATTAATTTAAGTTATTTTTTTGTTTACAAATTAAATTTGTGTACTTAATTTCACTTTGTACTTGTAGGTTGCTTTCTAATGCTACTGAAAGAGCAAAGGCAGTGATACAAGAACAAAAAGAAGAATGGCAACAATATGGCTGCACTATTCTTTCTGATGGGTGGACGGATGGAAAAAACCGTACCATCATAAATTTTTTGGTTTCTTGCAAAAATGAGGTGGTGTTCTTGAAATCCGTAGATGCCTCCAACATAGTAAAAAATGCAGAAAATTTGGCTAGAATGTTGGAGCAAGTGTGCATGGAGGTTGGGCTTAAAAATGTCGTGCAAATCATAACTGACAATGCAACGGCATATGTGGCACCCGGAAGAATCCTCCAAGATAGACACCAAACAATTTTTTGGACACCATGTGCTGCCCATGTCCTTGACCTTCTTTTGGAGGACATAGGAAAATTACATTGGGTCACACCGATTGTAGAGGATGGAAGAAGGATCACTAAATACATCTACAATCACCCTTGGGTTCTTAGCTTGATGAGGGAGCACACCAATGGGAGAGACTTGGTGAGACCTGGTGTGACAAGGTTTGCAACGGTTTTCTTAACGTTGCAAAGCATTCTTGGCGCATTGACGGCTTTGAAACAAATGTTTGTGAGTCAAGCATGGATAGACTCACCTTATTCAAAGAAGCCGGAAGGAGAAAGAGTTGCAAGCATTGTCTTCGAGCCCCTCTTTGCACAAAGAGCAACAGAGATTGTGAAGGTAACTTCAAAACTTTGAGTTTGAATCTAAATTCAAATTGAACATTTTCTTAAAGTTAATGTCTTTCATTGTAAATTTGTAAATTACTAAATTGTAACTCTAATAGTTTTTTGCATTTTTAAATTTATATTGTAGGTGTCAGAGCCCTTGGTTAGAGTGCTCCGTTTGGTGGATGGGGATCAAACCCTAATGGGTTATCTTTATGAGGCCATGGATAGGGCCAAGGAGGCTATTAGAAATTATTATAAGGGGGACAACCTCAAGTTTGATCCCATTTGGGAGATTATTGACAGGAGGTGGAACAATCAACTCCACCAACCTATCCATGCAACAGGGTACTTCTTGAACCCCCATTTCATCCATTCAGGCACCTATATAGATCCTACTGGAGAGGTTATGGAGGGCCTCACTACTTGCATTCAGCGGATGACATCCACGCTTGATGAGGCAGACTGCATTGTTAATGAATTGCAAAGTTACAGGGAAAAAAGGGGTGTACTCTTCTCTTCAGACTTGGCAAAGAGAGCAGTATCTAGGCTGCCACCAGGTATAAAATTTGAAATTTACAAGTTACAAAAATGAAAATTTGATAGCTACAAGTTACAAGTTACAATTTTCTAACTCTTTCTTCTTTTTTTTGTAGATGTTTGGTGGACACATTGGGGTGGAAAAACTCCACATCTTCAAAACTTTGCCCTCCGTGTTTTGAGCCAGCCTTGTAGTTCATCCAATTGTGAGCGCAATTGGAATTTGTTTGAGGCCATCCACACAAAGAAGAGGAACAAACTCGCTCAAAAACGCCTCAATGACCTTGTCTATGTGCAATATAATCTTCGATTGCGCATAAAAAAGGTAGAGGAGATATCATATGATGATCCAATTGATTTGGAGGAGATAGATCCATACAGTGATTGGACAGGGCGAGGGGAGCAACCTCCATTGTTTACCGAGGATGAGATTTATGATTTAGAGCGACAGGCAATGGAGGAGGGTGGATTTACATTCTCATTGGATGACCTTGAGGATGATCCTGAGGAGGAGTCATTGCCAGTGCCACCACCAGCAGCTGCAGGAGGATCTACATCTAGGATGGAGGTTGAGGAGCCACAGGCACAGCAGGAGCGGAGTCCTATGATTACACGGACACCCTCTTCCGGTCCCATACTGAGATCTAGACATGGGAAGAGGAAGATGTGATTCATGTGAATTTGTAAAAACTGAAATATATTAATGTTTATGACATATGTAGTATTTACTTTCAGTTTTACAAAAACAATTTGCTATTTCATTTTGTTTCAGACTATTATCATATCAGCACATTGAGCATTCCACATGAGGATGCCATTTTGTATCCAATTTCTTTCAAATCAATCAAATATAGCTTGTTTCTTATATGTACTCATTTATTGACTCATTGGATGCATCTTATCTTTGAATTTTGCAAAAAAAAAGCGTTTTTAGTGAAGTTCAAGCAATTTTTTAAGTTCCCGAGTTTTTTGCCGAGTTTTTACCGAGTTTTTGCCGAGCCGAGTTTTTCGGGCTTGCCGAGTACTTGAAAATGCCGAGTTTTCCAACTATGGTTCGATCACTCAAGCAAATATAGAAATTGATAAATGTTCTGCATTTGAGCATTCACAGCAAAGAAGAATTCAGACATAGTTGTAGGATAGAAATTCACAAGTAGTCTTCACATCTGTAGTTCTTCATCTTGAATTTGATCTGCCAAATTTGATTGAATTTAACAAATGGGAACAACCCATTGACTTCAAAATCATTAGTTTCGAAGAGTTGAATTATAAATGTCTCAGCCTATTCAAAGTCATGATCTTCTTTTGGATTAACTATGAGCCCCACATCAAAGTAACTCCATGGTACGCAAAGGATACATCTGATCAAGAGGTCCCAAAAAATTGCTCATAGTTAGATGTATCGTCATGTATGATGTGTTCTATCTTGGATATTATGTCATCCTTGAGTCTCTGAATCTTGCCAAACAGATTGTAATCTTCATCCATTGTTCACAGACCTGCCAATCCAATCCAATCTTGCATGATTCCATCATATGTGATCAATTGATCTAGCAATTTTCTCTGATCATTAGTTGGTTATTCTTTTGGCACTAATTGCTGAACCAAACCATTTCTAGGCAAGGGCTATATCCAACGAGCAATATACTCCCTTAATTCTTTGAACTCAGCTTTGGGTGCAGCCGTGTCTTCACCATCTGATTATGTTATATCTCAGGGTTGTTATCTACTTAGATCTAGGTTTCTTTGACCTTAATTTTTCTCTTTTCCTTTGGACTGACAAAGTTTTGAACTGGCGGCTCCTTTAGATGCATACATAGACCAATAACACACCTACCACCATTCACTTATAACGTAGACATAAATTTCTGAATCTCAACTGATCAATGCACCAGAATCATCAAGCTTGCAAATCTATAACAGCTTTAAATTTATCCAAAGTATATAACATTGAATTGAAATCTGAAAACAGACATTAATATTCACAAAAGTAGGTTTACACATACACCATGCTGGTTGCTGTTGTCATAAGATAGAAATCTGCCAGTACAGCAGCTGGCAATCTGGCCAGATCAGCAGATCTCATGAAATTAATGCCGAGTAATCTTGTTAACAGTACATCAGACTTACTGCACTGTAATCTGCCCAGGCCTTGCATGTAGGTGGAAAATTGCCAGATCTGGATCCCTCCATGACTGGTTGTGGTTGGTTTATGTCGCCTGGTAAATCATCAATTAATAATTTAATTGCCAGCAGATGACATGTTGAACTCCTCTTTCTCGGCAGTAATTCTCTTGTATCTGTCTGCAGTGGAACTGCCTGGAGTTGCTACAATGTGGCCTTGTGGGTTATATGGCTGGGTGCAGGAACTTAGGACACTCCCAGGTCAGTAAATTCCTCCAATACGACCTTTGTCCTGAGATACAAACAATATCGATTCAGCTCACTTGCATATCCTGATCTGGAAATGCTCAAGGAGGCTTGGGGTTTCGTCCTCACCTCAAATGGATTTGTAACAAAGGCTTGCGTCCTTGTGCCAAACTGAAAACTCTCAAACTGAAAAATCAGTAAATTTCCATCGATCCAAATGGTGCCCAGAAGCAGCAACTTATACTTGATAGAGGATGGATACAAGCCCAAAATGGGGCGCTCAGCTTTTGATTTTGAAATTCACCTTAGGGCGCCAAAATTTAAATTTATAATTCACTTTGCCTTATTTTATTTTTATTATTTATATTTTATATTAAATATATAAACTTTGAAATTCACAAGGTCCTAAATTGGGTGCCAATAAATAAAATTTGAAAATATTTTATTTATTGCTAATAACTTAATAATATTAATATTATTATTATTTAATAACATTATTAATATAGTGTTTAAAAACACTTTTTTAGTATATTAAAAATATTTTCATTTTATCTCAGCAGAGGGGACATGACAGATTACCCTCTCTCTGACACTACCTGAGGCAATCTACAATAATTCAAGTCTCCTGCCTTGAGTGCTGGACCAAATCAGTTTGTACCACATGAAAGTCAGAGACTTCTACCTCGTGATCTGCTCTTCCCTCAGGTGGAATTGCTGTTTCAGCAATGATGTCTTAGAGAGCTCTTCAATCTTGACTGCTTTTTTGGTTTCTTCAATATTGTATCAGACACCCTCTTTTCATTGAAAAGCATAAAACAGGTATCCATCCATATTTTTGGTAGTTACAGCAGTAGGGAAATTATAAAGACCTGTCTGGATTGGAAATAGAACACCTGTTTTATGCCTCTCTCAAAAGAAAATGAGCCTCTAACAATTGTCGATATTACTCGTGGTGCACCTAAGTTCCATAAGGATGACATTCCTCTGATGGCCATTTTTGACACTACCAACTCTCCAAGTGGTGGCCTTCTTGGCAAAAAAAAAAATCACCCCTCTCATAGGTAAGACAACCTCCTTTATCAAGGGCTCACATATTGTTGAGTTCATGAAGGACAAAAAAGTTAACGGGGATGATATCCTTGTCAGTTTTGATGACATATCTCTCTTCACCAAAGTCTAAATTGATGTGGCTATTAAAATTGTAAGACACAAGATGGATCTTGAAGTTGAGACAACTTCCTAACTTCCTAAGTGGAGTTGTCTATGAACAATCTAATGGGGTTGCCATGGTTCACCTCTTTCTCCTGTAGTTGCCAATCTTTTCATGGAACATTTTGAAGACAGGATCCCAATTCCTTCCCCCTCAAACTTAGATGTTAGAAATTCTGAAATACTACATAGATGATACCAACTGTTGTTGGCAACACGGCCTACATAAACCAGAACAAGTCCACTGTTGGAAATGTTGTCATTGACGTCAAAGGGAAATTGATGGATATTAGTCTAGATACATAATCATGATTTGGAAATCATTTAAGGATTCATGATCTTGTTCAAAGTACATTGTGTGCCCTTTGAGCAAAGTCTAAGAGATGATGTAAAATCCCCACTATTGATATTGAAGTAATTTTCTAAGGAAGACATAAGTACATTATATAGATCATTTTAACTGGAAATATCAGTGACCAATTTTTATAATAGGAGCCTAAAAAGGCAGCGACTACATAGTGAAGTAAGAACAGCAGTTGAAATAATTATCATTTTCAAAAATAGTGAGTATTACATAAAACTGTGATTAGTATTTTAAATTTATGAAGGTGCAGCAATTAAAATATAAAGGGGCGAATTTCCAAGATAAAGAAAATGGCAGCTGTCATTAGGAAATTGAATACAGAACGCTGAGAACATTTGTTCTGTGGGGAAATCTTTAATGAGATTGTCGGTTGATTTTATCCTTTATGTTGGCTCAGAAAATTTATTAGATCCTGTTAATCCTCTTTAGGCTTTCTTCTGTGTTCTGTTCTAAGATAGACATCAAATGGCTGAATTCTGGAAAGATACAGTAGATGATGGTGTTGAGATTATTAATCAGGCATCAGCAGAAGGATATTTTGAGCTTCCTAATGTTCAGACTCAACTTCAGCCTACTGAAGGGGAAATTACAGGCGAAGAATCTTCAGACATTCAAGTAACAGAAGAGGCTATCCAAGGTACTGTTTCAACTTATAAGCCTCGTACTCTTAAGGCTGAAAGTGTTTATAAGAAATCTATATTAAAACGAAATATTCTCAAAAATTTGGTTCATCATTCTACTTTTAAACAGTTTATCAAGCCTAGGATTAAAGTTATTGAGTTTACTTGAGAATATGACCCATCTAAGACTTTTCAGACCAAGCTCCTTCCGATATTTCCAAAATCTGAAATTGACTATATTAGAGCCCATGCTGATATGAATTTTATACACTTTGGGGCAATACTAGTATACACAAGATCTAACATAAACTAGTATTGCCTCAAAGTGCATAAAATTCACATCAGTATGGGCTCTAATATAGTCAATTTCAGATTTTCGAAATATCGGAAGGAGCTTGGTCTGAAAAGTCTTAGAAGGGGCATATTCTAAAGTTAATAACTTTAATCCTAGGCTTGATAAACTGTTTACAAGCAGAATGATGAACCAAATTTTTGAGAATATTTGGTTTAAATATAAATTTCTTATAAACACTTTCAGCCTTAAGAGTAGGAGGCTTTTCTCCTTCAGTAGGCTGAACATTAGGAAGCTCAAAATATCCTTCTGCTGATGCATGATTAATAATCTCAATACCATCATCTACTGTGGCTTTCTGGAATTCAGCCATTTGACGTCTATCTTAGAAAAAAACATAGAAGGAAGCCTTAAGAGGATTAACGGGATCTAATAAATTTTCTAAGCCAACATAAAGGATAAAATCAACCGACAATCTCATAAGAGATTTTCCCCACAGAACAAATGTTCTCAGTGTTCTGTATTCAATTTCCTAATGACAGACAGGCTAACCAGGGCTCTGTTTCCACAAGATAATAGGAAGATTTTTAAAAGGAAACAATGGAGGAGGTTGTAGGCCGAATGGCTACGGCTTCTAATATTACTGGAACAGATATTACAGGGCTTCAGATATTATAAGACTTATAAGCAATTTTCTGATTCTCCAGTTCGCACGAAGTGCAAGACAGAGCATACGATTGCTTAGACACTCTAAGACTTAAGATGCCCAAATGGCTCCCTTAAGGCCTTATTTATAGATCCTATGACCTATAGATCCGGTGACTACCGAATCTTACTTAGTCTACTAGGTAAACTGGTTAATGTGAGTGGAGGAATATTGTGAAGAAATTACTAAATGATATAAATGGTCGACCTTGTTTCCATCCTTATGGAAAGATTTAAGAGAAGGCGGCGCTGAGGTTCAAATATATAAGGCTGACCTCATTAATTTCAATCATATAGCAGATATTAATGATAGAGGAGTTAGACTGCAATAAGAATGTGCAGCAATCATACTCTGCAGAAGAATTATGAATTATTTACACCATTAAATGAGCAGCAAGAGAGGGCAGCGAATAAATTCAATTAAAAGCAGTGACTGATTTTGTAATGAAGTTAATTAAAATGGCAAACTAAAAGGTACAATTTAAATAATGGAAAGCTGCGATCCAATTGAGGATACATCCATTTAATGAATAGACACATCCCTCAGTGAAATAGAGTGATATAAATAAAGGTTGAAGTGAGAAACGAAAAAAACAAGTAATTCAATGAATATTTTCAGAACATAAGGAAGAGTATAAGCAGAAGTATGAAAACTGATTTGTATTGAAGTCAATTATGCAATGAAAGGAAATAATCTATACTAGTGAAATGGATTAAAAATATTCAGATTTGAGAAGGAAGAAATTGATGATTTATTCAGACTTGTGAGGACTATGAAAGAATCTATAATTTGATCAGATTTGTGTGAAAGAGATATTGTGCAAAATAGTGATATTTGAGTGTGGATGAGATTTGAGGAGAAAGTTCCTGAATTGAATTAGATTTGAAATTGGATCAGATTCGAGATTTGCGAGCAGATTTATAAGGAAGGGAGTTTGGATCAGATTTGTGGGGCTTGAAGCCTATCAAGTTGAGGTTGTAGCCTCTAGTTGGGTTGGAGCTCAGTTGTGTGGGGAGGTTGAAGCCTCTAATAAGTTGGAGCCTAATTTTGTCAAGTGCGATTGGAATCTCTAGTAGGTTGGAGCCTACAAGAAAAGGAAGTTATTTATGTATATATAAGCAAAATTGTGCCGTGGTTTTCTCCCGAAAGGGTTTCCACATAAATCATGTGTTCTCATTGTGTACTTAATTGCTAAATATTGCATATGAGTAGCTGATATAATTGGTTAAGTTTTGAAAAGTAAAAGATTGTTAGATATTGAATCACTCCCACCTCCATCCCGCCCCCCTCCCCCTCATCTCAGTATCACCGTGTGCTGATCAATACTCCCACTTAAACATTATTACCAGTAGCATCAAGTTCATGGAAGAACTTGAACATGATAATAAACTCCACTTCCTTGACATTCATCTCTTTTGCAAACTTGACAATTCTCAATCCTATCAAGTTTATAGAAAAGTCACACACAAAAACCTTTATTGGCATGCATCTTCTCACCACCACCCAGCCCAAAAGGCAAAGGTCCTTAAAACTCCTGCAACTAGAGCTTTTCAAATTTGTGATGAGGAGGAACACATTGCATAGGAAATTGATCATTTGATCAGAGCTTTTAAATTGAATGGGTTCAAGTCTAAACACATTTCTAGAGTATTTAAACAAGCCAAAATTATTAGTACCTCCCAAAAATAATGATTTCTCCTTGGATATCCCAATTGCTACCTATATCTATGTCAAGTGTAAATATTAAAAAAACCAGAAAAAACTCCCTAAGAGTTGTAACATGGAAAGAAAGAAAAACAAATTCAAGAGGATTTGTGCAAATGAACAATGGATAGTAAACTTACCTCAAATGATGTAGTTTTGATGCACTCTTGTCTATGTAGTTTTGATGCTCTCTTGTCTTCTTCTCATTGCTTTTCTCTTCTCTTCTCACTGATGTCCTCTTTCTTTGTCTTATTCTCACAAAATGCAAAATTGTTAAGGGAGTATTTATTTTTGGGTTTTAGTGTCCTTGTTTTAGGTTTATGGTTGTTATCAAGGGGTGTGGATGTCCCTTGACATTTCTTTCCGTTTTTGGGCATTTTTCTAACATATTGGGCACATTTTTGGTTTTTTATGGGGAAGGGAATGGCAGGGGGATGTTTCCTACTTTTCCCAACGTCATCGAAATATTTCCGATAGGGGACTGTTGGAGTAAACAAGTCATTATCTGATAATTAATTAATCATCAGTTAATTATTAGAGGCTTTTTTACTTTAGTTCACTTAAGCTAAACTTAGGAGTTGATTATTTAATCTTTAGTTTGACTCTTATTATTAGATTAGACTAAATTTAGGACAAGTTGTCTCATTGCATGAGATTATCACACTTGTCTCTATCTTGTTAATCCACATGTAGGGTTTGCTCGTGCTTTGCTTATATAAGCATGCACATTCATTTGTAAATTCATCCAGGTTATTCGCATCAATAATAATTCTCAGGTTATTGAGCACAATCTAGCTTTTGATCTTCTCTATTGTGATAGGTAATTGCTTGTAGGTGTTTCATGGGAGTTGTGGGTTGAATCAGTCAATTCCAACATGGTATCAGAGCCCGGATTTGCAACCCCCTATTCAATTTTTGAAGAGATCTGGCTTTGAGCTTTTTTTTGGTGCGTCCTGGAGCAAATTGACCTCACCATCGTGATCAGGAGGCCAATTGCGCAAATTTTGACATATAATTCGACTATTTTCTGTTTAGGAGCAGAAAAAACAATTTTTTTTGGGGTTCTAGAGGCCGTACGACCTCCAAAACCCTCGTCCCTATGGTGATTTTTTCAAAAAAAAAACCAAAAAACAACACCATACAAAGCGCCCCCTATTCAAAACCACCGCGCCGCCCTCTAGCCACCATCGGAGTGGCACTAACAAGCCGCGCTGCCAGACTGCACAACGCCACCCATTCTCAACTAACAGAGCGGTGTTGTGCAGTGGCGTTGACATAAATCCCCACCGTCGCCCCTGTTTAAAAGTCCACCTCCAGGTTTAGCCCTTGAGGGCTTTGCATGCAGCTGCGCGGTCATATGAGTGCCCGACACCTAATCTTTGGGCCCCTGCTGCCTTTAGCTCTTGCAATGGTCAAGTGAGTGACTAGGAGTCCCACCGCAGCCCCCAAGCGCCAACCCCTTGGTCTGTGATAGGACCAGAGGCTATTTTTTTTAGCCCCCAATGCACCTTGAGAGCCAAATTGGGCATTTTGGAGCAGTTTTAGTAAATCAAGCATAAATCATACATATGATCTCCGTTTTTCGAAAATGAGATATCGTTGGAAAGGTGATTTTGACGCTGATCTAGTGGTGCCAGTAATTTTTTCAGATTTTGCACTTGTTTTATTGTACAGGCCTTTGAAGTCAGATCAACTGTTTTCACTCTGGAGGGCATAACTTTTGCCTCGTTTATTGGATTTCAACGATTCAAGCGGCGTCAAAAAGCTGATTCAATCCTCTACACAGATATAAGGCCTATTTTCCCAAAACGTTAACTAGGTATTTCTTATTTCAATCAGATCTTAGATCTTCCATTTCGGGTTATTTTCTTTGAAAACACGCAAAATAGGTCAAATTTTTGGGATTCAAAGGGGATTTTTTTTGCATTGAGGTGGTCTATACTATTGCATCAGTTCATTATAGTATTCTTTCACCATGAATCAATCCCGTATTTCTCTACTTACTCCATACAACTATTATAGTTGGAAATCACAAATTGAGATAAATCTGAAGAATGTAGGGCTACACAGGGTTACCATGGGTACAAAACTTGAACCTGCAGGTGCTGCTGAGAAGAGAAAGTGGTTTAACAGAAGTGGTGAAGCTTTTGGTACATTATGCCAATCAATGTCTCTTGATCTTCTCTTTCATGTTGAATCTTGCACCACACCTAATCAGATTTGGACTCAATTGGAGTCCTTGTTTGGGAAGCAAGATACTATGAGAGGATTTCAGTTGGAGAATGAACTTATCTATTTGGCTTCTCGAGATTTTGATAAAATTCAGGACTTCTTCACCAAACTCAAGTCTCTCAGATTACAGTTGAAACGGTGTGGTATTGAGAAGAATGACACTCGGTTCTTTCTATCCTTGCCAAGCTTGGTCTTGATTATTTTGTTTTTGTTTCTATCTTCTATGCCACAAAAGATGCGCTTGGCATCGGATTCACTATGCCTTCACTTGATGATTTTGCTAAATCTCTCACTCAGGAGCAGGCAAAGTTGGTATAGATGGGCTCATTGAAATCTCCGACATATAAGGCTCTTATTGCATCTCTAGGCACTTCAGATCAAAAGTCTTCTAATGGTAAAGGCAAGAAACCAAAGCAAAAGGATTCCAAGTACAATGAGCAAGCCAAGGAATCAAAATCACGTGATACATCAAATTCTTCTACCTCTTCAAAGAGGATTCATTCAAGAAGGATCGATCTACATGTGCATATTACACGAAGATAGGACATGATGAGCATCAGTGTTATGCAAAGCAGATTGATGAGTTGAAACAACTTCTTCAAAAGAACAAAATTCAATTGCTTTCATCCTCTTCCTCCACAACATCACCTTCACAAACAGGGTTAGTCGAAATGGCATGTGGCGAAGACAAAAAGAAGAAAGGCCATGCTCTCCTTGCATCCACAAATCTTCAGTCTAACAAATGGCTTCTTGATTTAGGAGCCTCACATCACATGGCTGCATCTTCGGGTATGTACTCTTCGTATGAGCCTTGCTCTTTGCCACAAATTTTGATGGGGAACAACACATACATGAGTGTTACTGGGAAAGGATCCATAGATGTTGATGATGGCACATTTCACAATGTACTTTGTGTCCCTTCATTGACTTCTAATCTCCTTTCCATCTACCAGATTGCACATAGTGGGGCAGGTAAGATCGTAGAGTTCACACCTGATTCAGTGCTTATCAGAGATCTACATACTAGAGATATTCTTGCAGTTGGGACTGTAGATCATGCCTCTCGATTGTATGCATTCTCACATTTTTCTCCAGATGAGCAAGCACCATCATTGACTGATCCTCACTCTCATGCATCTTGAGTGGATCAGATATCTAAGGAGAGGTTTGGTCACTTGAACCTTTGTGTATTTCCATCGTCCACTTTGGTTCCTGAGACTTGTGTTGAGCTTCTTCCTCCAACACCTCCTGCATCTTCAGAGTTCAATTCTTTTCAATAGGACGTGTCCAGTCTTTCAGTTTCAGTTTTGTGGGATGACTACTTGCCAGACATTGCAAAGTTATTCATTGAGTTTCACATTGCTGATCTTGGGGACACCGTTGAGGACATTCACTTCCTCTTCGATGATCAATATGGTCCACCAGTCATCACATCAACATTGCCTTTGGAGGTTGTTCTACTTGCATTTCCATAGTTGTTTGATTCAACTTCATTTGATTCAGACATGTGCACCTTTGATCATTCTTCTATGACATCCATCATGAGACCATTTCTCATGAGAGAGTTTCTTCTTCACATGCCATTGGATGTGTTTCTTCCTAAGGGGAGGAATAATGTTTGTCGTAGTTGGATCATCTTCAAAATCCTTCTTCGAGCATTCGCTTATGGCATAGGAGCTTCTACCTTATGGGGGGGATTCATTGTTGCATCCTTTCTCTCCTATGGGGATGATCTTGTTTGTGCTTATGTGACTGAAGCAGAACTTGGGGGGACTTTTGAGTCCTATTTTTCTTAGTCACATGTATGATTTCATTTTCTTTTATCTCTCTTTTGGAGAGGAGTTTTTCCCATGAGGTTTTCTCCTTTTCTCTAGTTATGAGAGATTTCAGTTGCTTGTACATGGGTACCTTATTAGGCCTTGTAGTCGCGACCCATTTTGCATTCATTTAGCTTCCTTTATCGGTTGTTTAGTTTCTCTCTAAGTTGATCTTAAGGGGGGGTGTTGGAGTAAAGAAGTCATTATTTGATAATTAATTAATCATCAGTTAATTATTAGAGGCTTCTTTACTTTAGTTCACTTAAGCTAAACTTAGGAGTTGAATATTTAATCTTTAGTTTGATTCTTATTATTAGATTAGACTAAATTTAGGACAAGTTGTTTCATTGCATGAGATTATCGCACTTGTCTCTATCTTGTTAATCTACATGTAGGGTTTGCTCGTGCTTTGCTTATATAAGCATGCACATTCATTTGTAAATTCATCCAGGTTATTTGCATCAATAATAATTCTCAGGTTATTGAGCACAATCTAGCTTTTGATCTTCTCTATTGTGATAGGTAATTGCTTGTAGGTGTTTCATGGGAGCTGTGGATTGAATCGGTCAATTCCAATAAGATAAGGTCAAAAACATTAGGGATGCATTCTCAGGGTGCATAATTATTGTAGCGAACTATTATATTAAGATTTTTATTATTAAGTTTTAAATTTGAGGGTATTAAGTTTATTTTCACCTCTCTCATCCTATATTTTTTGCTTGTCATTTTTATCCTTATTTCGATAATTCAATTTTTTAATTTGTAATTTGTCTTTTTTCTTTCTTTTTTTAAATTTAATTATTTTTTATTATCATATAATAGTATTCCTATTATCTTGTTACTGTACTCCTATATTATTATCTCTTTATATTGGTATCTCTTCTGCTTTTATTTTATTAATTTGTTATTGCTGTACTATTTTTCTTATCTTTAAGTTTTTTATTATATTTAAATAGTTATAAATTTATTGTTAGAATATTATATTCTCTATTATTAATGGTCAATATTATACTGTTGCTACAGTAGTTAGTAGTTGAGGTAGTTAGACATCTTAAATGTCTACAGTGCTCTACCTCCTCCATAAATTGTAATCTTTCTCTTTGTTAATTCAAGCAATTTCTAGCCCAAAATTGTTTCATGGTATAAGAGCTGGTTTGAGCTTGTCTCCCTCATGGGATGGCTCAGGATTCTGAGAGGGCTCTTTGTTTTGGTACCGATTTGCAAAGACGGGTTTTTGTGTTCCAACCTGTGAAGGGTTTTGGCTGTCTTCTGGGTGAATTTTGTCTGCAAATTCGTGGGTCTTGTTTACAGGTGGAAAATCGAGGGTTTTGCAAAGAGAAAATTCGTGGGCCACAAAATCAGATTTTCGTCTGATATTTTTTTGGTGAAAATCGCGTTTTTGTGTTCTGAGAAGAAGAAAAAAAGAGTTCATGTCTTTTTTGGGCACGTTTTTCTTCTCCAAATGCATTTTTTCTGTTGGGCATCATTCTCAGAATCATGTTTTTTTTCAGATGGGTTTTCTTTGGCTGCGCGACTTCTAGGCGTGTGTTCTTTCTCTGCGTGATTTCTGCTCTTCTGGGGACGCGTTTGTTCTCTGTGCGTTTTTTCTCTGTCTGGGTGCGCCGTTTTTTCTCAGCCCGCGCGTTTTCTGGCGCGTATCTTTCTCAGTTTGTGGACGCCTTTTTTATTGGATTTTTGGCAGCGTTTTTGGCCGCGTGATATGTCCTTCAGATGTGTGTTTGTGGGCTCTTTTTGGTGGCGCGATTTGAAGTCTTTTTGCGCCATATTTGAACGTGTTTTTTGAATCTGATGGTTGTGTTTTTTTGCAGCTTTGTAGGCACGCGTTTTCTCCATTTCTGGTGACGTATTTTCAAGGGCTGCTTAAATCCGTGTTTTTTTTGACGCGATTTGAAGACATTTTCTCAGTTTCTTGTGGACGCCTAGGGTTTGGCTGCGGATTTTCAAGACATATCTGCAAATTTTGAAGCTCTCATGGCCGCCTAGGGCTTATGGAAATTTCGTCTAGGGTTTTGACCCTCTGTTTCAAGGCGATTTTTTTTTTCGATTGCAGATTCCTTCTGGGTTTTTTGAGATCTCAATTGGGTTGGCCTCTGATTTTTCTGGGTGTCTCAAAGTTCGTGCCTCGAAATCTATGCAACTGGGTGTTGACGAAATTTTCTGGGTAGTCAGAAAATTTTCTGGTTTTTTAGCAACATTTTCTGGGTACTCTTCAAATTTGGGTTTTTAAATATTTTTTGTCCCGAAAAGCAAAAAAAATCTGGTTGTATGGGTTTTAATTTTTTTTTTCGTTTTAAAAAATTCTAGGAGGGTTTATATTTTTCTCCTCAAAAATTAAGAGTTTTTTCTTGTATACCCTAGTCGGGGTTTTTGTTGTTTGGGAGGGCTATCTGGTATTTGGTGTTTACCCTTTTTTTCCGAAAAAAACGATGCTTTGTAATTGGGTTTGGCAATTTTTTCCTCAAAAATCGTGGTTGGTTGCAGTCTGTATTGGTCGCACTTGGAGTTGCTGGGGCGAACATCTGCACCACTAGCTTCTTGCAGTCTATTCTTGGGTTTTATGCTCATCTGCAAAAGTTTTGACGGTTTGCCAATTTATCCTCAAAATCGTGTCCGCTGTTCTTGGTGTGTCTCTAGTTTCAAGGAGGAACAACTCTATTATCCAACATTAGGTTGGACATTTTGTAATGACTTTTGGTCAGTAGTTCTGCAGTTTCTAGGAGGTTTGGTGGTAGACTCATTTCGGTGGCAGAGTCAATGGTAAGCTAAGCTCTTGTCTCTTGTTGCAGAGCTTTCTAAAGAAGGGGGCAGCCTTCTGTGTTTTTTCAGGACGTTTTTTGGTTCTCTTGGTCATTCACATAACATGTTTATTTATATTTAATTATATTTGGAGGACCTTTGCCTTTCTTAATATTTGTTTCTCTTTTAGTTTTTATTAAATGTAATGATGTATTATTCTTTTCAATACGTACTCATGTTTTTAATATTTTTTAATTTTTACTCTCATTTCATTTAATATATTTTTTTCCTTTAGTCCTCTCATTTCCCGCATTTTTTTTCATTCCCCTTGCCCTTCTCTATATTTAGATTGGTTTGCAATCAATTTCACTTTTCCTTCGTTTTGATGATGGATCATTGATTGTGATCCAAAACATTAATGCAAAAAAATCTTACACAGTTAATTCTAGAAACAATTTTACTCATCGTTTTGGATTGTGGAAAAATCATTTCTACTATTACTCTATCAAGAGACTATGATCACTTGTCTAGCTTAAAAGCATATATGGGTAAGATGAGAAGCCACAAACCTTGATATACGAGAAGGTAGGAAATTATATGTACCAATCTGCCCATTCTGAAATTACAACCCTAGATTGCTATGAAAATTTGAAGATTGATATGTAGTTGATCATTCAAGGTTCTTAGTGTACATTAGGTAAGTATCATTGAATCTTTAGTAATGTATCATTGGTTCATCATGTTCTAATTGCAAATGATGCTTATAAATCTGAACTATATTATATTCTCTTACTTTAGTTAGAACAGCAAACTACCTTGATCTGTTCATGCTCTACACTAAGTAGGAGACCATATGGAACTTGTGGGTTTGCTCAAATTGATACAACTGTTAATGAATACATTCACTAATCAAAATGTGCTAGTCAATAAATCTATCTTTCACAAATTGTGCTCATGATGTTGAATGTCCAGCTCTTGAATGTTCATGCCTCTTCTTGTCCAATCACGTAATTAATCAAAGTTGTAAATGTAATCAAATCTTTATCAAATAGGATCCTAAGAAATCTAAGGTTAAAACTAAGGTCTGAAATTCTGTGTGAGAAATTCTAAGTCAAAACCGATTTCCAGATTTCTTCTCTTAATGCCGAATGTACTGATTGCAGAACATTAATAAATTTTGATGTTTGCATATCAATGAGGGAACCATCTTTAATATGTTGGAGACTCGCCTCTAAGGGATGCGTCTCTTGAGAGGACGTGTCTCCACACGTGGACATGTCCCTTTGGGCGCGCGGGTCTCATAGACAACCGACTAACACTCGGTTTAACAAATTTAACACATATATCCTCACATACATGGCGGATATATATTATATGAGTTCCGATTTTATTCAATGCAGATTTTGAATCATCTTTTATTATTTCGAATTTATGCATGCTTATAAATTCGATTAACTTATTTTTCCAGAAATATGTTAAGGGTTAACGTTGATCACATATAAATGATGATGTTGCTATTTAGCAATCATCATTTATATCTGACCGAAGCTATATCTCATTAACAAAAGTGATCCTAATTGAATACTCCTCCTTGAACTTGTTTCTCCTCATGATCTTAGGCAGCCAAGTAGGTCCCTTTGACTCTTTCAATCAATTCTTTGCCACATATTTCTAACAATCTACCAAGTTATCATTCCATGCTTTGTCACAATTGTCCAAATTTATTTCTTGTCCTCATCATATGGTAGCAACCCAAAAGCTTCCTCAAGAAAGTCAGCTCCAAATTTTCCAATAATATCATCATTGGCAGTATGGATTGCCCTCTTCTCTAGGTCATAATGCAAGAAGCAAGCTGTAGCCAATTGTTGGCTTTGAGCAGAAATGAGAAATGTTGTGGCTTTTACAAGCCACTATCCCAAAGTATTCAAACAATTTTGTTACCATATTTGATTTTCTCATCCAAGTTCAATTCTTGCACATTGATGTTCCCTAGTTTTGTATCCTTGATCATAGGATAGTCACTTCCCTATACTAAAAGTGGCTCCATAATTTGGAAATGATATACACCATCATTAAATAAACCAAAAGCTCTATGAAAGCCTAGCAATAAATTTGGCAAACCCTAGGTAATCTTGGTGACTTGAATCTAAATATGGCATAAACTTTCTACCATCAAAGATTCTTGCCAAAACCCTAGCCATTTGCATATCCTCAAGATCAATATTTGAAACCTTAACATGCTTCTTGTGAAGATATTTTTTTATGAATTAGAAAACCTTAACATGGCTACACAAACTTGGAAAGCCATTTGCAAATCCTCAAGATCAATATTTGAAACCTTAACATGCTGCTTGTGAAGATGATTTTTTATGAATTAAAAAACCTTAGCATGGCTACACAAACTTGGAAAACCCTAGGCTTCATTCCTCTTGATGATGGTTTGATGTCAAAACCCTAAGCATCTTCAACATTAAAAAAACATCACACCATGTGAGAGGTCATCTTCTTGGCACAATGTCAACTCCCACATATCCTTTGTATTGAATTTTTATATTTAGGGGGTTCTTCTTGAAGATGGTGTTCAATTCTAGGATGCCATAGTTCCTATATTGAAACTTTTATCAGCTCTCCTTAGCCGGAACAATGAAAGGAGAAAGCAAAGCCTTGAGCGTGATTTATAACTAGAAATTGTGCTCTCATGTTCTCTCAGCCAATTTACCTTCCCATTTTTATTTTTGTCCTTCGCTTGGCCAGTTCATGATTCATGTTTCTGTGGTCTTTTTTCTACTTTTGATTTAATTTTTTAAATTCTCAGCCCTCTTTTGGTGGATTGTGCAATTTGTGTACCACTGCCACTTTTATTAACTTGAAATTTGTCAAAAGCTTGGCTCTCTAGTGCACTATCATGCGATTGATTCTCATATGCCACTTTTTTGTAGTTTTACAAGTTTTAGCCACTCTCGTCTAGTCACATGATTTGGAGTCTTCTGCTGCATTTGACAACTTTCAAGTATTTGACACTCCTTTACATGCTTATGAGTTTTGAAGTCATTCATCACTTTCGTTTTTGGAATATTTTGGATGTTCCTTTAGTTAAGTCACATGATTCTCAAAGGCTTGTAACTTTCATCAATATTTCAACTTCTAAAGGTTTTGTGGTGAATTGAACAATTTGGGTCTCTTGCCACTTTTTTATGCTTGGAATTTTTTGCATTCTAGTGGTTCATCATGTGACTTGCCAAAGGGATGTGAGATTCTGACACTTTTCTCAATTTCTGGCATTTCAATGCTCGGTCATGTGACTTGCATCTTTTGCGCCAAATTTTGACTTGTGAAAGTTTTTGGCAAGCTAGTCTTGCAATTCTTCAAAGCCTCACCAATTTTCTTCTTGCTAGCATAACTTTCTCTTCATGTTCCAATTTTTGCCTCTTTTCATATGTTGGAAATCTTTCATTGTTGGCTACAAAATGACATTGGCTAGAGTTCAACAGAACACAAAAACAAGTAGGGACTTGAGGAGTTCTCAATGATTAGTTTGGTAGGGAATGATCGTGATCTAGGCCCAAAAACAAAATACAAAAACTTCATAATATTACAACAATCTCCAACATCTTAAAAGCAAAACTTTCTTCAAACCAGTCCTATTAGAGGTTGATGCCCTTCTTATGTGATGCCAAATAGGAATGATGAACACAATCTCTCAAAAGTGATGGTGGCAATCAATATATTTAGCACACTTGAATCTATTTCTGACATTTGCAAACTTGGTCTCCAAAAGTGTAGTTTTTTGATTAAAACATGTTCTTGTTCAGAGTCTGGAATCTCTCTATGTAAATTACAAAATAGTATAAAGCATGGGGTTCATAGATACTTAGTGTAGATGTTCTATTGTAATGTAGGTTGGGTTGAAGAGGTTTTTCATTTCTAGCAGGATTTATTGAATTTTTTTGATGTAGTGATGTTTATCTTATTATTTTTCTTTCACATAAGTAGACTGTTTCTTGTAATTTGAAATTTCACTCTTGTTATATTAGTGCATTACAATTATCTTTATAAAGAAAGTGAACAAACCCCGGTGGACCTAACTACAAGATCCTATGTTTCCATCCTTGAGGTACATATTTGATTAAAAGGGCAGATAGGTGCAACCCATATTCAAGGATAGTAAGTTGTGTGAGGGATCCCATGTGCATACAATGCATCACAATCTTAAAATATACTTTCCTTATCTGAATTTGAATTGGATAAAAATATTTTTTCATCATGATGATAGATCATGGAGTGTGATTTGGAATATTGATGCAAAATTTGCAACACAATTTCTTTCAAATGTCTATATGATCAATTCATGGATTGTGAAAACCTTAAGAACTTAATATGATATTATTTTTTACTCTTCAAGTTGAATGACCTGTATTATTTGTTTGTATGATTATAGTTAAAATTTAACATATGCATAGAAAATCCCAGAAATATTTCTTGTCCCTGAAACATTAGTGTTAGGAATGTGTTGTATGCATTGCATAATAGTATAATATTTCTACCTCCTCCATGTGGTCTGTGGGGGACCAGTTTTCAAGGTGAAACATGAGAGAAAGGCATGGTTTTCTTGTTTACGAGATCCCCCAATTGTAGGGTTTGGTTTTGTCTTTAGCTTAAGAGATGCAACTTCTTGTTCGTCCTTTAGCTTAAGAGGTGCACTTTCTTTTTCATCTCTTAGCTTAAGGGGAGTAACTCCCTAATCTTGTCTTTGGTTGGAATGGGGCATTTGATTTCATGGGTGGTTTTCGGTTCATTTTTTGTAAAACCACTTGATGGTTTCCCATTTGTTTTGTGCCTATAAATATGAGCACATGAAATTGTAAAACACACATGTTAGCCCAGAGCACATGATGTTGCTGGCGGATTAGCACTGCAGAAAGATTATTCTGTTGTGAGCATTATTTGTTAATACAGCGAATGGTGTTGTTTTGCTGGATTTTTTCCTGAAGGGTAAATCATTGCGTCATCTTTGAATGTGCTATTGTTTACTTTCTGTTGCATTTCAATTCTGTTAGTATCGCTTCACTTGTAAAAGTTTATCAAGCATCATTAATATTTCCTTTCAATTAGAAGCCCAAATTCTTGGTTCAATCTCTTTTTCTGTTTTGCATTCTACTATGTTTTCTGATGATAGAGGTTAAGATAATGCCCAGTTGCATGAATTAGACCACCATATCAATAACTCTTGTTAGAATGAGAAGTAAAATTGCTTTTAGTGTAATTGAAGATATCGAAAGAACAGTAGTAACACGTGCAATAATGGCATGTGTGATTAAAAAGATATGTACTAATGGTTGAATTATACGTCAATTACTCTTGTTATATTAGTGCATTACAATTATCTTTATAAAGAAAGTGAACAAACCCCGGTGGACCTAACTACAAGATCCTATGTTTCCATCCTTGAGGTACATATTTGATTAAAAGGGCAGATAGGTGCAACCCATATTCAAGGATAGTAAGTTGTGTGAGGGATCCCATGTGCATACAATGCATCACAATCTTAAAATATACTTTCCTTATCTGAATTTGAATTGGATAAAAATATTTTTTCATCATGATGATAGATCATGGAGTGTGATTTGGAATATTGATGCAAAATTTGCAACACAATTTCTTTCAAATGTCTATATGATCAATTCATGGATTGTGAAAACCTTAAGAACTTAATATGATATTATTTTTTACTCTTCAAGTTGAATGACCTGTATTATTTGTTTGTATGATTATAGTTAAAATTTAACATATGCATAGAAAATCCCAGAAATATTTCTTGTCCCTGAAACATTAGTGTTAGGAATGTGTTGTATGCATTGCATAATAGTATAATATTTCTACCTCCTCCATGTGGTCTGTGGGGGACCAGTTTTCAAGGTGAAACATGAGAGAAAGGCATGGTTTTCTTGTTTACGAGATCCCCCAATTGTAGGGTTTGGTTTTGTCTTTAGCTTAAGAGATGCAACTTCTTGTTCGTCCTTTAGCTTAAGAGGTGCACTTTCTTTTTCATCTCTTAGCTTAAGGGGAGTAACTCCCTAATCTTGTCTTTGGTTGGAATGGGGCATTTGATTTCATGGGTGGTTTTCGGTTCATTTTTTGTAAAACCACTTGATGGTTTCCCATTTGTTTTGTGCCTATAAATATGAGCACATGAAATTGTAAAACACACATGTTAGCCCAGAGCACATGATGTTGCTGGCGGATTAGCACTGCAGAAAGATTATTCTGTTGTGAGCATTATTTGTTAATACAGCGAATGGTGTTGTTTTGCTGGATTTTTTCCTGAAGGGTAAATCATTGCGTCATCTTTGAATGTGCTATTGTTTACTTTCTGTTGCATTTCAATTCTGTTAGTATCGCTTCACTTGTAAAAGTTTATCAAGCATCATTAATATTTCCTTTCAATTAGAAGCCCAAATTCTTGGTTCAATCTCTTTTTCTGTTTTGCATTCTACTATGTTTTCTGATGATAGAGGTTAAGATAATGCCCAGTTGCATGAATTAGACCACCATATCAATAACTCTTGTTAGAATGAGAAGTAAAATTGCTTTTAGTGTAATTGAAGATATCGAAAGAACAGTAGTAACACGTGCAATAATGGCATGTGTGATTAAAAAGATATGTACTAATGGTTGAATTATACGTCAATTACCTTGAAAATAGGTACTCTCAAGAATTATGAACAGTAGTTCTTGAGTTTCTGGTAAATTTAGAATAAGATTTATATGTACTGACACGTGGGATTAGAATGTTGGGAAACTGGAGCAGGCAAAGGAGATTAAGTAACAAACAATGAGAAAGGAGTCGGAGAATTTGAATTTGAGACAAAGGGATAGGTTCACTTATTGTTGTTGTGGAGTTGAATATTATAACTGCTGATAATGTTTTCTAGGGATCTGGTATGCTAGTTTAAACTTCTGGGAGACTGACATCTATAATACCAACAAGTGGACTTCATAGTGAAACCCACAGTGCTAAGCTTAGTAGAATAGCTAGTGTATAATTTCATGTGAAGCGTGTAGTCCACTATCGGAGCAGAGCAGGGATAGAGGAACTAAACATTCTAATGTGCTTTTTGTATTTGTTAACTAAGAACATAAACATTTGGATAAAATATAAAATGTTTGAAATATCTTGATAATCTTCACAACAAATGTCATTAAAAAAGCTATGAAGTTACAATCCTTTTTGAGACCTCAAAAAATTCTATATTTGAAGCTTCAGATTCTTTCCATACATTCTCATATTCCACAGTTCAACCTATTTACAATAACGGAAGGTGTTTTATTCAGACATTCCTTGAGGGGGAGCGTGCTGTATATTTAACGAAAGAGACAAGAAATCAAATACTTCAGTCTGCTGCTGAGAGAATAACTGCTCGATATAATGAATTAGCATTGGAGCTTGTGACAGTGGTCGGTATCTTTCAACATTCATCAATTTACTTTTATTGGTATTGGCATCTTAATATAAAAATTAGTGTCTGAAACTGCTCATCTGACCATCTCAGGCAAGAAGGACCGAATCTTCACTACAACGTATAAGGCAGGGTGCTCAGAGAAGAGGAGGCACTGGGACAGATTCCTTAGATGGCAATATATCTAACACGGACAAGAGTTGCATGCAGTTGTTTCTTGATGTTCAGGTATGTTGGTTATGGATTGTTAGTTTTCTTTTTGTATGATCAAACTGCAGGTAAGTTATGTTAAACAGTGCCTTCATTATTAATTTCCTGCATCCCTTTTCTAGATTATCTGTACAGGCTATTACATTAGAAAACCTGAGTCATGACTGTTAGGGCTCTTTGTTTTGTTTTTGGATTCCTTATTTAGACTTTCAATATTGGAGAATCAAGTTTATAGATTTAATGCAGTGAGAATCATAAAATTGTATGCTTGATGAATGACTGTTACACCTACCTTGTTTTGGTGCATGTATAATTTGTATGACAGTATTGTTTTGGGACATAGTGCCTGGAGTATTACCTCTCGTGTAGGATAACATTTAGTATGTGAGAAATTTGTTTGTATTGGTTGTAACAATGAAAACCGAATCACAAATCTTAGCACAAAATTTAGGTTGTCTGAAGTTATTAACCTATAAGTTGTATAATAGTATCAAACATAATAATCAATCATATAATATTATAAAATCATATAGTATAGTATAATATTATATATATATATGTGTGTGTGTGTGTGTGTGTGTGTATGTATGTATGTACATACATACATACATGTATATATATACATACATACATACATGCATATATATATATATATATGCATGCATGTATGTATGTATGTATATATTAACCTATAAGCTGTATAATAATATCAAATATAATAATCAATCATTTAATATATTAATTATATAAATAATAGAATTATATGATATATGCAACCTCATCTCACCTCATTGTCCATTGTATCGCTGTTTTGGTTGTGTTTCCCATTTCTCGTTTTTGGTAATATAGTACACAGCAATGGTGTTTGGATCTTCCAATGTTCAACTTTATAAATAGATATGCCACAACTCTTAATATGTGGATATGCAATCTTTACACAACTGTTCACAGATAAGCAATTTTTGTTGATATTGAAATTTGAAGATCATATTGTACTGAACTCATTTGTTGGTCTGTATCGACTCTAATTTTGATCTATATAGGAAAGAAATCAGTAACATGTTCCATAAATTCAATAATATGCATGCATTTGAAGAATATTTTTAGAGAACTGTATATTTTGTAATGTTTGATAAATATTTTTAGAAAGATTACTTTGTTTGATTTGTTTGGGTCAGCAGTTCCTTGCTTTGTGATGTGCGTTGAATAGTTGTGTTTTGATTATAATTCCAAAACCTTTCGAGATTCTTTCTGGCATTATTGGCATTGCTTTTCTTGTGGATAACAATGACAACTTTAAGAATGTTTGCAATGTTTATGACCCTATGAGGTTTCCAGTGTTTCACACTGTTGGATAATGCATAGTGAACGCTGTTTTCATTTTACTTCTAGTTTATTTGGAGCTTCTTATTTCTCAAATATGTGCTTCTTTAAAGAGTAGGACCTCCACCCATTTTTTTGAAATCTTAATTAACATGTGCTACTCTGAACCTAGAGTTTATTTGGGGTAATGCTTTTAACTAGTATAGTCTCTTCCTATCGCTGTTTTGATTGAACAATGGATTTCTATGCAATGTTTCACAACACGCATTTACAGTTTTACACTTTCTGTGTTTCCTCTTGTTCATTCAAGATTTTTTGGATTGTATTTTATTATTATCATTTATGATCTCAGGAGTATGGACGTCGCCTTTCTTCCATTGGAGTTGTTGCAGCTGAGATCCCTGCTTATACCTCACTGTGGCAGTGCGTGGCTCCTCCAGACAGACAATCATTGATACAGTTTTGATATGTTTTACTATCCTGATCTGAGTTTTTCTAGGCAAATGTTTGAAATTCATTCATGCTGTAATGCGACTACCGGCTTCAAGTTTTCCAAGGTAAGAACAAACTCCTCACATGTGCTTTTTGTTTTGGTGGGAGGATTGCAAGAGGGCTCCATTTGCAAGTTTTAAAACTTGTGTCTTCACAATATTTATGGTGGTTGTGTTTGACTTCAGCATAAGTTGTCACGTGTACCTTGAGGTTTAAGCAATCAAGAGGATTAGTTGAGCTAAAATTGTACTCCTGTCCAAATGTTGATATCATTGTTTCTTTGTATTGTATAATCAATTGACCTCCTTTTGTTCACTCGCAAATGGGGATTGCTTGGTAGGTTGGGCTAACATTCAAAATATAAGATACAAGTAATGTTCTTAATTCACCATTTGATGATGACATTTACTCATCAAGTGGGAAGCTAGCAACTATGTCTGTCTGCCCTTGGATGATTTAAATTTTCATCAAACAAAAAAACATATGTAAGGTGATCGAGTTGTTGATTTCATATTCACGATACCTCAAGGTCTGGTTTACAGTAATATTTCTATTTTCACAAATCAAGCTAATAGGTTTTAATCTCAAGGCCCTCTTTGTTGACTTTCATACTAATACATCTGATATTTAATGAGCAAAATGATACAAATACATATAGGTGGTGTTTTAGCAGTGTACCAAATTATATGATATTTTATTAGGATTCAATGCTACTCCAATTCAAGTGCACTTATCCTTGGAGTTTTCCCCCATGAATAAACTCACTTACCATGCTATTCCATTTGCAGAAATATGTTCTTTACCACACAAGGAAATAAAAAATGCATCTATATACTTTCCCCAACTAGGTTGGAGGTCCACATCTGCTAATTTAATGTTAGATAGTTAAACAAAAACTGTAAATTGATCGTCAAGGTTACCGAATTTGTGAAACACTGCCCTTAAAACAAAATTGTTTCTTTTATAATACATAAAGGTTGAGAGGATTAATTGGAGTCACTTTTCTTGCCACCATGAATGATTGGAATATGTAGAGATGAACTATCTAACAGAATGAATTCAATGGATAATTCACGTAACAATATTTCTTTATCATCTGAAATCACATGCACAAGGTTTCTTCAGTTTAAAGAAATTTTATAATGGACATAGGAAATAGTCTTTCATCCTTTTTTTGTTTTTCATGACACTTTCAATTTTAGAGTTTCCAATTCCTCTTGGATGTCTTCTATAATATAGTCTGGAATATTTTATATTGTTGGTTTCCAATAAGTTCTGCTTGCATATCTTATTGTCATTGTAGTATTTCTCATTAAAGATGCAATAAACCTTAATTTCCATAATATGCTCAGAATAATTTTTATGAATTCCAATGTGCTTGGATATGTTGATTATGCATTGCTCAACGTGTATCCTGATAAATATTTCTTGGTTGCACATCCACCCAAAAGGCGGAAGCTTTTGCAATTTTATATTGTTCATCTTGTTGACTGATGGCGGTGTGGGTCATTTCACTTGGAATATTTGCAGGGAGGTGGGAAGTTTGTTTACATTTTCATTATTCTACCATTTTGTGTAATTTAGAGGTTAAAAGTTAGCAGGGACTTGTGATACATTAATGTCCCTTGTGGGCTTTTATATCTTGTATCCAGATAGAGTGGCTAACCAATAAAATTCCCCATTTCTTCCATACCCATTCTTGTGCATGATGCACATAAATTTTATGTAGTGATTGCTATTTCCTTTTGATGATGCAATTCTGTTAGCTTTATTTGTCATTTTCCTATTATGAGTTTCTGCAAAGAATAGCAGCCCTACAAAGCTCTAGTTTTTAATAACAGAGCCATGTACCAGGGTTGTGGTTGCGGATGAATTTTCTATGGGCTGGGTGTATCTTTTCACTATTAAAACTGGAGAGGCTTCTTTGAAGATTTTTGATACAAATCATGAAAAGTATGTCTTTTACTGGTGCACAAGCTGAAGACTACCCAACAGACGGAGTACAATCATTTTCTTGAGATTATGTAGGAGTACTTGCACATGCAACAATTCATTTTCTTATTCCTATTTGAAAAATGGCATCATTATATCAAAGGAAGTATGCATCTGTTTGGGGGAAGAGTAACAAGCAGCTCTGTAGAAAAGGGGGATTTTCTGCTCATGAGTCTCTTTATTCTCAAGAGAATCCCAAGGAGCAAACTGCCCTAAACTACCTCGAGGAATAGAGCAAGAGTTCCAGAACTAGAAAGTGTTAGTTTTAGGATCAGAAATGAAAGCAATTAGAAAATGCAACACATGAGACAATGAACACCACAAGATACCCTGGGAAAACCCTCCAAACTCGAGGGGAAAAATCCAACAAATATCTCTCATATATTTTAGGAGTAAGTGCAGAAATCTGCTTACAACTCAGGCCCAACACAAGGCAGAATTTGATACAAAGAATAATAGCACCTCTCCTAGATGCTAAGATATAGAATATGTTTCTCCTTGAGATTGATCTGCTGCTACAGAATGATCTGCTGCTGCAGAATGATGACCTGCTGCTCAAGTGCAAACTTCTCCAAGGAGTGCGAACCCCGGGGATGCATCTCCCCCTAAATCCCAAGCGTTCCCAGAACGGGGACATCCCCGAGACTTAGGGACAACGTTCCCAAGTCCCCAATGATGCCACCAATTTTGCCTCTCGTTGGAGGGGACGCGGGGATGTCTTGATGTTCTTGGGACGCTGAGGGGGACGCCTGTGCGTCCCTCGAGCGTCTTGGAGACGCCCAGGCATCCCTCACGATGACAACTTCAAGCACATGTTTAAAAAAAAATAACACATTTTTTAATTATTTCTTTGGTTGATATCATGCTACTCATTGTAATCATCTTTATGATTAGATATTTTTGATATCATATAATAGAAATCTTCCATTTGCCGATTTGACAATTTAAATTTTTATGTAGTATTGAGTATTCTAATTTCTAATTAGTAATTCGATATTGAAAACTTCAATGTTCAACGTTCAATGTTCAATGTTCAAGTATTTACTATTTGCTATTTAGTATTTCAATTTGGCATTTGCAATTTTGCTATTTTAATTTTACTTAATAGTCTTATACATCTTGATTCTTTTCATAACTAGCATTTTAAGTACCATATGCATAGTATATAGTATATACACCCCCCCTCCCCCGCCGTCGTCCCCCTGCCCTCCCCAAATTGAGGCCCCTTTGTCCCCTCGTTTCGACGTATCCTTGTCCCTGACGGTAGTGTAACTATGGAATATAGTGAAATGAACTTGATCTTCCTTGAAGATAAATTTAGTCTTCTTAGAAGACTTTGATTTGCCCTTTTAAGAATTCGCTCTTCTATGAAACCGAACCTTCATGTCGGCCTCCACCAAAAGTCATGTCTCTAAGATACATGAAGTCGGCCTCAAGGAATTGAAACACTTTAAAAGAATTCGTGTCTCTTTAAGTCGGCCCCAAATGATTAATTATTAACAATAGTTAAATGCAATAAATGAAGTGTCTCTTCAAGTGTTTAATCGACTTCAATAAATAGAATAGTCGATAGACTATATGATATTTATTGTCACAAGTCGTGGCTGGAAGTGACGCCTGACGCTACAACATTAACACTCCCTCTCAGCTAGGGAGGAATACTTCCAACTGTGCAAGACATATCACCTCACTGTGATGTCAACGACCATGGCTACACCCATGTGTGAGAAAAACATATTACCTCATCGTCATAGCATATCACCTCATCGTCATAGCATATCACCTCATCGTGATATCAACCATCATGGCTCTCCCATGTATGGCAAAGGAACATATCACCTCATCGTGATATTAACCATCACAACTGTCCCATGTATGGAAAATGTACATAAGTGCCCATCACTCAATTATGATATCGTCACCTCATTGTGACATTCACCATGGCTACTCCCAGAGGGTGAAAAGCACAAGTACAAGAAAATCATCATGGACTCTCTCATGTGATGTTGTCATGGTGTCACACACATGACATCCACCATGGCTCTCCCAAAGGGTGGAAACAAGGGCTTCCCCCTTGAAATTCTCTCATAGAGAGAAATGCATTATCAAGGGCTTGCACCTCAAATCTCTCTAACAGAGAGAAATGCATTAAAACAAATTTGAAGTTCACTGGTGCTGAGACTCCTCAGCTAGGGCTTCATTCTCCACAATACCAAGCTTGTCTCAAAAGTACACAAACTTTACTTTGGCAAGAGGCTTGGTGAGAATGTCTGCCGTTTGCTCATCATTGCTGATATACTTCAACTGGATTGCTTTCCTCAAAACCATATCTCTGATATAGTGGTATATGATCTCAACATGTTTGGTTCTATCATGAAACACTTGATTGATAGTAAGCTTCACACAACTTTGATTATCACAATAATGACAACTGGCTCCATTGATTGTCCAAACAATCCTTCAAGGAGCTTACGAAGCCACATTGCTTCTCGAACTGCCACACAAGCTGCAATATGCTCGGCCTCTGCGGTGCTTAGTGCCACTGAAAACTGCTTCTTGCTACACCAGGAAATCATTGTAGACCCCAAACTGAAACAACATCCAGAGGTACTCTTTCGATCAACAACACAACCTGCCCAATCAAGATCAGTAAAACCATGCAGCTTCAAGTCTACACCAGAAGAATATCTCAAGCCATACCCAACTCTGCCACACAAGTATCTCAGGGTATGCTTTGCTGCAACTAGATGTATTTGCCTTGGTTCACACATGAACTAACCAATTGCACTCACTGCATAACAAATATCTGGTCTAGTATTGACTAGATACATCAACGATCCAATCAATTGCCTGTACATAGTAGGATCCACCAGATCTGAACTAGCTGCAACCTCCTTTATATTTTGAAAATGGGTTTTCATAGGTGTAGATATGGATTTACAATCCATCATACCAAATCTCTTCAAGTTGTCTATAGTATACTTCCCTTGACTCAGAATGATCTCATTAGGCCTCTGCCAAACTTCTAAACCAAGGAAGTAATGCATGTATCCAAGATCCTTCATTTCAAATTTAGAAGCTAACACATTGTATTTGATAATGAGGTGATCTTCTTCAGTAAGAAATAAATCATCAACATAAAGAACCAAGATCAACTAGATTACCATCTTCTTCAGGTTCCGTAGGCTCCCTCTGAATCTTCAAGTGCTTGCATCAATCTTTTGACCTCATCATCCAAGATTGCCTACAATGCTTGCCTTAGAGAAATGGTTACCAATGCACACCTCTGTAGAGATTCAGGGTTGTCCTCATCAACCTCATCCCATATCACTCTATTTTGAATAGCTTTGCGGAGCTACCAATGTTAAATCTAGGTTGACTGACTTGAGCAATTCTTATCTCAACAACTGAAGAGGATCTTCAAGGATTTAGCATCAGGCCTTGCAACTTCTACTTCGAGAGTCACATAACTCCCTCTGAAGGTTAATTTCTCCTCTTCAAAAAGACTAATCACAATGACAACCTGAATAGGTTCTTCCTTTTTGAGGGATGTCTTCAGCCACCAACTCAGTCCCATGGCTGCAAGATGTGTCTCCATTCTTCAACCTATAGGATGCATCAAACTCTTCTTGAAAGCAATCTCTTATGCTTCTTTGTTCGTCCTGAAAGCATTAAGAGATTACTAATAGTTCATGGAACTCAACTATCTTGAAGAGAAGTACCATTGCTAGAAGCATACATGATTGACTATCTCAATGTTATAGCATGAATTAATAACTACATAACAAATTCATGAACATTATTTAACCATATAATACTTATCTCGTTGAAATCAGGATCTCCTTAAGTAATCCCAGATAATTAATTCATCATTCATCTTTGTTGATTCTGACATGTCTTTCTTCCATTTTTACTATTCTCGGAAGAGCTAATCTCAGCATAACAAAAGACAATCTACACAAATTTCATTACACAGTCAGCATATAAAACCAGACTTCTCAAAGAATCGAGGCTCTATCACAGTTCATGCACATAGAAAATCAATCATAATCATAATTTTAGTTCTCCTTTTATTTCAGAGTCACTTAGAAATTAGCATGAAACAACTTGCAATGAATAATTGTTAATTCTAAAGAATCTTATCCCAGTGATCACTATTAACTGATCACATGCAATCCAAGCAAATGATGTTAGATTTGCACAACTCGGCAAATTGAAATTCATCCCAGATTTTAAAGTATAAACATAAATACTTATCTCTTTATTAATCTTCCTTGCATTCACCAAGGATTCAAATCTGCTCAAACTTCTTACATGTAGATAAGTTCAAATAGAACTTCAACAACATACTTATTAGAGCCCGCACATAAATCACAATGGCTGCACATAAATGAAGATCACAACCTCCTCATTGACAATGCCCAACACATGACACGTTTTCATTCCATTTCAGAGATGTCACAGATAACTACCCAACAAGAAGGATTCACCAAAAAGATTAAATGCTGAACTCCAGGCAACTTATGATAGGATATGAAAATGCCTCTTTACTTTCTTCACAATGTTCACAAAAACACGAACATGGGATGCCAAAGAAGACTCTCAGTCTATTGTCCCGAAATGTGTGTAACTTCAATCTAAGTTTCCAATGTCGACAAACTATCTTACTGCAATCAATTTTTGATCATATTTTTTTCATCAACCCGCTCTGATACCATGTTAGTTTTAGGATCAAAAATGAAAGCAATTAGAAAATGCAACACATGAGACAATGAACACCACAAGATACCTTGGGAAAACCCTCCAAACTTGAGGGGAAAAACCCAACAAATATATCTCTCATATATTTTTAGGAGCAAGTGTAGAAATCTGCTTACAACTTAAGCCCAACACAAGGCCGGATTTGATACAAAGAATAATAGCACCTCTCCTAGATGCTAAGATATAGAATATGTTTCTCCTTGAGATTGATTTGCTGCTACAAAATGATGATATGCTGCTACAAAATGATTTGCTGCTCAAGAATGATGATCTGCTGCTACAAAATGATTTGCTGCTACAGAATGATGATCTGCTGCTCAAGTGTGAACTTCTCCAGGGAGTGCAAATATGGTGAAATGAACTTGATCTTCCTTGAAGATAAATTCAGTCTTCTTAGAAGACTTTGATCTGCCCTTTTAAGAATTCGCTCTTCTATGAAATCAAAATGAATATAGAATGTGAATTGAATTCAATGGAGGAGCATTGTGTATATATATACACATGAAGGGAAGGGATGCATCTCTTCTAACCTTCATGTCGGCCTCCACCAAAAGTCATGTCTTTAAGATACATGAAGTCGGCCTCAAGGAATTGCAACACTTCAAAAGAATTCGTGTCTCTTCAAGTCGGCCCCAAATGATTAATTATTAACAGTAATTAAATGCAATAAATGAAGTGCCTCTTCAAGTGTTTAAATTGAGTTCAATAAATAGAATAGCCAATAGGCTATATGATATTTATTGTCACAAGTTGTGGCTAGAAGTGACACCTGACGCTGCAACATCAACAGAAAGAGCAAGTCACAGAGGTTTTTCAGACAAACTAGCAAGTTTTCGGCCAATGGACAACAACGCAGAGTTCAGACTATAGCGTGGTGCGTTGGCGTCCCGTACAGATTAAAAATAGAGGATGCCTCAGGAAACAACAAAGTGTCTACTTCTACTTTGATTGCTAAGAAACCTTGAAATGCGAGAATGTAACAAAATATGATAGAATTGAAATAAAGTAAGGTAAACAATAAGACTAAAGAGGATAAAGAAAGTGCTCACAACAAACCAAGTGATGAAGCCTCCAACAAGTAAATATCTTCAATACCTACACACATAAGATCAAGGAAAAATATTGGGGCTGTTTAGGGGCTTGCCGCAGTCAAACCCCCATTTCGGTGTTCCCACCTCCATGGACAACCAAATAGATAGATAGAAATAATAAGTAGAAATGAAGTGAATGAAAGAGTGATAAAAGAAAACCTTGCTCAAGGAGAACCCATATCAGAAAATTGAAATGCGATAAATAGGGGATGTGAGAAATCCCAAGATGCTCAAAGATACAAGGTAAGCAAGATATCACCTGCAAGGCTTAAGCAAGCTAAAGAGAGAAAGAGACAATTGTGAGAGCCAAGAGACTTGCAAAGAGTGTTGTAAGAGCTTGAAAGCTTGAGTGTTGGAAAAAGCTGTAGAGCTATGCGAGCAAGAGAGTAAGAGAGAAAAGAGTGTCTCCAAGAGAGAAAGACCAAGAAGAAGACCAAGAAGAAGACCAAATGGATTGAAAAGATAGCTTTTAAAGAGAATTGTTGACGTGCCTTTTGTGACAGCGCCAGCACAGAATAAAGTTGCCCAACGGTCACTCTATTCTCTCTTGATCAAAGTGTCCCACATGCTAAGATTGCTTGAAAGTTCATGTGTTCGACTCCAAGGTTCCTTTTATCGCGAATAGACTCAGTTGGTTGATGTGTTTTGCTGGTTATTTCAAGGGGACTTACGTAGTTGTTCAACTTCCGTGAAGCAATTAGGACATGAATGATTTGGCGATATTGTTCTGGTATCTAGACTGACTCGGAAAATGCAGAATTAAAAGGGGATAGGGATAGGGATTCTACAGATCTACTTCTAAAAGGGGTGGAGGACGAAGATCGACTTAAACAATCTTCAAACCAAACTTCGCTTTGTCTTCTTTCGAACAACTCTGACAAAGTTGGTGCAATCTTCAAAGGATGAGAAAATGTTCAAACTATGACACAACACGTTCATACCGTCAACACGACGCATACAAACACATGAACCATAATCGAAGTTAAGTGCTGATACTCCAGTTGACCACGCAAGGCGAACTTACCATCAGCAAGTCCGCTAGTGGTATGGACGAGAAGACTTGCTCAAATCACAACGCCACACTCCACAGCTAACAACTACTTGCATGAAATAAAATCTATTTTACTCTATCTACCTTGAATTGGAAAGACGAACAAGCCTTGCTAGCTACTCACAATAGAAGATAGAACCACCAAACAATGATAAATCTTTATATTATGAGAGTGTTCACAACAACTTCTTACAAAGTCCTCAATGGGAAAACTTCCTTTCCTCCTCAATCTAAGCTAACTTCTAAGCTCTACTCTCTAACTTCTATCTCCAATACTCTCTAGCTCTGATCTATCTCTGATTCTAATTCTAATTGTTTACAAATGAGGGGGGATGCCCCTTTTATAATAAGTCCAATTCAGTGGACGGTTCAGATCAAATTACAATGAAGGGCCAGATCGAGCCACCTATGCCCTGATTAGGGTTTCTGCCCTAAAAACCGCCACAGAGAGGAGTGGGCAATGAATGCACAGAATATTCTCCACTCCCCTGCAGGAATCATAATGAGCAATTAATGCCCACTACCATCATCAAGAAGATCCTCATCAAGCAGCGCGTTCCCACTGGCCTTCTCCCGGATAGCAAACTCGATCAACCGGGCCAATACTGCTTCAACCTCCTGTGTAGAGATCGGTGGAATATGGTTGAGCTGGAACTCCAAGACTGCTACCGTCTGTCCGTATCTGATGCAAGATTTCTTCCATGTCACCAAGGCGTCCTGGGTATGCTGAATTATACTAGAGAACGTGGAGACATTCTCAAAGTCATCCAGGACAAGTGACTTCGCAGCTGAGAAGAATGGAGGCAGTCTACCCTTCAAACCATCAGCAGTTATCTCCTCTGGGACCAACTTTCTAGCAAATATGGCTTCTAATGTATTGAGGACTCCCCCCAAGATGTTGCCCATTGCCTTCTTCACTTTAGCTGAATCTGCCCTTGCTGCGTCGTGAAATCCACGGCCTGTGACCACCGAGGAGTACCAACTGGTGAAATCGTACCTATCACCTCTCTGAATTACACCTCCATCCACTAAGGTTTCTAGAGGTACATGCATCAAAGCCCCCAAACGAAGTACAGTCTTCGTTTGATAGATGCGAGTATCACCCCAGGCCTGATCTACTATATCCATTCGTGCCAAAATATTTGAGGCCTGTCGATAAGCATCGGCAAGGTCCTCCATGAATTTTCCTGTCTCAGTATGAACACGGCTAACCCACTTGTCTGCCTCCGTTTCCATTTTCTTTAAATCCTCTAAGGCAACAATTGACTCATTCGGAAGCTCCGATGGACGTTCCACTGCCGGGTCTGCTGGTTCACCTGGACGTGCTAGATTCTGCATATATCCTATCAAGGTTTTGTGCTCCTTCTTCAATTTCTTATACTTCCCCTCCGTGCGGAGCAACTGATCCTTCAATGCCTGATAGGAGTTATCGAACTCCTCGATAACTTGGGCTCCCGTAGGACGACCCAACTCTACTGTGGTGATCACATAATTTTCAGGCCTCTCCTCGGTTCGATCACAATCTTCCCTCGGAATAGCCACCTGAAGCGTGCGGGAGCCTGACTCGTCAGTCGAGATCTTTGAAAACTTTCGGGCCCTTTTCTTCTCTGGTGGCGCACTGATCCTCCTGAGGAACTCCTCCATCTCAATGGTCGGATCCGTGTCATCCTCGGGTTCTCTCCTCATTCTGTCGGAAAGCCAATCAGGCACTGTCTGCTGTGGATTACAAATGACAAGGGGCGTTCTTCTGTTGCCTCCATCTCGTGCACTTCTCTCTTTGCACCGGGTTTGCTCGTGCTCATCCCTCCTATAATGTGGGTATCTCCGACCTCTTGGGTCCCTTGTTCGTTTTCCTCTTCTTCCAAAGCCGTGTCCAACATCTGCTGAAAATGGGTGTCGGCCATTGTTTCCTCTTCCTCCTCCTGTTGGCCGCCCCTGGATAAACTGACACTAGCTGATTCCCGGGCGTTGGGCTGATCTACCTCCTCAAGTCCCCGCTCTTCCTCTAATCCTGCCCTCTGATCGGCAAATAATGAAACCACTCTTAAACTCGAAGATTGAGTTTGTGAGTGCACGGGTGATGCTTGTTCTATCCTCAACGGTATCGGCTGGGTTGGCACTTCCACTTGTGCCCTCGATGTCTGAGCAATTTGTTTCCCTCTTTTTACCGATAACGGCCTTGGGTCACCCATCAAGCTGTAAGTAAGGGCGATCGACTTGCTCTTAAGTCTGCATACATGTCTGTCGACCCAAGTCCTGGTAAAAGTCATCACCGGGATAGAAAGAGTGTCCAAGTCCATGATCTCTGGCTCGGACCAATCAGGTGGTGGGACAGGAGTATCCCTAACTGACCCATAGTCGGGTTGCATGACGTTGACATCCTCCTCCACCTGGTCGGGAACTGGAATAATCTCACATTCTCTAATCAACTTGAGAGGAAGTCTGGAAAACATCCTTCTTCTTATCTCAGCCTCATCCACTGCATTTGCCCAGAAGTCCTCCAGATGAGCTCTGTGCCGGTATTCAACGTTCTGTACCATCCGGATGTTCCCGTAAGGATCGAAATCCTGCCTGCCTGTGTGATATGACAAATGATAAGATTGCAGCTCGTCCTCTGCCTCTCGGGCTGCCTGCAAAGAGGGACACACCTCAATGGAATTTCCCATGGTGATAGGGAAATCAAGCCCACCCTTCTTTTTCCTTTTCTGAATCTTATCGTAGGCAATCAATTGCCTAGATATCTCAAGCATTACTATGTGATCAGTGGGGTATCGTGGTAACCGATACGGATACGAAGTGAACCCCTGCAGCCTAATATATGTGAATTTCGGGAATTGGATGAGCCAATACCCATATTCCTCAATCAGTGTCTGTGCTTCTTTAGATATTCTCTGCTGCGTCCTTTGCTGAAGCGTCCTCGCAATGTGCATTGTGAATGCATCATTTGCCCGTTTATAGTTGGCGATGTTAACCAAATGTAGCTGTGTGCAGGCTTCATGAATTTTGAATTGACCAGGGGCACAGCCGATTGGCTCTTTGTACGAAATCCCTCTGTACTTAGTCATTCTGGCCAACATGTAAATTACATATGAGCTCATGTAGAAAGTCTTCGTCACCTTCAAGCTCCTGAATTGCTCATCGATGTGGTTGCTAATCATCCTAGCCCAATCGACACACTCTTTTC
Source organism: Sequoiadendron giganteum (assembly GCA_007115665.2). Lineage (NCBI taxonomy): Eukaryota > Viridiplantae > Streptophyta > Pinopsida > Cupressales > Cupressaceae > Sequoiadendron > Sequoiadendron giganteum. The sequence goes on from CM021102.1 coordinate 834,166,640, forward strand.
CTTCCAAGATGATCTCGATGAAGTAGAACATCCAAGGCTCGAAAATGTAAGCCTGTGCACTCCCATTCACCCGGCTCAGCATCATTATCAAATCACAGTATTCTTGTTTCACGTCCTCGGCAATTATCTGCTTTGGGAGCTTAGTGCGGGGTGGCCTCGGCTTCTGCATCCAAACTCTGTTGATGACTGCAGTGACTCTTTCGAAAGAGGAAGAGTACATCTTATCTGCCCTCTTGTTTGTCCTGTATAACATCTCCTCAGCAGTTGGAATCCCAAATGCTTCTCCGATGGCATCGGGTGTGAAGTTGGCGAGCAGTTTACCATCCGGAGAGACGATCGTCCTACGTTCTGGCTTGTAGTGATTGGCGCACTCCATAATTAGCTCCGGACACTGAATTGCTGGCGGAAAACTAGCAGCTGCGTAGATTCCACTCTTCATTATATTATGTGCCGTGACGGATGGTTGATGGCCCCCTAGCCCGAACATCCTCGATTTGAGTGCATTCAGATTAAATGAACCAAGGTTGGTGTCATTCAATCCTGCCAACTTTGAAACTATTGCTGACTTTGGGAGAAATGGCTTAGCGAGCCTCTTAATCATTGCCTGCCGGGATGAGCCAGCCTTGCCTGCTTCAGTGTTTGCAGCTCTGCCTGCGGCTCTGCTTGTTCCTGCAACATCCTTTGCGCCAGCCATCTGCAAAATAAAATAGAAGAATAAGCTAGACTGCAGATTTTTAAAATAAAACAATTCCCGAGATGGCTGCGAATACGGAGTTAGCTTTGAAAATAAAATTTCTCAGCATAAATTTCTAACTCCAAACCTCGTACTGTATAAAAATCTCTGAGTTTAGAGACAACTCTCAGCAACTGCACTTCTGACTGGTGAAGAAAAAACGCAGCAAGCTAATAACTTTCAGCAATGTAGCTAATTTCTCCAGCACAAATTGTTCGAACCTTGACTTCACTTTGTCAACTTCAGCAGTTAGATGAATAAAGAGTTGCCAGCAATATGAAATTTCAACTTCCTCAACTTCTCAACGTTTAAACTTCGCAGCAACTCCACTTTCAGCTCTTTGAGAATTAAATTCTCCAGCAACTCCGGAAAATAACTTCAACCTTCAACTTCGAAGTCGCAGCAACACACTTTCAGCTTTTCGAAAGAAAGAGTCTCGGCAAATGAAGATTTCTCCAGCACTTCGTACTTTCAGCAACTCAACACTCCGAAATAAAATAAACTCTCACAGAATTTCTCTCCTCAACCACTTGGAAAATATTTCAATCTCTCCAGAACCTCTTCAGCAACTTCAACTTCGAAATAATGTGAGGAGAAATGAGAGAAGAGATTGTTTAAATAACTCTTCTCGGAGAATCCTGCTAAGTAGTGCTGGGGCTATTTTTAGCACCTTCATCAATTTCCCACTATCTTCGTTCGGAATCTTCTAATTCAAGCGCAGTAGTGGGCTAGTCGTCAGCCGGTTATTATGGCAGTTGCCATTAATAATGATTCCTTCCTTGTAAAAAAAATTCGAATTTTCCTCTTAGTCTGCCAGTTACCTCTTGGCGATTTAAACAACTCGCGAGAAAAACAATCACTTGACTTGATTTAAAATTCCATTTTAAAATCTCGCAGTGTTTAAATAAATTCAACTCGAAAAAAATTCGTGGGAGTAGCAAATTTATTTCCAACTTTTTAAAATGTCTGTCATTTAAATCCTCGATTTCATAAAATTTGCCTTAGACATTTTAAATTCTCTCATTAAAACGTTCAACTCCGGGCGATTAAAAAATTGTTTGCGTGCTCGAAATAATTCGTCCTTTGAGATTTAACTTCTGTCAGGAAAATAATCTAGGCAAAACGAATCCCTTCTGAAAATATTAAAATTTCCCTTAGGAAATTAATTTTTAAACTCTATTAACTCATGGGTGCATTTTAAACGGGTTCATTTGATTTTCACTTAGAAAATATTTTATCAAGTCGTCAACCCCGTTTAAATGTCTGGAAAATTTTCATGCTCACCCACTCTTTCTGTTTATTCAAATTTTCAAATTCTCATGCCTTAGGAATTTCTCCACTTCACACACTTAGGAGAAAATTTAAATTTTCATCCCCTTTAGGCGTATATTTTAACTAGGCAAGCTTTAAATTTCCACGCCTTAGGAAGCATTTTCCATCACCACTTACCTTGAGGGCGCATTTCCACTAGGCAACTTTTATTTTCGTGCCTTAGAATATTTCCAGACCTCTATTCCTCCTTTTGACTGGGGGCGCATTTTGACCTTGAAGCTTTTGTTTTTGCCTTAGGCGTTTTTCCACTAGGCCACATCCTCCTTGGGCGCAAATACATAGGCAAGCTTTCATTTCCATGCCTTAGCCGCTATCTCACACACTTGAGGGCGCATTTTCATACATGAACTTTGATTTTACGCCTTAGAAAATTTTAAGACCTCCTCACCTTGAGGGCGCATTTCACCCCTGCAAGTTCTATTTCCTTCTACCTTAGGCGTTCTTCTTCTTAGCATCATCTAGTCTTGGGCGCATTTTAACATGGCTACTCCCGTTTTTGCCTTAGAATCTTTTTATAAATTCGCCTTGGCTGGGCGCATTTTGTCTTTGAACTTCCATTTTACGCCTTAGAATATTTTTGAGGGTTTTCACTTTACCTTGGGCGCAAATGAGGGAGGAGCTTGGGCGCATTTTACACCTTATACCTTCATTTCCATGCCTTAGCTGCTTTTTTTTACCCTTTTCTCCTTCTTGAGGGCGCATTTCCATAGGCAAGCTTTTATTTTCTCACACTTAGGCGTTCTTTAGGCTCCAAGAACCTTGGGCGCATATGAGGGAGGAGCTTCCATGTGAGGGCGCAAATGAGACCCCATGCTTTTGTTTTATGCCTTAGCCGCTTTTTCTACTAGGCCACATCCTCCTTGGGCGCATTTTGATGGAGGAGCTTCAAGATGAGGGCGCATTTTAACTAGCTTACTTTTATTTTTGTGACTTAGGCATTTTTCACATGCAAGCTTTGACTTGAGGGCGCATTTCATGGGGTGAGCTTTCGTTTTTGCCTTAGAAACTTTTCAAGGCTTCTCTCCTTGAGGTGGGCGCATTTGACTAGGTGAGCTTTTGTTTTTGCCTTAGAAACTTTTTTCAAGGCATCTCTTCTTCCTTGGGCGCATTTCAACATGTGAGCTTTCATTTTTGCCTTAGGCGTTTTTCAAGCCTCTACCTGTTCCTGCTCTTGCATTCTATTTTTAGCAAGTTGTGCTATTTTTAGCAAATCCCTTGATTTTCAACCTCTAAGGCTCCGTTTTGCCTGAAAATTTCATCAGATGATATTCTCTGCCTTGTGAACCTGTTTTGTCAGTCCTCTGCCCTGACCTGCTATTTATAGCCACCTGCTATTTATAGTAAGTTTGACTTTCTGACTTTAGTAGCTCCGTTTTGCCTGAAAGTTGCAACGCTTGATCTTGATAGCTTGAGGGTTACTCGGATGCCAACCTCGGGTGCAGACCTGCTATTTATAGCCGTGCCCTGACTTACTAAAAATAGTAAGTTCTCCGACTTTGCTCAAATTTTGCCAGCAGGTACCTTGAAGTGTGCTGACATGGGTGGGGTACTTTGTTTCGGCTATTTTTGGATTTTACCCCCTATAAAAGTGGAAACCCTAATTTGATTTGCATGTATCCCGAACGGTCTCCGTTTGACTTCGTTCCTTCTGCATGTCGTTCTGCTTGCTGGACTGGAGTGTTGGGCGGCTGCCGGAGTGTACCTGCTAAAAATAGAAACTGTCTGAAAAGTGACTCATCCACTGCCGGATGGTTTTGCATGTCATATTGCCTGCGGGATCTCAAAAAACCCAGAAAAACCCAGAAAACTGGTCTGCATGCATGTACTGGCTAAAAATAGTAAGTCCTCAAAACTCGATCTTCTCTGCTTGCAAGCCACACCGTTGCGAAGCTCTCGAAAAACCCATGAAGAAAAACCCGACATGCGTTGAAAAACACTGCATGCGAACCCTAAAAATAGCCTCCGAAGGCTGAACTCTGAAAGTGGTTGTCTCGGTTTGCATGTTACATCACTGCGAAGGTTTTGGAAAACCCAGAAGGATTCTCCAGACATGCATCTGAAAAGCCATGTGGAAACCCTAATTTGACTCTTACAGCCCAAAATGCCAAAAATAGTAAGTCGTCTGATCTGGCTCAAAATTTACGTGTAGACAGCTTGATGTCACTCGGATGCAGTGGAACTGACAGAATTCCAAAATCTCAATAAAATAGTCCCAAGTTGAATACTTACTAAAAATAGTAAGTTGCCAGAATACAGTGAAAATTTAGGGGGACTCTGCTGGAAGTCTTCTGACTGCTGCTCTAAGCTTAGATTTCAATTTTATAACTCAGTCTGACCTTAAATAAGCCTGAAGGATGAAAACCCTAATTACACAGACTTGACCAATATTTCAACCCGGGTCAAACGACGGGACAATCCCCGGAAGGACCAGAGACCAGAGAGAGAGCGAACCAAAGCCAAAAGACCAGAATGGAGCAAAGTTTAGGGGGTCCCCATCTTGATGGGGTGATGTGTGAAAAAAGGTCACAACAAGAATGAGAGTGGAAATAAGCTTCTCAAACTGTTACAAGGTGTTCTGGGCTGTTACCATCGACAAAAGTAGTTGACAAGTGGCAAGGCACTCGAAAATAGTCGTTTGAACATTGAAATGTCACAAGACGCTAGCACAGTGCACGTATATCCGCACGGTGCGCTAGTGTCTAGACACATCACACTACAAAATGACAAGAATGAGAAAATCACAAGGTTTGACGCAAAGTTGACGTGCGAAGATAGCTGCTGAAAAGGGCTCCTGAGCATCCTGAGAGGGGAAAAAGGCTGATGCAATGGCTAAAATGAGCCTACACAAATGCTAAGGGAGTGGACACTAAAGTGGATATAAAAATGCATGTGAAATTGCAAGGGGTGCAATTTTACGACATTACATTTTGCCCCCACTTTAGCGGGCAAACAAATCTACACTAATATGCACGCTAAAAGAAATCTACTAAACATAAATAACATCATGATACCATAAGGATACTATAGAGGAAGCAAATAGCTCTTCAAACCAAGGAAGCATGCCCCTAGGTTGAAGACCTACAAAACAAATGCATTAGACAAGAAAGATTTGCACAGAACAACAATGTTAGAACATAAAAAGCCATTACATTACAGGGTTAGAACATATAAAAAGACATACACACATGCACATAACAAACTAACAAGATTTGAGTCAACAAAGTAAAAGAGACCTTGATGTGGAAGGTTGTCTTAGTACTATGTGTTGTCCCCAAATTAAGAAATAACATAGAAAAATTCTTAAACAGAGAGAAGAATGTAAGGATTGATTGCTTCAAGAGAAGAATACATACAAAAGACAGGGAAGCAACCAATACCAATGAGAGAAAGAGGTATATACTCAGGATGAAGAAGATGCAAGTCTTCGATCCGGTATACACAATTGAGAGGAGAAGAGAGATGGCTCCATAGGCACTCGGGCTTGCAGAGATTTGAACAAAATGCGCCATAGGCCCTTGAACCTATAGAAAGGTGAACAAAAGGCCTTGCAGGTGCTCGGTCCTACAGAGTTGAACAAAGAGGTTCTACAGGATGAAAGCGCTTCATAAGTCCTCAGACTTGCAAAGGGGGTGCCCCAGGTGCTTGGTCCTGAGGGAAGCCCGATGTGAGAGGCTCCGCATAGTCTGATTGGTCCTCGCAGGTGCTCGGTCCTACAAGGCAAGCTTGATGCAAAAAAGCTCTACAAGTTCTTGGTCCTACAAAGCAAGACTTACAAGAAAGCCTATGGCTGCTGCAAACTACGTTACAGGACATTCACATAAAATAAATGTCTAGTCTGGCTACCCCCAAGCTAGATGCCAAGATATAAGATAGGTTTAGTTAGGCTGCCCCTAAGCTAGATGCTAATGAATTTATTTGAAGAAGCTTTTATAGGGGGTTCCTTCGATAGGGAACCCTTTTAAGACACAAATCAGCCCATTCAAAGGAACACTCCAATTGAAAGATAGAGAGAAGAGAGGGGGTCCTTAAGAAGGACACACATCTCCAGAACAAGTCTTCACTGCCCCCAACATATTGGCGAGGAGAACCATGCAGGATACCATAAAAGGGAGGTGTGAGAACCTCATGAGAAAATGCTTAGAATAGATAGGATAGAGACAAGCCTTGATATCACTTGTCATTTGAAGAAGAGGCAGGTGCATCAACAAATAGATGGGTGATGACACTAGAATCATGAAGTTGTTGTATTTTATCCTTCAGGGCCTTACATTCACTAGTGGAATGGACAAGCACTTGATGGTATGCACAAAAAAAATGTTTTTCTTTATCATGCTTATGAAATTTCTTACGTGTAGGAGGAGGAAGAGTAATCAAGTGGGCTTTGGGGAGCCTTAACAAAATATGCTCTTGCTTAGATAAAGGATGAGGAGCAAGAAGCAACCCTTTCTCTTGTGGAGAAAAGCTTTATTGCTCATAAGAAGACATGAAGATAACAGATAATGACAGATGAATCAATCCGAGAGAATGAGTGGAAATCATGTCAACATTCAACCGTGGTTTCTGTTTAGATTGTTCATTCGAGCAACCAAGCCCCAAATTACACTTACAAGGTATACATTCTATAGGGACTTAAATGCCTTGGTCATTACACTTACAACTTTTACCCCCATAGCCATATTTAGAGACAAGTTTAAAGCCAGGGCCATAACGTGTTTGCAAATCTTAAGGAGGAGGATCTTCATAGAGAGCATTATTCCAACAATGGGGATTATACTCCTCTACGGGATTGCCATCATCCTTCTTGACAAGACTGCCAACATTATCCACTTTAATAGAGGTGTGATCATCTTCCTCAAAAGGAGGATCGACATTAAGAACATTACAATTTGTGTTCACATTACCCTGTGATGTAGAAGAATAATCATCTTTGATAGTGGGTTTGGATGATGTTATCGAAAGGACTAAGTGGATCGGGTTGACTTTATATTCTCTAATTAAGGATTCTATAAAGTGTAGACAACCTCAATCATCACCAAGACATGCATTATCTTGAGAAGAGGTAGAAGGAGCAGACTTAAGATTTTTTGCTTTAAAAGGATCTTCTTCAGGGACATCTACCTCAAGTGTGTCCTTTGTAATAGGTATTGCTGGAGTAGACATCAACACATCAGAAGACACTAAAGGGATAAGAGTAGGCATAATCGAAATCTCACTAGCAGCTGCCATCTCACATAAGTGTATAGCACCGAGGCTAGCCCTGATAGTGACTGCTTGATTGTTACAAATGAACTTAATAGATTTATGCAAGGTAGATGGGACTATACCCATAGCATGAATCTAGAGTCTACTGAGAAGAAGGTTATATGGTAACTTTTTTGACATAACATATATGAGGGTGGGTACAATAACGGGTCCCAACCTTAAAGGCAAGACTATCGTGCCTAAAGGTTGCCGACCAACATTATCGAACCCACGAATAGCAAGAGAAAAAACAACTAGAGAGCAAGATCAATATTGACCTTAGGAAATAGATCAATGCTACATACATTAAGTGCCAAACTGACGTCAATGAGAGTACGTCTAATGTCAATTTTATTAATATTGACTATGATCATTAGAGGTTTTGCTTGCTTCTGTACTTTCAAAGGTGGGAGTTCTTGTGGATAGAACGTAATATTCAGTGAATGCGCATGAATATGAGCTATCAACACATTAACATCCGCTGGCCAAGCAGAAGAAAGAAAGAGGATCTTTTGCAAGGCTTCTTGAAGCATACCTTGATAAATCAGAGCAAATTGAAGTCCCACAATCAGATCTTAGTCAGAGTAACACGAAGTTGCTCGACAAGATCGTAATGACTAGGTGCTTTAGTTGTAGGCTTAGGTGTTGAAGGAAGACTTGGTTGGGAAAGTGGTAAAGAAGTAGGTTGATCAACATTTTATTTATTCTTTCTAGTATTATAAGTATGGGTTACCTCTTTATGAGAGGGAGCCTTACAAAGATCAAGAGAATCATTGTTAAATGGAACACCATTAATAGAACAAATTCTTTTAGGAGAAGGACTAGCCGAAGTCAGATAAATGACAAATCTCTTAGGTCTTTGCGGGGCAGTAGAGACATAGATTATATTTACAAATTCATTACAACTTATAGAGGATTCATTTGAATAAATATGCTCAACATCCATCCTTGGAGGATCCGATGTGAGGAATTTCATCATTCACTAATGCATCATCTCTAGAAGAGAGTGCATTGGAATGAAGAGAATCGTCATTTGCTAATGCATCATCTTTAGAAGAGAGTGCATTGGAAGGAAGAGAAATTAGAGTAATATTAAGGAAAGTATCAATAATGTCATCTTCTTGCAACAAAATATCCTCCGAAGCAAGTGGAATTTAATGAGAAGGATCAAAGATACCAAGTGACATAGGAAAAGCCAAGTCACCATCGCATGCATGAAATGAAATACCATTAACACTTTGAACAAAATCAAATACTGAACTGATAAAAGAGGATATTAAATTCATCTTGAAAATAATAAGTTAAATATAATAAATAATGCCTAAACAAGCCGATCGAAGGCTAGCGCGTCACTTTGACAGTACAAAATGGGGTTTGGGGAAGGTGTTTTCACATTGTTCACTTCTTTATTTTTTAAAACACATAAATGGAGAATGCAAAACACATGAAATCGGTCAACTATTTCTGTTTGTTCTTCTAGTTCAAGCTCTTTTTGAACTATGCTTTCCTTTGGCCCTTTGGGCCTTTTGTGTGAAGGGTACAACACCCTGTAAATGCTGCTTATCTTATAAAAAACACATAAAATCTGAAATATTATTCATTCTTGAAAGTTGAAAAACTCGCCAATTGTAAAAACTCGGCAAGCTTGGAAAAAACTCGACAACTTAAAAAATTGCTTAAACTTCATTAAAACACATTTTTTTTGCAAAATTCAATGATAAGATGCATCCAATGAGTCAATAAAATGAGTAGATAGAAGAAACAAGCTGAGTCTAGTTATATTTGATTGATTTGAAAGAAAATTAGATACAAAATCACATCCTCATGTGGAATGCTCAATAGTAAATACGCTGATACTGATAGTTTGAAACAAAATGAAAACAGCAAATTGTTTTTGTAAAACTGAAAGTAAATACAACATTAATATATTTCAATTTTTTACAAATTCACATCTTCCTCTTCCCATGTCTAGTTCTCAGTATGGGAGAGGGTGTAATCGTAGGGCTCTGCTGTGGCTCCTTAATCTCCATCTTGGATATAGATTCTACTGCTGGTGGCACTGGCACTAGCAATGATCCTCCTTAGGATCATCCTCAATGTCATCCAATGAGAATGCAAATCCACCCCTCTCCTCCATTGCTTGTCGCTCTAAGTCATATATGTCATCCTTTGAAAACAATGGAGGCTACTCATCTCGCCCTGTCCAATCACTGTATGGATCTATCTCATCCAAATCAATTGGATTATTTGATATTTCCTTAACTTTTCTTGTGCGTAGCCAAAGATTATATTGCACATATACAAGGTCATTCAGGCATTTTTGAGCTAGTTTGCTCCTCTTCTTTGTGTGGATGGCCTTAAACAAGCTCCAATTGCGCTCACAATTGAACGAACTACAAGGATACGATAAGATACGAAGGGAATTTTTTTGGAGATGTGGGGTATTTCCACCCCAATTTGACCACCAAACATCTACAAAGAACAAATTAAGAGTTAGAACTTAGAAAGGAAAGTCAAAAGTTGAAAACATATTTTATCAAATTATCAATATTTGTAACTTGTAACTTGAAAATTTCATATTTTATACTTGGTGGCTGATTGTGTATTGCTCTCTTTGCTAGCATTGAAGAGAAGAGTGCACCCCTTTTTTCCCTATAACTTTGAAATTCATTAACAATGAGGTCTGCCACCTCAAGCTTGTTGATGTTTAGAGCAGCGTCGTGGTCTTCTTCCAACGATCTCCTACCACATGTGATAAATTAAATAATAGCTAAGGCTATTTAATTTATATTATAGCGATTGGATTAATTCAAGAGACACGTCATTAACAATACATGGTGTTCAATTAATGGAGAGGCTTAATTTGCTAATGAGGCCGACTACCTTCATTAGAGAGGCACATCCTTCTATGATTGGCCAACTTGTGTTCTTGAGGAGTCACATTTCCCCTCCTATCTTGTATATATATATACACCTTCATTGTGTCTGATTTGGGATGGAGATTCACTGTTCATTTCGATATATTGAAGGAGCTTGATAGTAGATCATCATGTGTGCAATAGATTGATATCAAGGAAATATTCATATCATCTGTCTTTGCAAGATGCTATTGTATCAAATTCGACATTGTGTTATGCCCGAGTTGTAAGCAAAATTTTGCTATTATTACAAAATATATAAGAGATATATTTGCTGGGTTTTTCTCCCTCAGGCTAGAGGGTTTTCATAGGGTATCTTGTGGTGTTCATTGTCTTATGTGTTGCATTTTCTGGTTGTTTTATGTTTTGATATATCTGATCATGTAAAATCAACATGGTATCAAAGCGGGTCTCAAAAAAGAAGTGATTAGTTATGTCCAAGAAATTCCTCCATCGATTGAGCATACCTTTGAAGCAAAATTGCATCTTTCCTGTCTGGTGGAGTGAATAATATATATTGCAAAAAACTTTGAATATATCTGAAGGATTTGATGTGTCAAGAAGGCCTGATAATAATCTTCTACAACTTTTGAAGTAATCAGAGCTTTTTATGGCTTATTCGATTACCACAATAAATAAAATATGATCGTCGATGGTAGTCTCATTGAAAGTGCAGAAGTAGATGACGAGTCGAATTGTTAAGAAGGCGACATTTAACATTTTCTTGCCTACGCGCACTCCAAACTGGGAGTCACATCGTGATTGCTGCAAGATCAATTCCAGTGGCTGCGTGAGTAGAAGATCTTAGGACGCCTATGACTTGAGAGATTAGAGCTCTCACATAAATCCTCAAAACACTGCGTCATCTCACCTCCAATTGGATTTCGCATTGCTGGAAGTTAAACACATATTTAATTGGGAGCATAGGCGCATCTATTCTCAAGAACTCTGTTCGGACCATCCATTCGCAGAGAAAGATTTTGTACACATCAATGCTACTAAAATCATCATCAGATTCTCTGTTGGGGCTATCCAGCGACACCACCTTGGGCGAAGCTTGGATGATATTGCTCTATCATATTTTTTGCGGTTTACCATCCTTGGAATGGATTGTTTACCATTATGGACAAGTAAGTCGAAGGTAAATTGTTCAGAAGGTGATCACGATTTGTTTGGGTGAAATTCATCATCCTCAGGCCCTGCCACGGGAATGCCCATTGGCACTGAAGTCAACAAAGATAGTTGAATGAGTATGGTAGATTTCACTTGCAATTATTGGTTCTTCATTACCATCTCTTGTCACTCATTGAGCAACATGGGAAATGTATTGGGCTCCATCGTGCTCTAGGCTCTGTATTATGGACAGAGTCGATACTTGGAGGCAAGGAAGGTGGTGTATATATATATTGTGGCAGTGCGAACCTTCATTCAAATTTACCCAGTCTTCAATTCCCAATGTTGATATCTACTGGGTCTTTGTTAATACAGAGAACTGGGTCTGTGATCATGCCGTGAACCTGTCAAAGGAAGGTTGTGGTCAGATTATATTGAATACCGTGATTGCATCCATCATAATATTTAAAGAGATAAGTGTTCTTTGTTTGCTGAGTTATATCATCTATGTTGGATCTTGTAATTAGTAAAGAGAGATAGTGGCTTCTCTTGAAATTGTGTTCACTAGCATAAGATCCTTTGAAGATTTCATGTATTCATGCTATAACCTGAGATAGTAAACCTTGTATGATTCTAGCCTTGATATTTCTTTGGATAATTATAAAATGTTAGTAATCTCTCTAAAATGCTTCTAGGACAAATCTAGGGGCAAGAAAGTGATGAAAGATTGCTTAGTGTTGAAAAGCTCGAGGCATCTTGTGTGGAAGTCATGTCGACCAAAGAAATGATCAAGCGTGAAGTCACAACTTGCAGCCATGGGATTGAGTTGGTGGCTAGAAGGAGTTCACCTTCGGAAATCTTCTTTGCAATCTTTGAAGCAAGGACCTAGAGGGAGTTCTATGACTCACTGAGAAGAAGTGAAGGTTGCAGTGTTGCAAGGTCAAGTGTTAAATCCTTGAAAGACCTCTTCAACTGCTAAGATCAGAATTACACAAGACAGTGATTTGGATTTGATATTGGTAGCTCCACAAACCTATTCAGAATAAAGTGATCTATAATGAGGTCGAGGAGGTCTACCCTGAACTCTCTACAGTACCAGAGGTGTGCGCTGGAAACCATTTATCTAAGGCAAGCGTTGCAAGCAATCTTGGACGATGAGGTCAAGATGTTGATGCAAGTGTTTGAAGATTCAGAGGGAGCCTATTGAACCCAAAGAAGATGTTTGTATTGCTGATCAGAAGAGTACCTTTGGATGTTGTTTCAGTTGAGGTTTGCATGATATCCTGCTGTAGTAGGAAGCAATATTCTGTGGCATTGAGTACAACAAAGGCCGAGTACATTACAACTTGTGTGGTAGCTCAAGAAGCAGTGTGGCTTCAGAAGCTCCTTGCAGGATTGTTTGGACAATCATCAGAGCCGACTATCATCCGTTGTGATAATCAAAGCTTTGAGAAGCTTTCTGTCATTCCAGTGTTTCATGCATAACTAAGCATACTACTATATCAGAGATATTTTATTGAGGTATATCAACACTAATGAGCAAATGGCAGACATTCTCACCAAGCATCTCTTCAGGATAAAGGTTGTGTACCTTCGAGACAAGCTTTGTATGGTGGAGAATCAAGCCCTAACCGAGGAGTCTCAGTATCAATGATCCTCTTTAATGCATTTCTCTTTTGAGAGAGATTTGAGGTGTAAGCCCTTGTTAATGCATTTCTCTTTGAGATTTGAGGTGAAAGCCCTTGTTTCCACCCTCCGGGAGAGCCATGGTGGATGTCATGTGTGTGACACCATAACATCACGTGAGAGAGTCCATGATGATTTTCTTGTACTTGTGTTTCACCCTTTGGGAGAGCCATGGTGAACGCCACGATGAGGTGACAACATCACATTAAGTGATGAAAACTTGTACATACCATCCATGGGTGTAGCCATGATGGTTGATATCATGGTGAGGTGATATCTTTCTTTTCCATCCATGGGTGTAGCCCTGATGGTTGATATCATGATGAGGTGATATCTCTCTTTTCCACATATGGTTGTAGCCATTGTAGTAGACATCACAATGAGGTGATATGTCTTGTGCAGTTGGAAGAATCCTCCCTAGCTGAGAGGGAGTGTTGATGTTTAGGGCAGCATCGTGGTCTTCTCCCAGTGATCTCCTACTACATGTGATAAATTAAATAATAGCTAAGGCGATTTAACTTATATTATAGCGATTGGATTAATTCAAGAGACATGTCATTAACAATACATGGTGTTCAATTAATGAAGAAACCCGATTTGCTAATGAGGCCGACTACCTTCATTAGAGAGGCACATCCTTCTATGATTGGCTGACTTGTGTTCTTGAGGAGTCACATCTCCCCTCCTATCGTGTATATATATATACACCTTCATTGTGTCTCATTTGGGATGGAGATTCACTTGTTCACTTTGATATATTGAAGGAGGCTAGCAGTAGATCATCACGTGTGCAATAGATTGATATCAAGGAAATATTCATATCATCCGTGTCTTTGCAAGATGCTATTGTATCAAATTCAACATTGTGTTATACCTAAGTTGTAAGAATTTTTTTGCTATTATTACAGAATATATAAGAGATATATTTGCTGGGTTTTTCTCCCTCAGGATGGAGGGTTTTCCTAGGGTATCTTGTGGTGTTTATTGTCTTATGTGTTGCATTTTCTGGTTGTTTTCTGTTTTGATATATTTGATCATGTAAAATCAGCAAAGCTTGGGTGTCATCCTCTGAATGCAATTAGTGAGGCCCTCCATAACCTCTCTAGTAGGATTTGAGTAGGTGCCTAAATGGAAGAATTGCGGGTTCAAGAAGTACCTTGCTGCATGGATGGGTTGGTGGAGTTGATGGTTCCACTTCCTGTCAATAATCTCCCAATTGGGATCAAATTTGAGGCTGTCCCCCTTATAATAATTTCTTATTGCCTCCTTGGCCCTATCCATGGCCTCATAAAGATATCCCATTGGGGTTTTATCCCCATCCACCAAGCAAAGAACTCTAACCAAGGGCTTCAACACCTACAAATTAGAATATAAAAATTCAAAAAGATTAGAGTAACAAATTTACAATGAAAGACAAAAAAATATATTCAATTTGAATTCAAATTCAAAGTTTTGAAATTGAATTTACCTTCACAATCTCTACAACAGTTTGTGTAAATTGGGCATCAAACACAATGCTTGAAACCTTATCTCCTTCCGACTTCTTCGAATAAGTTGAGTCCATCCATGGTTGACTCACAAACATTTGTTTTAAAGCCATTAAAGAACCAAGAATGCTTTGAAATGTTAAGAAAACCGTTGCAAACCTTGTGACACCTGATGTCACCAATTCTTTCCCATGGGTGTGCTCCCTCATCAAGTGAAGAAACCAAGAGTGATTGTAGATATATATTTAGTGATCCTCCTCGCGTCCTCTACAATTGTTGTGACCCAATCTAGTTTTCCTATGTCCTCCAAAAGAAGGTCAAGGACATGCGCTGCACAAGGAGTCCAAAAAAGTGAGGGGTGTCTATCTTGGAGGAGTCTTCCTGCTGCCACATATGCTGCTGTATTATCAGTTATGATTTGCAAAACATTTCCAATCCCCACCTCCATGCAAACTTCCTCCAACATGTTAGCCTAATTTTCTACATTTTTTACTATGTGGGAGGCATCAACTGATTTTAAGAACACTACCTCATCTTTGCATGCAACCAAGAAATTAATGATGGTACAATTTTTTCCATCCGTCCACCCATCGGAAAGAATAGAGCAGCCATATTGTTTCCAATTTTATTTTTTCTCCTCTATTGCTGCCCTTGCCTTTCCAGTCGCATTAGTAAGCAACCTACAAGTACAAAGTGAAATTAAGTACACAATTTTAATTTGAAAATAAAAAAAATAGCTTAAATTCATCATAAATTAAAGAACATTATTGACTAACCTGCCACCCAAGTCTGAGCGAGAAGGTGCCTTGTAGCCTTTCCCTGCAACTGTTAATGCGGTGACCAAATTGTGCCAGTAAGGAGAACTTGCCACATTGAAAGGGATGTTGTTAAAATACCAAAAATCTGCACAAGCAATGTCTGCTTGCTCATGCACCTCCCTATTCCACCTAGTTGCCTCTAAGGAAGGTTGTGCAACAACTGTGTTTCTAGGCATAAAAAAATCTTGCATGCATATAGGTCCCTGTCTTGCAGCTGCCCTTGGTGCTCTACAAGAGGTAGATGAAGGGATGGAGGTGGTGGTGGGTTGCATTTGCATACGTGGACCACGAAGAGAGCCCACTATGTCTTGAGTAACATCATGATCATCATCCGACTCAAGTGGAGCACCTTGAGAAGAGGCTATGGATGCTTGCATTGCTGCTTTTGCTTTCTCTCTTTGCACTTTTCTTTCTTCTGCAGCTGTAAGTATGGCATTCATTTGTCTTTTTATTTCTTCAGTGGTTTCAGGACAAGCCTAAGCAACACGTTGAGGGATGCCTGCAAGGTGGTATTTGGGGCGATTGATGCCTCCATGATATACTTTTTTGCATCTAATGCAAAAGACCGAGCCAGGTTTGGGTCCTAGATAAGCATATTTCCAAGCAGGATCTCTAGCTCCTGGAGGACAAGTGCCTTCAAATCCCCCAGGCATGGATGGGGCAGAGCTTGAGGTAGAAGCAGATTCAAAAGCCATTATCAATTAATCTACACAAAGTGAAAGCACAACTTGTTATTTTTTTGATAGAAAATTTAAAAATAGCTAAATTAGATTAAATCAAAAGAGATTACTTTAAATTACTAAAAATTTAAACTAATCTAAGATTCTAAACATTTTCATAACAAAAAAAATGGATTAAAAAAAGAAAATAATAACTAGGGTTCCAAAAAAATGTGAAAAAATCTAAAAAATCTAAAAATTATTTCAAACTAGTAAAAAATTAAGCTAATCTAAGATTGTAAACATGCTATTCAACAAAAAAGAGGATTCAAAACAAAAAAAAAATTAGGGTTTGAATAAAATTTCAAAAAAATGAAAAAATCAGCAAAATATGTAAAAAAATTAGAAAAATTCATCAAAAAATCTTGTTTTGATTTTTAAATAGAGAACCAATATGAATGAAGAAAACATTTAAAAAAAAGAAAGAAAAAGAAAAATCAGAAAACCTACCTAGGAATCCAATTTGCCTTCGAAATTCGATGTAAATGCCTTTCAAATCTTGTCTCCTCGATGCAAAATTGCTGTAAATTGGTGCGCAATGCTTTGGAGAGGGTTTTTGTTGAGTGAGAAAACACAAATGAATGAAAAAAACAACTTAAAATGCTTTTTTAGCTGCTGCGTAGGCGTGTTCAAGATCACTAGAGTTTTTATGCAAAAACTCGTCGTACTTTTTGCCAAAACTTGCCAAAAGTATGACAAGTTTTTGCAAAAAGTACAAGTTTTTTTGGCATGCAAATACTACAAAAACTCGGGAGAGGAAAAAACTTGCGAGTTTTTCTTCACTCATTGAGTTTTCCGCGAGTGTTGCAACTATGCTTGAATGTATGCAACAATAATTTCTAATAGAAGCTTCCACATTCTCCAACTATGTCATTCCAACAACACTCACATGCAAGAAAACACATACAAACTTTATATTTTTTGAGAAACACCTACAGGCAAACAAAAATCAGATTATTGCTCTCTATGAGTAGTAAAAACCATCAACAACATATGTCCTTTGACATCAAATCCTCCCATCTTTAGAACAGTATTCATTTTCACACATTCTTCTCATTCTTTTCCTGTCAAAAACCTCTTAATTTGTATGCAACAAAAAATCCTATCATATTCATCATATCTATGCTCTCATTCTTATGAATCTTCTAAAATGGCTTCTAGGTTTGTGCGCCTCCTTAGCTTTCCAAAACATTTTGAAATTCTTGATTTCGATATGATATGAGGAAGTTATGGCGGTTTTACTGAGACTGGGTCTCATAGTTACGACCCAACCAATCTTCCTCTCCCCAAAATGTTAGTCAAACCTCTACCTTCTTCATTCTGAAGTGGTAATTCATGCAGTTGGCCTCTTAATTGTTCTTTTATGACAATTTTCAAATCTTTTCCTAAATTAACATCTATTATCTCGTTCCAACACCTCCACTACCTCAAGCACTTGCACCAAGAAGATTCTAGCACTTGCAAAATAATTTAATATTGAAGGAGCACGAGGAGAAACTAATTTAAAAATAAATCATGCTTGCAAGTCCACAACCAAAAAAAAGAAATTAAAATAACACAAATAATTTTGGTGTGCAGGATTGCCTGTGCACCTAGATGCTCTTGCATCAAGAAGGGGGATTCCTTGCTCACGAGTCTCTTTATTCTCAAGAGAATCTCAGGGAGTGAACTACCTTAAACTACCTCAAGGAATAAAGTGAGAGTTCCAAAACTAGAAAGAGCAAGTCATAGAGGTTTTCCGAACAAACTAGCAAGTTTTTGGCCAAAGGACAACAATGCAGAGTTCGGACTACAACGTGACACGTTGGAGTCCCAGAGACGTGCTAGCGTCCCGTACAGACTACGTTGGAGTCCCAGAGACGTGCTAGCGTCCCGTACAGACTAAAAATTGAGAATGTCTCAAGAAACAACAAAGTGACTACTTCTACTCTGATTGCTAAGAAACCTTGAAATGCGAGAAAGTATCATAATATGATAGAACTTTAATAAAGTGAGGTAAACGATAAGACTAAAGAGGATAAAAAAAGTGCTTACAACAAACTAAGCGATGAAGCCTCCAACAAGTAAATATCTTCAATACCTACACACATAAGATCGAGGAAAAATGTTGGGGCTGTTTAGGGGCTTGTTGTAGTCAAACCCCCATTTTGGTGTTCCCACCTCCACAGACAACCAAATAAATAGAGATAAATAATAAGTAGAAATGAAGTGAATGCAAGAGTGATAAAAGCAAACCCCACTCAAAGAAAACCTGTATCACAAAATAGAGATGCAATAGATAGGGATGTGAGAAATCCCAAGATGCTCAAAGATACAAGGTAAGCAAGATATCACCTGCAAGGCTTCAGCAAGCCAAAGAGAGAAAGAGATAGCTGTGAGAGCCAAGACAGTTGCAAAGAGTGTTGTAAGAGCTTGAGTGCTCTAAAAAGCTATAGAGAGCTATGTGAGCAAGAGAGTAAGAGAGAAAAGAGTGTCTCTAAGAGAGAAAGACCAAGAAGATGACCAAATGGATTGAAAAGATAGCTTTTAAACAGAGAATATGAGGGAAAAGAAGCTTCTTGAATTGTTACAAGGTGTCCCGGGCTGTTACCACTGACAAAAGTAGCTGACAAGTGGCAAGACACTCGGAAATGGTTGTTTGAACGTCGAAATGTCACAGGACGCTAGCGTGGCATGTAGACGTCCACATGGCACGCTAGTGTCTAGACACATCATGCTACAAAACGAGAAGAATGAGAAAAGCACAAGGTTTGACACAAAGCTGACGTGTGAAGGTAGTTGCTGAAAATGGATCTTGAGCATCTTGAGAGGGGAAAAAGGTTGATGCATGGGCTAAAATGAGCCTACACAAATGCTAAGGGAGTGGACACTAAAGTGGATACAAGAATGTATGTGAAATTGCAAGGGGTACAATTTTATGACATTACAAGCTCTTAGCTCCTCTTTGGCTTTTGGAATTGATTTTGCAACAATTGGATTCAAACATTATGCATGGACCACACTAGTGAGTTGGTCTTGGGTAGTAGAAATTGTTGGTTTAGATTATAGAATATGGTAATATGATGAAGCATGCTTTGGAACTACCAGAAGTGACATGGTACATATTGTGATCAAAGATAGTGTGTGTTGATTTGGGAGTGAGGAACCATCAATATACATGCGTGAATTAGTAATGTAAGATTAGATTCCATTTTGCACCCAAGCATTATTTTTGGGGTTATTGAAGGTTTTGCTTAAGCAGGTTTGCATTTGTGGCAAAACTATAAAGCATAGCTTCCATCATTGAAAGAGATGGCAAGGCTTGCAAGCACAATTTAGGTTTGGCTGGAGGAGGTGCAAGAAGTTTGTTGTGGTAGTGTTGCCACTTCATCTAGATGATGCTTTGATGATGTTCACTTGCATAGAAGCAATGGGTGGTTTGGTGTTCGTGGGAGGAGGTCCACACTATACACTGCACATCTGACCAAAAGGACAACCATTAAATTTATTTGTTGAATGTTTTTTGTATTTTATTGTTGAATGATTCTTTTCAGTTTCAGGAAGGTGAAAATTTAATAACTCGCTTTATTCTTCTATTTGTCTATTTTGTATAAATGTAAATAGTGGAATTTGATTAGGGATTGGAGGCATTGGTGCCACTTGAGGTTTGTATTTTTCATGTCCAGATAGAGTTTCTTATCAAACATAAGCTCCATTTCCTCAATACCTATTCCTGTGTAATATGCATGTAAACTTTCGTTTATGATAGAAATTCTCATTAATGGATGCAAATTTGCCTCTACTTCCATTCGCTACCATTTTCTGCAGTAAATTGCAACCCAATTAGTTCCACTAATTTTAACATCCAATGCATAGAGGTTAGATGTGATGAGGTAATCACAGTAATTCTTTTGTAAGGTTGAATGAGAAATTTTCAGCTGTAAAAGTATTTTAAATTAGAACTAGGAATTGTTGTTTTCTTTTATAGAACTAAAACCTTTCAATACATATCATGGAACTTACAAACTTAGGTTTGAAGTTGTTGAATAAGATCTTTTGAGCACAAGACTGACTTGTTATTATGGAGATTTTAATCTGATACATAATAATAAAAATTTTGGCACGATTTTTTGTAATTTCTCAACAAAAAGTAAATGTGGTTGCAATCCTTGTAAACTAGTATATTAATTCATAAGAAAAAATACACTATATAATTTTCAACTTAATTCAAAGAGTGTCAAAAATTGGAATTGCCCAATGAAATACCATGTATATTAAATTTAAATTGCACAGTGGAAGTTCAAATAATTGCTGGGTGTTCTTAAACACCACATTTATGTATCCAGCGCCTATCTTAAATTGTTCAACATAATCTGATTGGAAGGCGTAGCCAATAAGCACTCTTATAAAATCCCTTCTAACCAACATGATTTGAGGTAATTTTTGCGTGTGTTTAATGGTAGAATCTTAACGGATGCTACATTTGGCTCAAATTAATTATTTAAAGGACATACTCATTAAGGAAGTAAAAGCTGAAAGACACATTTAGGATGGCATATTGACATTTGTCTATATGGAGTGTTTTGTATATGTTAGTAGAAGCAAACAATATGAAGAATGAAGTTTTATAGGCTATGTTCTAGTCTTAGGTCAAGTTATGAAAACTTTGGTGAAAGGGGAAGGATCTCTAGTGGTTCAAGCCAACTCATTAGATTTTAAATCATATGCATCTTCTTATTTATGGCTGCTTTGTCACGTTTCTTTGATAAATGAATGGTAATTTGCCGAGATTTGTATAGTAGCATGGCACAAAATATTTGTAACCAACTAGGCAGTTGCCAACTAAGGTGGACACACGATCTATTAGCAACTTTTACACGTCACCAAGGCTTACTTTAAGGAGGTAGTAGGTGCCAAAGGTGAAAAAGAAAGGGAGGTTTATTTTATACTTGCTTTAGGATTAAGTTGTGTAATACAAAGCTTAAGTTTGTAAGAATATGTATGGAATATAAAAAGTTAGCGCTGAGATTTTGTAATACGAGAATTTTAAGTGACGTTTTTTCAAATAAACAAGGTGTTAGATAGCTATATAAGCAAGAAAATGTTCGACTAAAATATCCTAATATGAAATATGCAAGATAAGATGGAGCAAGAAGCTAAAGGGGATAGATGTCTAAGTCTATAATATAGATGCAAAGAATTGATGAGCTCTTGGGAATATTCACCCTTTGACATGTACAAAGAAAAGGCTCTACTAAAAAACCTCTTTTAAAAAATCTCTTTATGATTAAGTATGAATTGAGTCTATTAGGTTTAAAATTTATATTTTCCTAAGGTTTTGCCAATGAGATTATCTAGCTCAAGTACAAGGTGATCCATGTTTAAGGGACATGTGACAATTGACTCTAGGATGGTAAGCATTACTAACTTATGATGCTTTGTGTATTTTGCCATCTAAGGTCTTGATTTCTACAAGGTTGAGAAATCTAGTCGTAAGCTTCGAATAAGACTTGCATTGAGATTCTAAGGTTATGAAATGCAACTTCCTAGAGTAAATCAACTTCAAAACCAAAGACTTACAAAAATAATTTTTTTTTTGAGCGCATGGACATTATATATACAAGTCCAAACTGTATATACTGCTAAAGGTATTAGTTGCACACATTGTCCCTATTTTGTGAAAAATGGACTTAGTGACCTTAATGTTTCCTTAGTGTATTGATTTTATAGTAGATACAAAAGTGATGCAAAGTGATAATAAGAGATAAAACATCTTATATAATTTTGTTTTATAATTCTTGAAGGATGGGTCATTCTTCGTGTCAATGACCTAGGGATACCAAAGAGTTATTTGAGCTAGTTCATGATGAATTTAGCTATGTTAGACTTCGATACTGTGGCTAGGGTAGCGGTCTCTCACACTTGGTGAGGCACTCCATGGTCTTTAGCTATGTTAGAATTTTGCTTTAAATTTGGATTTTTGTGGTTGGTAGATTTGGTTTATGACTATTGTGGTATGAGAACAATATTGGTTATTTAGTTGCTATAATTTGTTGGAAGGAATAAAACCCTAGCTATATAGTGTGAATATGCATAGGGTTGTTGAAATTAACCCAATTTACAATTGCAAACTTGTTGAGATGGGGTTGTTGAATACTTATATTGACTTGTGGATACTTATCTTGGATTGTCGCTTGCTTTGTGGAAAATAATATTCTCATGTGATGGGCTTGTAATAAGGATTGAGACTTCACCCTTTAATCTTGAACTTACAAGTGGTTTTAGTGGGAATATGTGGTTAACACTTGCTAAGAAGTCATTGTTAGTTTGATAGAGATCTTGAGTGTTAATATTGTCCTCATATTGTTTGTATTATCTATAGTAGTTAGTCGGTTATGAAATCAGTCTTGAGTTGAGATTGAGAGAAAGGGGAAGTGTCAATGTTTTCTTATAGATACCATTATATCTAGTTGCTCATTCTTTAAAACTGATAAAATTAATTCATTGTATGTTTGATAGGGTTTATTTTTATCAACAAATCGAGGGATTACTAGACTCTGTCCCTTTCTATTATATTACAAAGATGGAAAATAAAATTAGAGAGACAAATTGCCTTACTATAGCATCCCAAATTCAAGATTTAGCATTCTATCTTGGAGGGACACCACTACATGGAAAAGGTAGAGTTGTCAAATTATCCCAATCTTTAGACTAGAAAATGCTAGTAGCCTATATCAAATTTTTAACAATATTCCAAATTATAGACTATACAAACTAGACTATATCAATCAGTAGCCAAAAAAGGAGGAACTTTCAACAACAAAGTCAATGTTTCTCATCTAGTTCCACCACTTGCTTGCTTGGCCCTACACTTGAAGAGGAAGCCTTGCCTACAACCTCCTCAAAACCTTTAAAGGGACCCATCTTGCTAACATGTGCTCCACTTATTCAAAGAAAATACTTGATATATTTGAAGGTCTTCATAGCTTGTTCATTGTCCTATTGTGAAGAAATTGGCACAATAGGCTTGTTGATTTATGAAAGATCCATTGTTAGCCAAATGTTTACATCATTGCTCATCAAATTCCTTTGGATTTCCTTGACTACCTTCCAATCAACACAACCCACTGCTCTATCTTTGGACCACGAGACTTCTCATTAATGGTGCACATGAGAAAGGTAAGATAAAATGTAACAACCTTCAATGCTTTTTCCAAGCTACACCTATAATCCAGGTGCACATGAGCGTTTGCAATTTCTACGACTTGCTCCTTTTCTTTAGATGAAATCCTCTAGATTATAAAAGAACATTGAGAATAGGTTTGTGTTAGCTTTGCATCACTTCCATCTCCAATAATTCTTGATGCAAAATATCTACAATAGTCTATTGTATTACCTTAGTTTGAATGATGAAGACCCTTTTGAGCCTTTTGAACTTTGATAGATCCCTAGAAGGACATTTCATGCTTCTCATTATAAATTTGGAACTTAGGATCCATGTTGGTGCTAAGGCGATAGAAGAAGGCAATGTGGAATATGCATCAAGTAGATTGAGTGACATTAATAAAAAGCTTATGTGAGAAGTTCCAATAGCAAGTGGGAAGTGAAAGAAATCATTCTAGAAAATGTGAAACTACATATTTGAACAATGGGATGCATCCCCTTGAATGAGTAGACAATAAGTAACATAATTTGTGAAATCAAGACAAAGGGATGACATTTCAAGTCCCTTAGAAAATGAGGGAAGCTATCAAAGACCTTTAGATTAGTTTATCTTTAATAAAGCCTCTAATCTAGGTCACCTATTTATATGATTATCAACACTAAGTTTCTCTGTTGCTTCAATTGCCATGTTGGATAAGGAGCTTGCCAATCCATTTGTCTCTCTAAAATAATGCCTTGTTGTGTATGAGATCTATTCATCAAGGATATGCTTAGTCAAGCTTAAGATGCTCTTTGTCTTCTAGTTTTGGAAAGATTTATTTTTGACAAAGTTAAGGATGATAATGGAATCTCCCTTGATAGTTTAGTTCTTGTATTATTTTTTATTGTCAACTAAAGGCCCAAGAGAAGGGCACGTGCCTCCACTTCATTATTTCCTAAGATGTTACCAACACTAGGAGCCCATTCAAGTCTTTGAAAACACAACTAGCTCCGAATAGTGCAAGATAGCCTCTTGAGGCCTTGCCAAAATTAAGTTCTATGAAACCTTCATAAGGAGGGATCCACCACACCCTTCTTCCAAATGTGGTTGATGGATGAGATAGATGGACCCCATGAACAAGGTGTTTGATAAGTTTGTTGAGATAAAGGTTTGTTGTTATATTCATAGGCTTGAGAGTTATGAACTTGTGCTGTGTTACCTTAAGAATGACATTCAAATGTTGTAAGTACAATGATAATATTGTTAGACGAGTTTTCTTGGTACAAACGACACACAATCAACATTTATTTATGTTGAGGTTATATATTGTTGTAGTGATTAGGGTTTTGGATGAATGGATTATTGATGTATTTACTGACACTTGTAACAATTTCATGTTGACTATTTGGAATTTTGTCACATGAACCTTCTCTTTTAGGAATTGTGACAACAATATTGCATTATGTTTCGGTTTTGTTGTTACATTGCTTGAGTTCTATGTGAGAAATTTTTTGATAATTTTGAGATTTAGCTGGCTTATGTGCTCATATAAGGTTTGGGTAGTGGAATTATTCCTTATCATGTATCATGAGGATTAACACACAAATATTAAATATAATATGTATATTGTATACAAGGGGAACTTCTTGTACTTGTCATGCATTTATGTAATTGTGTAACTTTTTAACATTTTAGTTGTTATTCATGACACTTGGGGATCACTAAGGGGACTATTTGATTTAGTGACCATTTCCTTGTGATCATGAGCTAATTGTGTGATGGTAGAACTATTTGACATGTCACAAGGAGTCTGTAGTGACTCGACAATCAACTCTAGACACTAAGTCATTTTTGAGTGATTTGTGTTAGGGTTGCCTAGGTATGTAAGTTCTTAAAAGAACCATGACTTTAATTTTGAGGTTTGAAGGGATATATGGGCATTTGGGAGTGCACTCAACTCAAGTTGCGGTGGCATATTTTCTTAAATTACTTTCATTTCCCCTATTACATTATGCAATTTAGTTGTCTCAAGATCAATGTACTATTTTAACATCGATGAATAATGACATGAGTCAAAGAGTTTTGATGAATTATTGTATAATTCTCACCCTATTGTAATCAATGAGAAATATACATATTAGATAGTGGTTAGATTGTAAAATTTTAATGTTTTGATAATTGACACTCCTCGTTAGCAATATGGACTTGCAAAGAAAGTAAATGTTTTGTTTGAGTTAACTATAAAACACCATGAATTGTACTTTAATTATTGAGGATAAATAAAATAAATAATTGTATGCTAGGTTAGTTCACCAAAAATTTGGGTTGAGTTTGAGAGACATTACATGTGGTCTCATAGATTTGGTTTATCTTGCCCTAGAACTAGACACTAGGGGCCTTTAGGAAAAGACATGAGTAAGTTGATCCTCTTGCACTTCAAATGCATTAATAATAATATCTCGAAGTAGTGGGTTGAAGTGGTTGTGGAGGACAAGGAGACTATGGGTCTACCTCTAATGTTATACCTTTGTTTCCTCCTCCATCGCCTCCATCACCATCTCATCTCAAACAAGTACTTAAGATGTATTAGGAGTCTTGGGAGATATTAGGCTCAATTATATTCCTAGGAGATCGATATAACTAATTACTTGGGAATATAAACTAAAAATAAACCAACAATTAGGAACACGATAAAGAATTTGTACTTCCAAATAATATTCTTCATGCTTGAGTGAAAGAAGAGGGGGCTAAGAAATACAAAAGTTGATAGTTAACATTTCATTTGAGATCTCTCCACTTATGTTTACAAGCATGGATTCAAGAGATGCTACCGAGGCTTGGTTGGTAGGTCTAAAGAATTGCATAAGGTTGTAAGAGTTAAGTTTCAATGAAAATACTCACATTAATATTTTTCATTTAGATGAAGAAGCCTCTTTATGGTAGGAATGCTTGAGTGCCCAAAATTTGTACACTAGAAACCCTTGAAATTTGTTTAAGGTACTATTATGGAGATTTTTTTTTCCACCCACAAGGAGTAGAAGTGAGCATAAATTTCATGGTTCCAACAAAAGAATGTTATTGTAGTTGGATATGAGGCTAAATTCATGAAACTCCTTTGCTATGTGGATTGCATGTGCTATGAGGAGATAAAGGTAACCGAGTTCAAGTTGGGGTTATATGAAGTTCTCATGCATGATTTAAATTTGACTAAGCTCATAGACTTAGCCTTGACAATAGTATCTACTTATAAGGTAGAGGAAAAGGAGTAGTCTTGTCAAAATTCCAAATAAGAATAAAATTCTAGAATGACACAAAAAGTGTTGCCAAGGTTGGGAAGTAACTAAAAGACAAAAGAATTTTCTAAACTAACATAAAACACTTCCAAAGGAGATAATAACAAAAATAATAAAATAAATAAAATTTATTAGAAGGTTGTAAATAACACCTTTGCAACATTAACAAATATGATTCATGTTAAGCCTAGAGGACTTGGAATAGGGTGTTGAAATTATGGTTATAAGGACCAATTTTCCTAGGAATACCATGTACCAAAAATGGTTCAAGGACCTAAACATCAAATTTGTGTTGCAGATGAAAATAAGTGGGTAGAAGAAAATGCCACCCTTGTGGAGTTTTAAGTTGAGGTTCATAGTCAAACCATTTCTATATTAATTGACTCAAGAGCTACATATAGTTTTATTTTCCTTTGAGTAGTTAAGAAATTTATTTTGCATCCATTAAAATTAAATGAATGATTGAAGACAAATTTTGACATTGGTAGGAAACACCTTATTATTTAGAGGATAAAACAACTAGAGCTAGATTTGAACACTATCTAAACTAAGCTAGATTTTGTTTTGTACCCCTTGGTTAACATGACATTATCTTAGGAATAGATTGGTTACTTTCCCATTGGGCACTTGTATACTATTTTGAAAAGTTTAAATGTTATGAGGACCAAGGATTTTTGGTCCATCTCTAAAGGTCTCAAGAGGTAAAATCTCAAGAGTAATTTCAGCCCTTCAATCATTTTAGACAATAAAAGCTACCAAATTTACTTTATGTAGGTGACAAAAAATATAAGTGAGTGCTAACATCATAAGAGATCGTAGTAGAATGAATAAATAACATGCTAGAGGAGTGGATATATAATATATATTACATATCCACTCCTCTAGCTTGTTATATATATATATATATAATAGCAAGCTAAAGGAGTGGATACATATAATATATAATATATCCACTCCTCTAGCTTGTTATTTATTCATTCTAATACGATCTCTTATGATGCTAGAACTCTCTTATATTTTTGTTACCTACATAAAGTAAATTTGGTAGATTTTATTGTCTAAAATAATATTTATATAG
The DNA here is from genome assembly GCA_007115665.2 of Sequoiadendron giganteum. Lineage (NCBI taxonomy): Eukaryota > Viridiplantae > Streptophyta > Pinopsida > Cupressales > Cupressaceae > Sequoiadendron > Sequoiadendron giganteum. The sequence continues at coordinate 834,194,181 of CM021102.1, forward strand.
AAAAAAAGGGAAGGAGGACTTGTTAAAACATGTAAAATTTTACAAATGTTAACCCTTCAAAGAGTATGCAATTCTAATTTTTCTTAGTATAACATTAGATTAGCCATTATGAGATTATGTTATGTGTAAACAAACAGATATAATTCAATAAGCCATGATAAATAAACATGACACTAGATGTATGTGGAGAAACCATTAAAACATCTCCAACATCAAAGAGAGGCTCAAATATGAATTAAGTTTTAAATAAACTAGAGTATATAACTAACATACTTCTTTTTCCAATTTGAATTTTTTTTGACAACACTTATGAATATGAAAATAACCCATAAAAACTCTATCCAATGCAATCAGTAGAAGAGAGTTGAGAGGAAACCATAACTGGATTCCTAAAAAATCATGCCACTAAAACTATGGTCTAGGAAAAACCCAACATTCCCATATGCTCAATCAACGTGTTTGTGAATATAAGACAACTCGTAAGGCATATTTGACCAATAAATCTAAAAAAATCACATCTTGAAGCCTAGTTCTCCACTTTAGAGGTTACAACTCATGAGGGGCCCATCCATGCAAAGATTCCCCACTCCTAATTCTAATGCCTAGAAGTGGGAGAGTGTAGTAAACAAGTCTTGATTGATTTGTAACCACCACTATTGTGCTCCGCATCCTTCATGAATGACATTATAACTAATATATAAATAAGTAAATAATATTATTTTTCATCCACCTAAGAGGGTGTCCATGCACCCTCTCCAAGATGTTTTGAGATATGGCACACATTATAAATTAGTTTACACTTAAATATAACTTTTTCCTAACAAGACCAATAAATGAGAAAGATAACTTCCACTACTCAAAAATAGGTGGGAGTTGTAGTCATGAAAATATAGCATTTACTCTTATGTGACTCACTCACTACAAATAAGCAAGCTAAAGTAGATGTGCAAGAAAGTGATGAAAAGGGAATCTCTCCCTTTCAAATCTGATTACAAACACACAAAATATGCTATGTAAGAAGGCTGCAAATACATATAAAGAACTGAAAATGAAAGAGAAATCTGCAACTTTATTTTATTCAAATATGCAAATGGTTTACATCAAAATGAAGCTCATAGGATCCTCTTCAATCCTACATGCAACACCTGCAACAAATGTGTCTTCAACAATCTGACACAATTTCGACAACATACGTGTATGCAAACTTCACTTCTCCAAGCCCCCCTCCAAAATGAAAAGGCATCAATAAATAGAGATTAAGCAAAGAGAAAACAATTCATGGTTTCACAAAACAACCTCTTGAAACCACCTTTGGAAATCCATGCCCAACCTTGGGAGTATCAAAATATGCAATAAGAAATGAGTTCCAATGCATTCCAACCTTCTCTTGGGTGCCTAAACTCTTGTCCAATCAGATTTGGTTGTTTATGACATCTTACAACCTTTTACATATTCGTTACAGCTTGTCGGTTACACTTTACATGCAAAGACATGCAAGCAACATGCAAGATTTTTTCGCAACCCCACTTTATGAAAATTTATGACACATGTGCATGCAAACCATGCCAAAATCACAAGACAAGAATTTTTGACCTCCTCCAAATGTGGGACGCCCAAATGGACTATTCCTTCAAAAGATGCTTTTACTATTTTACTAGGACCTATTTCCCATCAAATTTACATTTACATTTTCACGCAAAGGGAAATTACATTGTTGCAAATGAAAATATTAATTTTCCTATCACTTAAGCCCTTATTAAAATAAAATAAAATAAAATAAAATAAAATAATAATATATTTGGTGATATAGGATTTCCCATACACCTTGGATGCTCCTTTGTGCCTTGTACTCCTACTCACCCTGCTGTCCAAAATTGCCTCTATTTTCCCCTCTTTTGAAGTAGGTGCTGGTATATGAATTGTTTCACCTATTGTACCTTCATCACTTTCAGCTTCCTGAAACTTTATTAAATCAAAAATATTAAATATAGGTGAAATATTAAGTCCACTAGGCAACTCTACTTCATATGCTTTACTTGAATCATGCCTACCCACAATCTGCCAAGGCCCAAAAATTCTTCATTTTAAACTTGTTATAGGTACCAAATGGAAATATTTCTTTTCTCAAATATACCATTACTTCATCACCCACCTGAAACTCCTTATGTATCCTCTTCAAATAAACTTTGGACTTGTACTGAAAGTTCATTTTGTTGATGTGATTTCGTACCTTCTCATGTATGCTCTTCATGTGTTCAACAAAGTCCTCTACTTCTGCTCTTCATGTGTTCAACAAAGTCCTCTACTTTTGCACTCTTCTTATCAATATTGCCAATATTTTTTAGATTTGAAACAACTCTTGGGTTGATGCCATAAAAAAATTGGAATTGAGACTTAGGAGTACTTCTATTCACCGAGTTGTTATATGCAAATTTTGCTTGAGGTAGAATCAAATCCCATCCTTTTGGCTTATCTCCAACTAGGCATGTCAACAAATTACCCAATCTTTTGTTTACCACATTTGTTTGGCCATCTGTTTGTGGATGGTAGGATGAACAAAACTTCAAACCATTTTTCATCTTCTTCCATAATGTCCTCCAAAAGTACCCCACAAACTTTGTATCTCTATCTAAAACTATGCTCTTCGAAAGACCATGCAACCTCACAACTTCCCTGAAAAACAATTCCGCAACATTCACAACATCATTAGTCTTCTTTCATGGAATAAAATGAGCCATCTTGGAAAATCTATCGACTACAACAAATATTGAATCATGTCCCCTTTGGGTCCTTGGAAAACCCAAAACAAAATCCATACTAATCTCCTCCAATGGCCTCTCAGGTACTGAAAGTGGTTGGTATAAACTTGTGTTTTGACTAGTTCCTTTTGCCACTTGAAAACTTCTACAAACTTGCACATATTTTCTGATATCTTGTTGCAATTGTGGCCAATAATATTTCTCCCCAACAAGTGCTATGGTTTTTTCAAAACCGAAATTCCTTGCAAGTCCTCCACTATGTTTTTCCTTAATCAAATTTGCTCTCATTGAACTTCTAGGAATACACAACTTGTTACCTTTGAACACCATACTATATTGAATTAAATAATCCAACCACTTGGTTCTATCACCAAAAATATGCTCTTTTTAAGCCTTCCAAGCCTCTCCAAATTCCGGATCCTCTTCATACAACTCCTTTAACTCATTGAATCCAACAACCTCAACTTGCATTTCAATAAACACACCTTGTCTTCTACTCAAAACATTTGCAACCCTATTAGATTTCCCACTCCTATGTTTCAAAAAAAGAGTATAAATTTACAAGAAATCTACCCATTTCATATGCCTTTGATTTAACTTCCCTTGACTACTCAAATACTAAAGTGCTTGATGACAAGTAAATAAAACAAACTCCTTAGGTAAAATATAGTGTCTCCACTTTTTCAATGCTTGCACAATAGCATAAAATTCTTGATCATACACTGAATATTTTATTTTTGCATAATTTAACTTCTCACTAAAGTAAGCAATGAGTTTACCTTCTTGACTTCGGATAGCTCCAATCGCATTACCACTCGCATCACAATCAACTTGGAACACCTTGCTAAAATATAAAAGTGATAAAATAAGTTGTTCTATCACTTTGGCCTTCAACGAATCAAAACTTCTTGCTAGTCCTATAGTCCATCTGAAATCTCTTTTATCTACTCTCATGGTCTCAGTTAGTGGTGAACAAATAATACTGAAACCTCTAATAAACTTCCTATAAAAAATTTCCAAACCATGAAATGATCTCACCTCAGTAGCACTTCTAGGTGTAGGCCATTCTGAAATAGCTCACCTTTTCTAGGTCCATCTTGAGACCTTCTTCTGAAACAACAAAACCCAAGTATACCAATTCCCTCTTCATAAAGTTGCACTTTTTCAAGTTAATGAGCAACTTTTCTTCCCTCAAATTTTCAAAAACAAATATGATATGCAACACATGCTTCTCTAGTGTCTTACTAAAGATCAATATATCATCTAGATAAATAATAAAAAATCTGCCCAAAAACTCTTTCAATAGCTCATTCATCAATCTCATAAATGTATTAGGAGAATTGGTTAGTCAAAAAGGCATGAAAAAAGAATTCATACAAACCTTCCTTGGTTTTGAAAGCTGTCTTCCACTCATCACCTTCTCGGATTCGTATTTGATGATAACCACTCTTCAAGTCAATCTTGGTGAAGTATTCAACCCCACTCAAACAATCCACGATATCATCCATTATGGGTAATGGAAATATGTATTTTATGGTGATCTTATTGATTTCCCTTGAGTTTGTGAACATCCTCCATTCTCGTCCTTTCTTTGGTGCTAAAACAATAGGCACTGCACATGCGATTAGGCTCTCCTAAATCTAACCTTTATGCAACAATTATTGAACTTGCTTGTTCAACTCTTCACTCTCGATTGGAGACATTCTATGGGCTGCTTTGTTAGGAAAACTTGCTCCCAGTATTAGATCAATTTGATAAGCTATCTTCCTCACAAGTGACAACCCCTCAAATGCATTATCAGAAACAATCTCTTGAAATTCTTGCAACAAATCTACAGCCTCCACTAGAACATCTTCCAAATTTTCACAGTTAGACATCAGAATCAAAGCAAAACAAACTTTTTGATGCGTCATACCATCTAGGAATTTTCTTGCATCAACTAAACAAGCTCTTGCATTACCAAAAACTTGAACCAAATATTTTTTCAAAGGTTTCAATTTATGTTTCACACCATCCTTAGTTATGGTATATGCACTAGCACAACCATCATGCATTGCCTTCTTATCATACTGCCAAGGCCTTCCTAAAAAAATATGGCATGCATCCATAGGAATTATGTCACATAATATTTCATCAAAATAACCTCCTATTTTAAATTTTACCAAACATTGCTTGCTGATCAAGAGCTTTTGATTATCTTGTACCCATGATATTCAGTACACTTTCAGGTGCTTTCTCCTCTCTAGCTTCAATTTTCTCACCATTTCTTCGGATACCAAGTTATCTGTGCTTCCACTATATATGATGATGTTACAAGCTTTCTCTTTCCCTTTGCATCTTGTCTTGAATAATCTCTTTCTTTGAATTGGTTCATCTTCCTCATTCAACAATGCTCTTCTTGTCATCAAGACTTCATCTCCTTCTGCTTCTTCAAAATGCGATGAGCGTGCATCCTCCTCATTGATGTTTTCTGCTCTATTATGATTTTATGTTATTTTATTGGTCATTTCTTGATTGTGAGGGTAGACATAAGCTCTATGCCCCTCTTCACCACATCAAAAAACAGTTCCGTGAAATCCACCTCTTTCGAATCCTCTGCTTGATCTTCCTCTACCTCTTGGATTTTGATATCTGGGAGGATGATAATTTTCTGATTTTTGATTTTTTCTGCTACCTTGGTCTTCAAATTTCTGATTTCCATCATAAATTCTTCCCGCGGTTCTTCCACCACAATCTCTTCCTCTTTGTTTACTTTAAAATTTTTCGTTTAGTCTTTCTTCAACTTTCAATGAAAATTGATAAGCATCCTCAATGGTGGTCATTCTCACCAATGCCAACTCTTCTTGTATGCTAGGTTTCAACCCATTAATGTAATGAACTACCTTCTCCTTATTTACTTTAGAATGTCTTCTTTGAATTAGGACCTTATGAAATTATTTTGTGTATTCTTTCACCATTCTCATTCCTTGTCTCAAGCTTTGCATCTTTTTGAGCAACTCTAACTCATAATCTACTAGTATAAATTGTCTCTTCATTTTTTCCACCATCCTATTCCATTTGGAAATTTTGTCTTTCCCTTGTCTTCCTCTTTCAAGTTGGATTTCTTTTCACCAAATGCTTGCATGACCCTTTAATTTTGTTTTTGCAAACCTCACTTTGTGAGGGTCTTCAATCTCTTCAAACTCAAAAAACTCTTCCATGTCATTAATACAGTCTATCAAATCTTCAAGGTTTAAACTTCCATTAAAGGTTGAAGCCTCCATTTTTTGGTTTCTTTCCAATTTGTGATATAGCTCTCAACAATCTAATTTATCCAAGATCTACTTGTTCCTATTCTTCCTCTTCCAGTTCCTTTTTAGTTTCATCTTCACTATCATTTCTTTCTCTATGCACTTATCTTCCATGGATCTCTTCCTACAAAGTTTCTAGTTGCCTTTTGAGGGCTCTAATTTCATCTCTAGGAAGGTATCTTCCTCCACTACCTTTGCCTCTACCTCTACCACGATTGACAACTCTTGGAGGCATTTGAATATTTACCCACAACTCATAGGTCCTGCTATAAACTGCCTCTCTTCAACGCTCTGTTTACAATCTCAAGACAACCCACTCTGATACCACTGATGAAAAAGGAGAATCTCCCTTTCAAATCTGATTACAAACACACAAAATATGCTATGCAAGAAGACTGCAATAACATATAAAGAACTGAAAATGAAAGAGAAATCTGCAACTTTATTTCGTTCAAATATGCAAATGGTTTACATCAAAATGAAGTTCACGGGCTTCTCTTCAATCCTACATGCAACGCCTACAAAAATTGTGTCTTCAACAATCTGGCGCAATTTCAACAACATCTGGATATGCAAACTTTATTTCTCCAAGCCCCCCTCCAAAATGAAAATACATCAATAAATAGAGATTAAGCAAAGAGAAAACAATTCATGGTTTCACAAAATAACCTCCTAAAACCACCTTGAGAAATCCATGCCCAACCTTGGGAGTTTAAAAATCTGCAATAAGAAATGAAGTCCAATGCATGCTAACCTTCTCTTGGGCACCTAAACTCTTGTCGAATCAGATTTGGTTGTTTATGACATCTTACAGCTTCTTACATATTCCTTATAGCTTGTTGGTTACACTTTACATGCAAAGACATGCAAGCAACATGCAATATTCTTTTGCAGCCCCACTTTATGAAATTTCATGACACATGTGCATGAAAACCATGCCAAAATCGCAACAAGACAAGACTTTTTGACCTCCTCCAAAAGTGGGATGCCCAAATGGAATATTCCTCCAAAAGATGCTTTTACCATTTTAGTAGGACCTATTTCCCATGAAATTTACATTTACATTTTCACAAAAAGGGAAATTAAATTGTTGCAAATGAAAATATAATTTTTCCTATCACTTAAGCCCTTATTGAAATCAAACAAAGCAAGATTAATTTTCTTTTGGTGACACAGGATTTCCCATACACCTTGGATGCTCTTGCATTAGAAAGTACATAGTATCCAACTAAGAAAAATAAAAAACCCACACTAACATCCCCCTCAAGAGTAGCTTAGGTGGGTAAAATGATGGGTTCTAGCAAATGAATCTTGATGAGGTAATCACACACAAATAAATCTCCATAAAAGTGAATCCTCCCAAAAGAAGACATAGATGCCCCTCAAAAAAAAGATAAGAGCCCCTAATGTAAAGTGAAAGAAATCTCTCATTCCCCAAAAAAGTTGTAGATGAAAAAAAATCTTTTTGTGAAGGGTTTGGTGAAAATATCAACCATATGCTTAGAGGTTGGGAAATATTAAAAATCCATGACCTATCTGTGGATAACCCTGAAATATAGTGAAAGAAAACCTCTATGTGTTTGGATTGATGGTGGATTGGGTTCCATTGAATTTGTATGAAACTCTAGTTATCATAAAATATGATAGATGATTATCTAGACTAGATACCAAACATGAGCTAAAACCAAATGGCCTAGTGGTAGAATTAACAATCCCTAATACTTGACCTTTGTGGACTATAGAGTAGTAATATAATTTTTCCTGCTCGACCAACAAATAGGACCTAAAATAAGTGAGAATTTGTAACCTGAAGTGGACTTGTGATCTTGAAAATTTTCTACCTAATTTGAATTTGTAAACACCACAAAGTCAATATCAATGATTGCTACATAAAAAAATTCCAAAACTATGAGTACCTTGAATGTAATAGAAAATTTTCTTGGTTTCTTTCTAATGAAACTCATGGGGCTCTCGCATGAACAAAGAGATCATTCCCATAATGTACGAAATATTGGGGCTCGTATGAGTCAAATAAATTGATCTCCCAACAAGCTACTGATACAAGGTACCATTGATAAAAGGTGAAGAGCATTGGGGCTCAAGTTTATTTTTACAATGAAAGGGGGTTAAAGTAGGCTTGTAGTTAGCCATTTGAAACATAAGAGGAAATCATTAGAATACTTAAAATATACAATGGTGATCCCAAGGAAAATTGATATATCTCAATTCTAAGAAAATAATGTAAGACACCAATTTATTCACTAAAACCTTATCATGAAGGGAATTTTTCACTACTGCAATGGATAAAGAATTCTCCATGACCAATAGGTCATCAAAATAGAGAACTATATAGATGAGAGAATCATCTTGCTATAGAATGTAGACATTCAAGTTTGAATGACAACGAGAAAACCCAAATGTGAAAAGGAAGCAATCCATCTTGGCACACTAAGCCCGAGACCTTATTCAAGTCATAGATAGATTTCATAGGTCTACAAACCAAGGAAGAGTCATGTAGAAAACGCCATGGTTGCTCCATTTATATGTCCTCTTCAAGGTCTCTTAATATATGCACTCTTCATGTCCATTTGTTGAACTTGGACTAGTAATGCGTTGTAGTGAATAAATATGTTTTGCAATGGGTGAAAAGGTCTCAAAGTAATAAAAAACAAGAACTTGAGAAAAATAATTTGCAACCAATCATGCATTGTAATTATCCACTAATTCATTTATTGTGAAATTTGTGTAATAGATCCACTTACATCAAACACATTTTCTTTTCTTAGAAAGGGGGTCTAGATCTCAAGTGTGGGTCAAGAATGCTATATTCCTCCCAAAATAATGTGGATTAGAGGAAAATTCCATGTAAAGATGTAGAAGCCCTTGATATTATGAATGTGCTTGCTTGTTGCGTGATGAATCCCTTGACCCAATCTCTTGTAGCCTATAGTTAATGTTGAGTCCAAAGTAAAATTGAAGTTATCTAGAACCAAGAGTAGAATCATCAACCTTTGAATGATGAATAAGAAAGGAAAGAGGCGAATCTTCATCATCACTCTCAACATTTGAAGTGGAGAAACAAAATACACTACCATCATTTTTTTAGGTGGATTTGAATCCTTAGAAGAATTGTCATCTAGCCCAAGTGACTCCAATGTGGATGTAAAAGGAGAAGTATCAAAAGTGAAAGTTGAATATCCCTCCTCAAAACAAACATTCCTCTAAATGAACAACTTATATGTAATAGGGTGGATTAAATGATAAACCTTAAAACCATTTAGTTAGCCTACAAATATGTAAGGCCCGATCTACAAATTCATGGCCTTATATTTCTCTATAAGAATATGAGATTATCTAGAAAAACTAAAAACTCTAAAGTGTTTGATAGTTTTTTTTCAATAAATCCAATCTTCAAAAGGAGTGAATCCCTTTAGGGATCGATAAGGAACACAATTCTCTATATAATGGGAACAATTAATGTCCTCTACCCAATATTGAGGTGCAAGAGGTTTGGGGTGTAACATGTAGTTAATCATTTCATTCAAGGAATTATCCTTGCATTTTACAACACTATTCTATTAAGGACTATAACGATCTATGCACTATAAATCAACCTCCTTTGTGGTGCAAATATACTCAAAATGATGATTTTATAACCATCTTAATTTTCTATGCACAAAAAATGAATCAATAGCCCAAGTGGATGATGGAGATACAACTACTACAATGACCAAACCCTTTCCCCCCTTGATTTTATCCTTTGTCTTAGAAGACTCATCACACAAAAAAATTATTTGATTGACTTAGGAACACTAATGCTGATCTTCTCCATAATATGTGTTAAGTGATCAATTTATTCAAACACTTATATTCATTATGAATAGGCCTTTTGCAATAGATGAATTTGGCCTTGTCTTTCTTAGACTTGTTATCTTTGAAGTTACTTTGGAGGAATTGTGTTTCTAATCCTTTCTTACTTTTTTATTCTTATTTTTCTATTTCTTATCGTTATTGTCTAGTCATTTATGTTCTTTCTTGTCTTGGCTTATCTTTTTCTCTAGTGAGAGAAGTTGCAAAGTCATCTAAAGATGACATTATGAACTAAGTTCGTAGGGAACCCTTTGTGGCATAAAAGGTAGAAACCCAACCTAAATAGTTGAGACCAAGTTTGAAAAGAATGATAAGGATCATTTGGTCATCTTATTTTTCAATTTCACACTATTTTAACTACAATCTCAAATTAAAGGTGATTTTCCTTTATTATTTAGAGAGGAGGCTCCCTTGTAAGATGAAGAAATTTTATGGTTTTTATGAATTTGAATCGAAAATAAAAGATTATGATAAGTAAATGACATTGTAGTTCTCCAAATAGAAGGAAAAGTTTGACAAATGTGTACAAAGAGGTAGGATTTTAAAGATGCGTCCATTTGACAAATAGGAAAATTGTCTTTGATGAACCCACACACATCAATGCTGTTGGAAAATAAGAATGAACAAATTCACAAAAAATCTAAAAGTTATCATGAAGATCTTAGTGAAACAAAAAGATTCCTAACATAAGAAAATACATGAATACCACATATCTAATGTAAGAAAAAAATGCAATAATGATTTCAAATAGGGCAGAAGAAGCTAAAATAAAATGATTAATTGTATGAAATTTAAAAAGTTCAAATCTTAGGTTCTTCAAGTTTCTTTCGCAAGAATGTGTCCCAAGTTTAACACCCTTTACTCCCTTGGGAAATATTTTCCTACCTCCTATAATTGCTCAATTGCCCTTTTCTAGGTTTACAATTGCTTTTTAAAATATATGCAATAATTTCTCGTAAATAAATATGATCAATATTTCTTTACATGTTTAAATATGAAATTTATAGTTAAATACTTAATCTTCGTGTAAATTTGGTGGATATATGACTATTACAACATTTTTTCAAACAAATTGGGTATGTTGGTTATAGGTGATCATTCCTTCTAAACATTTAGTCAACCAATCTTGTGAGAAAGCATTATTTAAACTTCTTGTATTAGGAATTTATAATTGTGAGCTATGACAAAAATCCACTTTTGATTATATTGAAGGTTGTTAAGAATTATAATCCATTAAGTCCATCACAATAATTCATCTTCTTTATCTAACACCTTAAGTTAAAATAAATTACTAATGCATTCACTTTCATGAAATGGTTCACTTTAAATTCATTAATTCTATTATCTCGAATTTTGTATTTTTCTCATATAATAGTTGTATTTGTTTCTTTTTCATATATGTTTGAATTTGATGATTTTTAATTAAGGGATGAAAGCCATTTCACCTATACATCATTTGAAGAAAATCCCCTTTTAATTATTGTTGATGAATATTCACACTTTATTGTAAACCTCCAAGTTTGGCATTAGTTGCGAGAGTACTAATGAAGGTTCGGTAGTTAAGCCATATCCATGTCAATTATGTTTTGAGAAATCCTTCCCAAAGACTTTTCAATATACCCATTTTTTTACATATCTAGCAATAATTTCATATAAGGGCATGGCCCCATTGTATCCACCTCCACATTTTACATACACATAATCAAAGCTGCTAGGGAGGTCGTGGGGTTACCATTACACCTACCATTTCCATCTGCTTAAATTTTTTTGTACATATCTAGTAATAATGTCATATAAGGGCATGGCCCTTTGAGGAATTTTGTAGAATAGATCATACCATTGTATCCACCTCCACATTTTACATACATAATCAAAGCTCCTAGGGAGGTTGTTGGGTTACCATTACACCTACCATTTCCATTTGCTTGAATTTTTTCGAGCATTATTAACAAATTCAATTTATGTATATCCTACAATCATAACTTCTAGCACATGAGTAGAAGGGCGTGGATTAAGGATTTACAACCATAAATTACATTTGCTTGAAATTTTTTAATACATTTTCAACAAATTTATTTAAAAAGTATCCAATTTTTTTTTCAATCCATTAGACAACATTTGCTTGAGCTATTTTTCTAAATAGCTCATGTGTCCTCTGTAATTTTGTATATGGTAGAATGTTCTTGTAAGCATCTTTTGATGAATGCAACATCTTATTTTTATGCTATTAGTATTGGCTAGTGTTAGTACAAATGAAGTATATTTACTATCTAATTCTCCACTTAGATCCTTTTCACACTTAGCTAAGTTTATCTAAAGAGTTTTTAACTTAATTCAACATTATTTGTGTTTCTAGTTTCTTGGATGGTTTATCCTATATATATTCACCTATTGCTATCATTGTAATCTCTCATGCTTGTATTTTTTGCATTCCCATCGAATCAAATATAATTTAATCTATCATTTTTTTTTTTGTTAATGATTTCGTTTCATTCATTTGCATTCTTGGGTGGGTTCACAAATAGATATTCTATGGTATAGAGCATAGTTAAAGATTTTAGGAAATATGGGAGTGTAGATCTATTAATTTCTAAATCACATGAGTATTCTCTTCTCTTGCATCCTTAGATGATGTATAGAATTAGAAAAGTGAGAAATAAATACTAAATCTAGGGGGCTCTTTTTTTAAATTGCCTATTGTAGGTGCATTATTAGAAATTCTTAGAGTAAATTTGAGCTCATCATTGAGTTTAGGGTTGTTGAGAAAGTTATATATGCCTTTCATTTCATTCCAATTCAACATTTGAGAGCAGATTTGTAGGGTTTGAAGAATATTTTTTTTCTATTAGATCCAACATGTTACTCATTTTTGAGACATTTAAATAATAAAGACCTTGCTAATGCATCTAGAAAACCTAAGAATCCCCATTTTCATATAAAATTTATCCATTTTGAATAAATTTTCTCTCAAGGGAGAATATTTTTGGCTCTCAAGTCATACGCCTCCTACACATTGTATTGTACATAATTTAATTTTTAAAATTTGCACGCAGTGCCACTTTAGTAGTTGTGCTACTAGTGCACTGCCACTTGTGTAGGTGACTACACAGTGCATGCCACCATGGTGGAAAGTCTCAATTGTGACCACCACACATCAACCAAAAAGTGGTCTGATAACCATTACTACCTCCTCCGTCTATACCACAAGGTGAAACCACTGGCTCTATGCCCCTCCTTTGTTAAATGAATATTTCTAATAAATTCTACTCTAAAAAAATATTTCACAAAAATGCAATTTCATGTTTTTTTTTTTATCGAAAGACGATAGCCTATATATATATTTATATAAAAATAGAATATTACAAAATATGAATTTTTAGGCTTTTATCAACAAGATTTTACAATATACTAATCTTGCATATATCAAACTTTATTATTACTTGCCTACAAATCTAAACTTTGCCCCTACATTTTAGATTTAAAATGCAATTTCATGTTAGTTTTCTAGTAGTTCAATTCAAAATGGGTAGTATTTCTCTATGAGGGTGATTTTTGACAAATCAAATAGTGGTTTTGGAAGACTCTAGAAATGGACTATTTTGATGATGACATCATCATGACATCATGTTGGGTCAACAAGTCTTTTTAAAATTTTTGCCAACTTATCATTGTAGTTTTAGATTTTATAAGTCAACTTCAAAGGCTAATATATTGAGTGCATAATCTCCCTTTTTAGTTCATTTTTAAATTTGGGTAGAATTTTCCACTCTTCATAGTGGTATACTTAGTTTTCTCAAGTTATCCCATTTTTATAGAAAATTAATCTTCTCCTCAAATCAAGTAGATAGTAGTAGTTTTTTGAACTTAACAACCTTCCAACTTTCACATATGATCTTAGATTTAGGTGATTCTTTTAAAAAATAATATTTATTTGATAACTACATGTTGGTGCTATTTTTAATCTCATTATGATATTAGGTATAATTTCAATATTTGAATCATTTTAGACATTGTAAGGCTCTAGAAAAAGCCCCCAAATTGTACACACACTAATTTGTAAAGTGTCATATAATAATTTTGGTAGAGTATTCTTTGATCAAGTCAATTTGGGGGGTCATCTTGGTGTTTTTAGTAATTGTGCATATCCTTCCTACATTTGAGTTTTAGCTTACAATGCTTTTCTTTTTCTACACATATAGTTAATCCTAGGTTTTGTTTACTAAACCTATACACCATGAAATCAAAACACATGAAATACCTCAAGAGATTTAGAGTATGATTCAAATGTTGATAAAAGGTTCCAATACTTATTAATGCTAAGGAAAATTTATCTTGGATACTAGAAAATGATAAAGCACTTGAATTTTTCTACAATTTTATTTCCCTTGATATTTTATTTTATATAGAATAATGTACTAAATGACGAGGCTGGGAAAATATAAAAACATTGTATGGTAAAATTGATGAAATTAAAGACTATCGAATCAATATAAAATTGACGAGTTTTGATCCTAAAATATTTGAGAACATCTAAGATTACATCACCAAGTTTAGTGACCTTAAAGAATAACTCAAAATTTATGATCATGATAAAAACGATATTTTGTTGGTCTATAATACACTACATAAACTAGGTCCCAAATATGAAGCTTTTATTTCTAGATTTCACATGTATTGGTTAACTATGAGATCAACATATTCTTTTCTTTCTTTTGAATCTTTTTTCTCAAACGTTGATGCATGAATATGGAAAAATACTCTCCACGTGTCTCGTATATTCATCTTAGTTCAATATTATTGGTCAATAACTAAAGGGATAGAAAGGTTCAAGCAATCCTAACAAGAAACATAAGACATCCAAGAAAATTCCACACAAAACAAGAACAACCGTTGTCTGCATCTAAAGTGGACTCTAAATCCTTTTCATCTAAGGGGATTTTATAGAAGAAGGGAATACCAACTTGTGCCTATTGTTAAAATCATTGTCACGAGGAACATTAGTAAAATAAAAAGTAGATCAAGGGTAAAATCAAGAAGATGAGTTCACTTCTTGTGAAATTCTCAGACTTAGCCAAAAACTGAAAAATTAGGCAAAACAAAATGGGATCCCGTTATACTTCGGGATCATGAGCCTAAATTTAAAACATGATCTTGTTTACTATGAAATGAGATCCTATTTTGTAATAAATGGGATCCTGTTTCTTAAAATTATTGAATTTTTTAAAAATGGCTTGCAGAGCTCATTTTTACTAGCGAGCTTAGCAGAGAGAACGAGATCTCGAGTAGAAGACAATGACTTCTAACCATCAAATAGTCTAGGTGAGTTATTTTTTGTATTTATTTTCATTTTTTGGAATTTTGTTATTTGTATTTAGGTTTATTTTGTGTATATGTTTAAATTGGATTTTTATATTTGGTTCAAATCTTTGCAATTTTATATTTGGTTTAAATCTTCTTGCAAAGATATAAACCCACATTCAACTAAAACTGAAAAATTTACCCTACACATAAAAATAACCCTAAAATAAATTGAAACAAATATTTAGCCCTCAAACAAAAATATGAACCCTAAGTTGAGATTCAATCACGCTTGCAAACCACTGTTCAATCATAAAAAAAAGTTTTTAGTTACTCTTTAATGGTAAACTGACTACCATTTAATAGTAAAAGTCTCCAAAATCTCATTTATCAAGTAAAAGCTAGATAAATATTGATTTTCCAATTGGGTGGGAACATATAACTATTTCCTTTTGCAATGTTTTTTGTCAATTTGATGGCAACTTTATTTTTTCATTTGCATTGCTTTATGTTTTAAATTTGTATGCAAATATTTCAAAATCAGATAATACTTAATTTCTTTGAGAAAAGAATCCAGATTTGTCTAAGTTGATTTCATTCAATTATTTTTATCACTTCTTATTAATTGTTTAATCTAGCCACATACAACTAGAATTTGCAGCACATGGCATCCATATGTACCCATGCACAAACACCTACTCTTTAACATATTAACATACATATAGTTTTCTATCGGCGTAATCCTTGAACCTCCTTTAGACGCAAGTGATAGTATATATATAATCATAATCCCTATGAGGTTTCTAGATATTATGAATTATGAATAAGATAGAAATTAGTAAAACCTATAGAATAATTACTTAGTTTCACGTTAAAATACAAAACTAGAATCACACATTGCCATAATCTTATTGTTCCCTACATATACCTAGTCCATATCATTAGGATCACACATTATATCTAAGATAGAAGAATAAAATTGATAGAAACCATGATCTTGGAATATGTTAGCATGATCATATTGATAATGGAGCATCTAATACTCCCTCCAAAAATATGATTGTTCTTTGAGGTTATCCTCCTCAAATGACTTAAGGGGATTAAATTTACCTAGAAATTTACATATAATGATCACGTGAGATATTTTATTCCATGTCATTAATGCAATATATCCATGTGGTTCAATTGGAATTATAGGAATAAAATGTCAATCCATGGCTAAAAAAATTTCATCCTAAATGAGCAACTATAATGTATTTATAAAAGTTGTATTTGCTCTAGGAATCATATAGATTTTAAGACTTGAATATTTCTATCTATAATTGTAATTACTAGATAAGGAAAAATTCATCCTAAATACACAACAACCAATAAAATAATACTAGATATTAATAACTTTGAATAAGAGAAAACATTCAAAATATAGCCATCCTCAAAGAAATAAATGACTTTGACTAAGAGAAAACATTTAAAATATAGCCATCCTCAAAGAAATAAATGACTTTGACTAAGAGAAAACATTCAAAATATGGCTATCATCTTTGCAAAATCCAATTTGATTTGAGTGATTTATGGGCAAAAAAATGGATGAGCATGAGGTAAGTAAGAAAGACTAACCTTAATTTATATCTTCCCTCATCAAATAATTTCATGTTCATAGAGTTTCTTAGGGCATATCTATAAATTTAATTCTCATTATATAATTTATCTCATAGATATCTTCCATAGTGTCTAATCCCTACCACCCAATCTATAAATTTAATTTTCATACTTGTGAGGACCTTGAGAGTTTGGAGGATGTGAATGAGTTTGTAAAATTAATCCATTCTAATATAGCTTATTATTTTTAAGCCTCAATAGTTCAAACTAATGATCTAAAATGGTATTTCATTGAGAGTAATAGGATAAATGTGAATTTTATATTTTAATGGCAATCAACCCCTTAATGATGGTCAATTGTTTAAGGAGGTAGATGAATGAATGTTTTAGATATGTGAATGGTTATAGATATGATTAGGAAGATTATGGGAGAATATAATTAAAGGATAAAATCAATAGCATTGAAGGACCTCTATGTGGGAATGTATACTAGAGTATAGGGAAAGAATTGAGAAAATTGAGTAGTAATTTAAAAGGATAGTAAGGAGGATTTAAATTTGGTAGTGCATGTAAGTAGAGAATCAGTTAGA
This sequence comes from Sequoiadendron giganteum, assembly GCA_007115665.2. NCBI lineage: Eukaryota > Viridiplantae > Streptophyta > Pinopsida > Cupressales > Cupressaceae > Sequoiadendron > Sequoiadendron giganteum. The sequence goes on from CM021102.1 coordinate 834,211,587, forward strand.
ATAGTTATTTATGGCTATAGAGATTAAGGAAGAAGTATCAATTTTTTAAAATCTTTCTATAAAATTTATCAATAGGATTCCATACACAAGTATCAATATAAATCAATAATATCTCACCAAATGGTAAGTTTATAGTTATTCATTAACAATAGGAGGTCGTCATATGTTACTAATTACCTCCTAAATACATTTAAAAAAATATGATATGTAAAATGAAAAGTGTATTATCAATTAATTATTGGTAGGGGGTTGAAACAACCAATAATTAACCTAGAACAATAGTTCATCAAAATGTGGCTACAAAAATAGATTTCACATCACATTAATAACTCTTTGTCTTTTCAAAGGTAGACAAACCAAATCCCATTCTCAAGGGATGATCATAAAATTCATATCATGATCTCATACCACATTTTCTCTTTACAAACTTAGGTCACATAAGAGGGCTACACCATGTTAGTGTAGGTTTATTGTTTTCCTTGTGTTAGGGGTATTTATTTTTTCCTACACATATTATTTAAGTTTGCTTAGGTTTATTAGGTGTGGTTAATATGAGGACATGTGGTGAATTACATCAGCTACATGTGTCACTCTCTCCCACACATGGGTAGTTGAGTTACACATCCTTTTTTGGCTTGTTGTGCCACCTCTCATAACCAATATTCTATTTTTACCTAGGTAGGTTATAGGGTAGTTGGGTTTCTCACCCTCTTTTGGATTTATGTGCCACCTCCTTTTTGTCTTCACCTAAGGAGGTTATGCCACATGTTTTGTCATTTACCAAGTAGGTATAACCTCCCACCTTTTATGGGTAGTAGGAGTTAATGCACCTCTTGGATGTATTTGCCCTTATTTTTCTATATATTGAGCACTCTCCTCTCACCTTCACTAGTTCGGCTAGTTTGGTGATCGCTCGGTGGGAGTATTGAGAGTATTCTGCAATTTCTCTTGCCTTATCTCTATTTGTCTCTCATTTTAGATTTCTCTTCATTCTGCTATTTTGATCTTCAATAATCTGTTGAGTGAAGTTGCATGTGATCTACAACCCACATCAGATCCTAGTTTGGTTCTTGCTTCTCACAGAATCCAACATGGTATCAGAGTTGTGTTGTTTGGTATAACTCATTGTTTTTCTAATTTTTTAAGAGATTTGAGACTAATATAAAGCTAATTTTTTTCCTTAAAAACCAAGTATGCTCTTCTCTTACATCCTCATATGAACTGGAGAATCATAATAGTTTAAAGGGAAAATAAGCATATATTCAATCTGGTTTACATATATCTGTTCCTATAAGATCTGGGTGATTTGCAGCTTTTTGGTAATATTGGAGGCTTTTTCAGTATTTTTGAAGAGTCTAGAAGGTTAGGGAAAGTCAAAATTGACTTTTATTTCACCAAATATAGAGATTGGAGGATACAGTAAAAAATCAAAGTTAAAACTTGAATTTTTTACTAGAGTTGTTTTCATTTTGGCTTCTACTCATTTTTAAGAAAAAATGATTTTTGAGTTTTATTCCCAGGGTCAAAAAACCATTTGGGTAGATTTTACTATTCGCATATAGGTGATAAATTTTGCAGAAATGAAAAAAAAAGGCGTGATTCGTTCATCACATGCATATTTTGCATTTTTCTTCAAAAGTGCATAATGTTTGCCTCGAGTGTCATATTTTCGCAAATGAGTACTTGACAGAAAGCTGGAAATGAGAACTTTCCATCCACAAAGGGTTTAGTAAAAAAATCTACCCTTTTCAAAAAAATATTGTAGGTTGAATTTGCTACATTTTTTAATCTTCAATAAGTCAAATCTTTCACTTTTGTAATCCATTTTTCAAAAAGAAAAAAGTGGGAGAGATATTGAAGAGTAAAACACAACTACAAGGTATTTTCAGATTTTATTTGAAAATTAATTTGTATCAAATATTGTAATATTGGCCATTAAGGGCCTTAAAATCCTTGTAAAAGAACTAATCATAAAGTGCCAACATTATAATATCTGGGGGGGGCGGGCGGGTGATTTTTGATACTAGTCAAAAGGGGGATGTCTCGTGTGTCTTATTTCTTCTCACTTTTATTTCTTATTTGCAATCTTCTTTTATGCTCTCATGAACACATCTACAGTTCCAGTTTTAACTCCATATAATTATTTTGAATGGAAATCTAAGATGACATTATATCTCAAAAGACATGGATATCATCGTGTAACAATGGGATTTGAAATTGAACCACAAGATGATGCAAAAAATATTAAATGGTTTAACAAATGTGATGAAGCTTTTGGTACTTTGTGTATGTCAGTATCTCCAGACCTACTTTTTCATATTGAGTTTTCTACAACACCGAATGAAGTGTGTACCACTTTGGAAATACTCTTTGGTAAGCAAGATGAGTTAAGAGGTCATCAATTGGAGAATGAAATCATAGGTTTGAGTCCTAATTTTGAAATCATATAGGAATTCTTCAAAAAATTTAAAGTTGTTATATTACAATTGGAACAGTGTGGAATCAAGAAGGATGATAACCAACTGATCTTGAGTATTCTTTCTAAGCTTGGTCCTAACTATTATGTATTTGTTTCTACATTCTATGCTACAAAATGCGCCCTAGGGTCCACATATAAAATGACTTCTTTAGATGAATTTTCTATAGAAATCACTAGGGAGTAGGAGAAATTGGTTCTAGTGGGTACAATTAAACCCTCTAAGTCACATGCCTTGTCTGTTAATTGGGGCACAAAATAGTAGAAAGGATCTAATAAGCAAGATAAGAAACAAAAGAACCAAGGAGAGAAGAATAAAGATCATAAATTTTCTACTTTAAAAGTAGATAATCAAACCTCTTTATCAAAAGGTGAACAACCTAAGAAGGAGAAGTTCAAGTGTTCTTGCTGTAAGAGGCCTAGCCATGATGAACATAAATGTTTAAAGAAACAAATTGACCACCTTTCACATCTTCTAGAAAATAACACTATCAAGGTGCCTGATGTAGTCAAACAAAGTTCATCGGAAGGTTCTTCTAAGGACACAAACACAAGTAAGGGGAAAGGAAAGGGAAAGGCCCTAGTTGTTGTTGCTTAAAAAATGGAGTCTTGTATCATTGAATTGGGTGCTTCACACGACATGGCCTCATCAAAGGATAATTTTACCTCTTTGGAGCCATGTTTTATGCCTACCATACTTATGGGTGATGACACTCTCGTTGAAGTGCACAGGAGAGGGTCTGTTGATGTGGGTGCAGGGACATCTGAGGGTGTTCTTTGTGTTCCATCATTGTCAACTAATCTCCTACCTGTTTATCAGATCACTCACACTAGTTTTGATAAGTGAGTTGAGTTCACTCCAGATACAATGGTAATCAGTGAAATGCATAATGGGTCTACAGTGACTGTGGGAAAAACATATCATCAGTCCAGACTATATCACTTTATTCCCGAATATCCTTCAATATTCGTACTCACTCATGTAGATGAGGTGAGCTGTCAATGTCATCAACGGTTTGGCCACTTGAACTATTGTTACTTGTAGAAACTCAGTCAACATGACATGGTTTTAGGGTTGCTTTCTATTCAATTTTCTAATGGAGTTTTCTAGGGATGCATTCTTGGTAAGGATCCCGAGGAGAAATATGATAAAGAAAATAAATGGAGAGCTATATATCTATTGGAGTTGGTACATAATGACTTGGCAAGACCATTTTCACAACCATCTTTCAACAGGGCTAAATATGTCTTGAAATTTATTGATGGATTTTCTAGATACACTTGGGTTTACTTTCTCAAAAAAAAGTCAGAGGTATTGGATAATTTTTTGGATTTCAAAGCTTTTGTAGAGAAACAATCTGGGAATTTCATCAAGATTCTGCATACAGATAATGGGGGAGAATATGCTAACAATCAGTTTGAATAGTTTTGTGCTTCAAAAGGAATCAAAATGTAACACACAATTCCATAAATTCCTCAACAAAATGGTGTTGCAGAATAGAAGAATAGATCCTTGAAGGAGATGGAAAATTGTATGATACACTCCAAATATTTGGCACCTCAGTATTGGGAAAATTCCATCATCTATGTGTGTTACATCCAGAACCGAGTTCCTCACAAAGATGTGAAAGGAGTAACTCATCAAGATTGGACTGATTGGAAGCCCATAGTTAAGCACCTATGAGTGTTTGGTTCTCTTGCATGAGCCCATATTCCAATAGAGAAACACAAGGCTATGGATCCATAGAGAAAGCCTTGCATATTTTTTGGATATCCAAATGATGTGAAAGGTTATAGGCTTCTCCATCCCGCCACTCATGAGTTGTTTATTGAGAGGAGTGCTCATTTTGAGGAGATATATTCTAATTATTCTCCTACTACTTCTCCATCTACCATCACATTGGAGATTTTGTATCATGATGAGAGTTCTTCAAAGGATCTTAATCCTCCTAATATTGATGAGGAGTCTTCTTCCTTCACTTCAGATGGTGATAGTGATGATGAGGATTCAAATTCCTCTTCTACTCAATATTTAGAGGTTGATGATTCTCCTCTAGACTCTCCAGCCTCAACACCTCTTTTGACAAACATTGGAGTCAGCATGTGACTAGGTTAGTGATCCATTAGACACAAGAAGAACATAGTCAAAATTTTAGTAGGCTCCACATCTCTTTGTTGCTTTAGCTTCTGTTCCATAGTCTTTTCAAGAAGCTCCTAGTATTCCCAAGTGGGATGTTGCAATGCAAGAAGAGTTAAATTCCTTAGAGAGGAATCACACATGGGATTTAGTCCCTCTTCCTAAGGGAAGAAAAATTGTTCGATCCAAGTGGATCAATCAAAGAAAATTTATAGAAGATGGGTCGATTGAAAAGAACAGGGCTCACTTGGTAGAAAAAGGATTCTCCTAGGTTCTTGGGATTGACTAATCTGAAACTTTTGCAACAGTTGCTAAGATGAATTCCATCCAACTTGTCCTTGCTATAGATAAAACACATTGTTGGGAAGTTCATCATATAGATGTGAAGAGTGCCTTTCTTCATGGTAACCTTCAAGAGGAAATCTACATGGAGTAGCTACAAGGGTTTGTGTAGGATCCTTCACTTGTGTGTAGACTTCGAAAGTCTCTCTATGGCCTCAAAAAGGCTCCTCGAGCTTGGTATGACAAGATGAACTCTTTCCTTCTGATAGTTGGGTTCAAATGATTCCATTATGATTTGAACATATACATTCTATAGCAAGATGCCACTCTCACTTTCTTGGTTCTCTATGTTGATGGCATTGATCATAGGGAGTCACTCATCCACCATCAAGGCGGTGAAAACTTCTCGACATGATAGATTTTTGATGTCTGACTTGGGTCTTTTGCGTTACTTCTTAAGGATTGAGATCACTCAATCATCTTTAGGAATCTTCCTTGGAAATCCCAAGTATGCACTTGATATGCTCTCTAGATTTTGCATGGCTGATTGTAAGCCTACACCAACTCCATTTCTATTAGGGGTCAAAATTGAGGCTAATTTTTCTTTACCATTGGTTGATGGCACTTTGTACCAACAACTTGTTGGGAGTCTCATCTACTTGACTCATACGAGACCCGACATTTCATATGTTGTGGGCGTGGTCTCTCAATTCATGCAGGAGCCACATGAGTTACATTGGAAAGAAACTAAGTGGATCCTTCACTACATTCAGGGTACTCAAAATTATGGGATTTAGTATGCAGTGAGCATGGATATTGAATTGGTCGGACACAAAATTTCAGATTAGGAGGGCGATTCTCAAGATCACAAGTCTACTTCAAGGTATTGCTTCTCACTTGGTTCTGGTCCAGTTTGTTGGTCAAGAAAAAAATAATTTTCAATTTCTCTTTCATCTATAGAGGCTGAGTATTGAGGGGAAATTAATGCCACTACTAAGGCTATTTGGATTCAAAATATTCTCACTGAGTTTGGTATTTTTTTATAGAAATCCTACATTCATATTTTGTGATAATCGAAGTGCAATACAGATCTCAAGGAATCCAGTTCATCATTAGGGGATGAAACACATTGAGATTCAAATGCACTACATTCGTGAGTTGATTCAAGAAGGCATCATTGATCTTAAGTATTGTTCTACATCAGAGTAGACTATAGACATCTTCACCAAACACTTCACACAAAGCAAGTTCCTTCATCTGTGAGCTTTGCTTGGGGTGCGATAGGTGTCTACTTTAGGAGGGGCTTCTTAGTCCTTCATTTTTATCTCTATTTTGGGGGGCTTATTCCTCTTATGGGGGGCTTCTTCTTATGGGGGGATATCTATGTATATGGGTACCTAGCATGGCTTCATTTTCTGAGACCCATATTTTCACCCACCTAAGCTACATTTAAGGGGGGGTGTTAGTGTAGGTTTTTTTATTTTCCTTATGTTAGGGGTATTTATTTTTTCCTACACATTTTTATTTAAGCTTTCTTAGGTTTATTAGGTGTGGTTAATATGAGGACACGTGGTGAATTACATCAGTTACATGTGTCACTCTCTCCCACACATGGGTAGTTGAGTTACACATCCTCTTTTTCTTTGTTGTGCCACCTCTGATAACCACTAATCTATTTTTAACTAGGTAGGTTATAGGGGATTTGGGTTTCTCACCCTCTTTTGGATTTATGTGCCAACTCCTTTTTGTCTTTACCTAAGGAGGTTATGCCACATGTTTTATCATTTACCAAGTATTTGATAACTTCCCACCTTTTATGGGTAGTAGGTGTTAATGCACCTCTTGGATGCATTTGCCCTAATTTTTCTATATATTGAGTACTCTCCTCCCACCTTCAGTAGTTCAACTAGTTTGGTGTTCGCTTGGTGGGAGTATTGAGAGTATTCTGCAATTTCTCTTGCCTTGTCTCTATTTTTCTCTCATTTTAGATTTCGCTTTATTTTTCTATTTTGATCTTCAATCATTTGTTGAGTGAAGTTGTATGTGATGTATGACTGAAATCACATCCTAGCTCAGTTCTCGCTTCTGGGTATGTGCAGGATCATCATGGAAAAAACAGGCCCTTAAGTGGCAATGAAAATTCAAAAAATCAGAGTTAGGCAACTTGACGTAAAAAAATGAATAAGCTATCTATATTATTTAAAAAATATGTAACAATAGAATATGTAGAACATTGAATTTAGTTTCTAAACTACTAGGTTTATTTTTAAAAAAATAAAATCTATTTGGTAAAAATTTGAAATTTCAATGCAATAGTACTTAAATTTCTAGGAAAAAATAAGAAGTAGGTGTCTATCTGACCACCCTAACCACAATAAAATGATAATATTTTTTTATAATATTTTGGATATAGGTAGAGGACTCATGTCTCGATGTGATGTATATTATTTTGTAATTTTTTTCCAAGTAAATAATTAATTATGAATTTTTTATTACAAATTTTAGAAAATATAAAAATCCTATGTCTAACCACCTTAACTTGGTCAAAACTTCATGAAATTCATTTTTTTTAATCCTATAGTATGTGAAGCATAGAATGTGACACATGTTTTAGATTCAAAAAATGTGAGACTATTCAAAAGCTATAGATGTTTTTTAGTCAACCTATCAATTAGAACTTTAGTCGTAATTCAAATAGAAAATGAATAATAATTATTTATTAAATTCAAAGTAAAGCATAATTTATATTGGTGGAAAGTTGAGAATCTCCTTTAAAAACCCTTTTCATTTCATAAATTTTGGGTAAAAAAAAAGTCATCAGCCACATGGGCCATCATATGACTTACTTATTGCCACTTTTTGGCCCATCATGATCCTGAACATACCCTTCTCACAAAATCCAACACACCAACATAGTCCAAATTATTCACAATACACATCAAACTTATGTATAGTAACTTTTATTTCATCAATTGGTTTGAGTGAGATTTCACATAAATATTTTATATGAAACCATTTTCCATCTAAAAACCATAATTTTGTTTTCATTATAATCATAACCACAAGCATAGATTTATATAGTCATAGTTTTATCATCCAATACAAGCATTGTGAAGATGATTGAGGGGTGTTAAATTCTACACTAACATTAATGATGGAATGTAAAATAAATAATAATAACTTTGACATTTTCCCCTTACAAATGGATCCATATACTTATTTTACCCTTATACATGGATCCATATAAATGTAGCCTCTTCATGCCATAGATTAAGAGGATTTAATAAAATGGCTTAGGACAAAATAATTTCATTAGCATGGTTTATGGACCTAGGAAATATGATATGGATTAAGGGGATTTAAGAAAATTGCTTAAGGCCCGTCCTAAGAGGATGTAGATGATACAACATGAAATCTACTCATTGATCCCCTTAAGCCACTAATAATAGTCAAATTGATCATTCACATTCGATCAATTTGTATAATGTTAGATTCTTTAAGTTCTTACAAAATTATTAAAGATCTATATATTAAACTTGTTCAAATTAGGAAAAAATCATTCCTTTAGCATGGTTTATGGACCTAGGAAAGATGACATGTGGATTAAGGGGATTTAAGAAAATAGGATTTAAGGGGAAACTTCACTATTCCTTGTAAACACTTTAAATTACATAAAGCCACAAAATTTTACATGCCTTGGACATAAATGAGCCTTAACAAATTTTTTCATTTGTATCATTAGGTAATTTATATAATGGATTAAGGGGATTTTTAAGAAAATGGCTTAAGGGGATAAAATTTACCTAAAAATTTACTTTTTGTTGTGTATGTTTTAAGTTTATTTTTAGTATGTACATGTATTAAAATTACATAGTTCTAGATCTTAAAATTTGAAATTTGTATGTATGCTCAAGTTGAATGATTTATGTATGTGTATGTATCATAATATTTATTTAAAAAAATCATGTACGTTTAATTTAAATATTTCTTGTAATTTCTCAACATGTATAATACCTAGTTTTTAATATGTTTATTTATAATTTATATATAGATTCTTGAAAGTTAATTTTGTACTTTTTTGTATATTTATATATATGCAGGTTCACTAAATTATATCATGGATAACTTTGATCTTGAGGATTTTCTCAACCTCCACCTCCACCCCTTCACCTCAACACTCTCCACCTCCACCCCCTCCACCCCCTCCACCACAAAACCCCCCACCTCCACCCTCAAGATCCAATGAGGCTCAATTGTGAGCACATATCAATGACACCATTAGATCCATAGAATAAAAAAAAATGCAATTTGAAATGAAGCATTCATTCCACCCCACCTGATGTGTTTTGCATCTTCGATGCAAAACGATGTAGATGATGTTAGGTCCATTGATGTGGAATTAGAGAGTTATTGAGTATGGAGAGAGGAGAGGTGACAATTTTATTTTGATGGTCTCTCCTATAGGGAGATCCTTGACCTTAAAATCACAAAATACCATTTAGCTCCATATTTTATCGACCCCATCAATAATCAACCAATTTTTGCAAACAAAAAAATAATATCAATTAGGTGGTGTAGAAATCCATAGATGGCTGCCAATTTTTCGGGATTAGTGGTGGATAGTATTTGATCATCCACCACGTGCTAATTGTGAGGTTCCTCTCTGTTTTTTCAGAAAATTATATGCAAATTTTTTATTATGTAGAAAACTCAATTAATTTTATTTTAAATCATTCCAGGGTGTTGGTGTTGGCATGCTACAACAAAGGTTAGGGGTATAGGTTGATCCCAAACGACCCGTGCCTGCTCAACCTTTATCGAGCCTCCTGCTACCATTCCTACACCCATCCAACATCGTGTTATGGTACCCACACTAGGAGCATTGAGTGGACTCTTGGCTAACCTTGATGAGCAAACTTTTGAGTGGTAATTGGGGTTAGTGGGCGAGACCGAGGAGGAGTTGATGATGGAGCTGGTCCTAGTACCACTCCACCTATGTTGATGCCTCATTTGTGTATGAGTTGTAATCAATTATGTTATGGACCTGATCAGGTTGTATTCACTTCAACTGCACATATAACATCTAATGATATCGATTCATTTTTTGATTTTACATACATGTTGAATTTATAACAATTTTAAGTATATTTTTTAATGAACACATATAAAAATATTGTAATATTTTAACAATAATTTTTTTTGGTGAAGATGATGGCCACAGGGATATTAGAATATTTTGATCGCTTTTGTTTTGCATTGACATCTATGCAAGTCAGCCAACCACTTGGGGTATTTTGATTGAATTTTTGAGTATATATTAAATAACTTTAACTTAATTTTAATTTGTAATTCAATCCTGAAAAATGTGTTAAATATTTACACTGGTTCAGGGAAGTCATCTGACTTTCACTATCGAGCACTCCTCGATTTTTGGGCGTATTGCATGAGCCACTCATAGGTATACTATTTAACAAAACTATAATTTTATATTTTGAATTCACTATATCAAATGTGCAAGTACTTATATTAAAAATATATGCTTATGTAGGTTAACATGGCGACAAGGATGGGTATTACACATCTAATTGATCCAAGCCATTCTTAGGAGTCAACTACATTTCGGGCTGTTTAATTTTTTTTCTATGTGTGCACAATTTGTAGGTCTTTTAAATAGATTAAAAAAAATTGGGTACATAGGTGAATATATATGTTTTAACCTAATTTGTACACATTGCTTTATTTGACCTTGTAGGGCCTTGTTAGTGACACTTTTCATCCTGATGATGCCATACCACCTACAACAACACATGTAGAGTAGGACGATGAAGGAGATGAGCATCCTCATATGGTAATTTAATTTTTTGATTATATTTAAAGTCAGTTATATTATACATTGTGAATGACTTAAAGTAAATTTCAATTGAATATATGTTCATGTGTTAAATTATTTTTATTCTATAGCATGAGATAGGTCCTATAGTAGAGCATGTAGAGCAGGTTGTCACAGGAGATGAGTAGCCTCATACGATATTTTTTTTGATTTCTATAATTTAAATTGAATTAAATAATTCTTTAAACATTTAAAATCTGATTTCAAGTTTCTTTCTCTTGTACAGACTAATTTAGATCATCCTAGTTCATGTGGAGTGAAGAGGTCTCTTGATTATAGAGACAATAGGAGTTAAATATATATGTTTTAGTACATTCCATGGACTCTATATATGTTTCAGTATATTACATGTACTCTTCACACATGTTTCAAGACTTTGGTATTTCATGGACTAGATCTATATATGTTTTAGTATTTCATGGACTCTATATGTACACGTGTTTCAGTATTTTAGTATTTCATCTAGACTAGATCTATATATATGTTTCCATATTTTCATGGACTTTATGTATTATTTGATCCACTTTACTAATTTCAATATTTTATGGACTATTATTGTTTCCATAGTTTACACATGTAAATTTATGCATTTTAACTTGAGCAAATTAGTTATCCTCACGAGACCATATTTTACCATTAAATTTCAATATTTTCATACATTATAAATTAGGAGTTAAAAAATAATTTAACACTAATGCTATCTAAGGTCTCCACCTTATTCATTTGTAATAAGGTTCTTATAGTTATATTTATGAAATTTAATTACTTATAGTAGTGATAACAATAATATAATATTCATAAGTTTGCAAAAATATAATCATTTCAAATATTTTTACTTTACATTTGATTCATAGTCAAAACATTCGATAGTATTAGAATAGGATTAGGGAATTATATAAATGTGAATCACATCATATATAATTAATTTTGATGCTATACATATATTATTTATATATATAATCATTAATATGACATGCATTAATGTTACATATATGTGCAAGTATATAAACCATTCATTAGACCAAAAACTAACCAAAATCATTCAAGATCATGATAATCAACAATATACAAGAATTCAAAATTTTATTAGGGGGATCAAAGAGTTCAACGTATACCTCACGTTCAATCCAAAATTTAAACAAGTTTTCAGGAAACTTAACTTCCTTATTGTTTCCCTTGTCCTTTTTCCCCTTGCCATCTTGACATAAGAACTTTTCAATCATTACCTAATAATAACATTTACGTAATACTTATGTAATGAGCTCATAGGTTCCAGTGTTGAACCTGGTAGCTCTGATATCACATGTAACATGCCCATTATTTTACTGAATGAATTCACCATGTTTTAACCAACATGTGAATATTTTATGTTTGTCAACATATAACAATACTTTTTTTCTTTTCTAATTCAATAATAAGATGCACATTTGGAATAAATCCATTCTAAACTCACACTGCATTTCAATAATAAAAGATGCACATTCAAAAGTACATTACATAATTCCAAGTACATTACAAAAGATTTCAAATTTCCATTGCATTTTCATAAAGTACATTACATAATTCCAAGTAATGATTATATATTACATAATCCCATGTAATGATAAAATTTTTCCAATTACAATTTTCCATAAAGATAGAGATACATAGATACATACATAGCTTCCAAGAGCTTATTGAAATAAATATAAAATTAGAGTACAATGATCTAGATGTCCCCAATGTTGGTGCATACCTCCTAGATGTCCCCAAACTAGTACTACATCCTCAAATACCGATCGTCAACTGTATGAGGGCGAGCATCACTCAAGCGCTTTTACACCAACCAAAAACTTATTGTGGTCCCTCGCACATCTACCTAATCGGTAAGATGGCCCTAACCTTCAATGAAGAGATTGGTTTGGTAGCCCCATAATCCTGGCCTTCCTGAGCATACTCTTGTGTCCTACATATCTAGAGCTACCATACATTGGTTACAACCTACATGTACGATTCCCCACCTAGAATGCAATCATGGATCATAGTGAACTGATAGTGTAAACTGTGGCTACTTACACTACTTTGGCCAAAGAATTCAACACCCAGTACTTCAAGTGCAAGTCATCCATTCACCCACTCTTTATCTTGATTTGGTATTAACCATTCACAAACATAACAAACTTTCCAAAAAGGTTACTCCCTTTCTCATGGACTATCCTAACACCGAGAATAGCCAAATTATAGCAAACTTGACTAACTAGGTTACAACCTTTCCCATGGATTATTCCAATCCCAGGTATAACCAAGCTAACCATACATGCACACATAATAAGTAACAAATAGGTTACTCCCTTTCTCATGGATTATCTAACCACAAGAATAACCTAATTAACCACCTAGTTAATCATAACGTCATAACACTAAATGAATCCATGCCAGAAGGTATGATATCATAAATAAACAAATTTAGTTCAAAAGTATGATCTCAACAATAAATTACTTCAATCAAAAGTATAATCTCATCAATAAATGACCTCAATCAAAATACAATATCATCAATAAATGACTCCATTCAATGGTATAATCAACAATCAAGTGATCATAACAATCTCAAACCCTCTTCTTTCAATATGACTCAAATATTCACGTGTTTACAATGTTCACTACATTTTTATATAATCTAGAGGACATTATCATGAGAGAAATTTGTGCTTCTTCACCTACAAGTCCTTTTCTCAATATGGCTTTGAGTTTCAGGAATGTGAGTGCTCTTGTAGAATTCCGTGAATAGGAATAGGCCCATAATAAAATTTGGCTTCTTCCGTAGTCATCTCATAAAATTTCACTTTCATTTGAATTAGGACTTGTGCTTGAATACTTGCCTCAAGCAACTTTGGATGAAGGCTTCTTTCCTGAGCTGCATTAGTAATATATTCATCCCTCTTAACTCTTTAGGAAAACTCCATGAAGCTTGGGTTTTCACAAATGAGTCATCATCCATGAAAATTTTGCATGCTTTCACCCTAACATCATCAATACTGTTAATTACAGTGAGGTCAACCTTGCTGAACCTCAGGCCTGATTATTTTGGCACAACCATTGTCGGTGCAAAAGGAATTCCTTCTTGTATTTATTTCTCAAATACCAAAATTTCCTCATCGAATTCATCATCATCATAGTCCACCAAACTTGTTGTTCGACCTTTTGCTTCTTTAATGGTGGCTCTTTAGATGATGAGGCATGTTGTGACGGGGTATCAAAATCTACAATCACAAGCTTAACTGACCTATGAGGTGATGGTGGTGGAATTTGTGGGGAAAGAGGTCTTTGTTCCTCTTGTTGAGAGGAAACATCATCAATATTATCTTTCTTTGCTTTGTTCTTCCTCCCAATGAAGAACTTTATTTTTTGTTCCTTAAGAGCCTGATCTGTAGGCCCTTCCTCCATAATAGGTATTTACCCTTCGCCCTGTTCCTCTTCCATGGGAGCTTTCCCTTTGTCCCGAATCACTCTTTCAACTTCAAGGGGATCAACCAGTGTTTCAAAGTTTTGGAGCACATGTTCCATTCTCTGCATTATATTGGGGATCTTTGCAAGAGCAATGAACTTAGGATTCTTTTCCTTTGTATTTCTTTGCATTTTGTTAAAAGCTATCCATTTTAATTTTCTATTATCTTGCTCCACAAAATCAAAGATATTCCTTATTACATCCTTAGGAAATTGGAAAATGTGCTCAAATTTTGAGCTTCTGTTCCTTATGTTTAACCAATATATATAGCCTTCATGATCATAATAATATCATTCTATTTTATTCATCCTTTAAAATAGTTACTATCAAGTTTGGAACAATATGCATGCTATAGTTCAACCTTATGTACCATTAAAATCATTCAATGTCTTTTAGAATGATATGGAAATTGTCGTTCAGACAATAAAGGCACAATTATAATCAGGATATGAGAATAGCGAATAAGAATTACTCAACATTTTTTAAAACATATTCATACTGAACGACTGTATATATATTTATTTATAATATACATATATATGCATTATTTTGTTTCTTGTAGAAACATTAATAATGGAGCGATGGAAATGCATTCTTCAACCTATTAAGGCTTATTAATGTGGGATAACACAAATCCATTACAATGTAGGGGCAAAGCATAACATAATCAACAATTATAGGCCTACAAAGCTAGGCTCTAATAAATTTTTTAAAGAAATTTATTCCTCTTATTACAAATATGTCCCTTACATTTAATATATTAGTATTACATTATATTCTTGTTGCCATTACAAAATTGGAAAAGTATGTGTATGAAGGGAAAAACGTTCCTTTTCCCTAATCTAACAAGTGTTTGTTTTCCACACTTCCTAATTTCCATATTACTTCAAGGAAACCAATTATCTCTGGCATGCATTTTGGAAGTAGGTGAGGTGAAACAATGGCACCATACACTCTCAGAAAATTATATGCAGGGTAGGGAATAACATCCTCACAATTATGATCAACTCCCAATTTAGGCCTCCTATCCTTAGGTCTCAAGAAATCATGTAGGGCCTTGAGAATTCTTGTCACATTCATAACCAAAGCTCTTCTCAATAAAGAAGAAAACAAGTTCTCAAATATAACATAATCAAATGTTCTGTCATCTTTATCTAGAACTGTGGTCCAACACTGGACAGGTAATTCCAAATCACCCTTCTTTCTATCTAGTGTCATATTTTTCCCAAATTAAGGTGCACCATTGAACAAATACATGTGCATGAACAATGAATACTTGTTAAAATTCACCCCCACTGCAACCTTCTTTATCTTTACCAAAACCTCATGAATTTTCTCTGCAAGGAACCCAACATAATTATATGTTGTACAATATCGAGGATGTTGGATGTGAGCTGCCACATACATCCATGCCATGGGAATTCTAGTGACCGAGTCATAGAAAATTATTTGACAAATGGAGTAAAAAGTCCTTTGGGAATAAGGGACAAAGTAATTAACAAGAAATGACTCCTTATCAAATGGTCCCAATTCAATCATTCAACCTTTAATCTTTGCTAAGTACTTAGGTAGTATATGGACCTTAAATGAATGCTTAGTTTTCTCATACTCCTCCCTAAGAGCATTTTCATTGACTAAACTAGATCTTCACTCCATTCAATGAGTTTGAAAACATGGGAAATCTCTTCCTTAGTGACCTTTACCATGTCAATTATGTCAAAGGACCTCATAGTCCTAGTGGTTGGGTCATAATTGATGGAAATTTCCTTTAATAAATCAATATCTAGGTATGCATTCGACACAAATTTTTTTCCCATATCCAAATTCCAAGGGTTACCAACTGGGATACCACAATTCCTATCTCCAAACTAGCCACAAAATAATTACCATCATGTGCAAGGCAATGTAGCATCCATAATAGAACCGTTCTTGTCAATTAAGCTCTCTACTACTTGTGGACCTCAAAGAAGCAATTGACCCTTTGGTTTTTCACTGGTGAAATGTGGCAACTGGTCAACTAGCTCTTTACTCAAAGGTCTTTTGGAAATGGAAGACTCAACCTTTGATGAAAATTATTTTTCTTTAGGAGCCATGACTCAAGGGTTTTACAAAGTAGGGTTTCTGGTTTCACAAGATAAAACCTATGGCTTGGAACAGGGTTAGACACAAATTATAGCAATAAAAAAGCTGACTAATCATTCAAAATGAATGTCATACCTTAAGAGAAATGCAAAACCAAGAAAACCCCAATGACATAATGACAGAGAGTATAATTGAGTAAGTTTTTAACAATTTCAAAGGCAAGATAGTGTGCCAAATTACTATCTTGGCATGAGCTTAAAACCCTAACAAAAACATCAAACAAGCTTGAAAATTGCAACACGAGCTCCTTGGATGTGTATAATGATTTTTTCAATCTTTAATTATGTTTTAAAACAAGTTTTAAATAAATTTTGATTTGGTAGCTCAGTGTCCTATCCACCATTATAGCTCACTTGTGTGAACCATAATGAATCACTTGCCCTCGATCGCAACTTGGAATGCCACCCGTTGATCTTGCAACAACATGAAATGGTCACCAGATCAGATTGAGTCAACCTATTTTGAATAAGCTGACTGTACACAACCATTTCCTTCATTAAATCAAAACAAGCCATGTGGAGCCACTTGGTGGTGATTTATGGCCCCCACCATCTCTTCATCATTGAAGCAAGAGACCACACATCATCCTCCCCCGTCCCTCATGCATCTTGACCCATGTGGAACTTATATCAACGGGGAGATGGGGAAGGGCTAAGATTAAATATCCCATCTTCAATACACATGCATTTTAACACAAGCTCACATGATTATGCAGATAATATTCAAGTACAATCGATGGCCAAGATTAGAAGATTCCTTGGTCACTAAAACACGTGCCTTTGAAAAATCCTTTAATAAACCAAACTTTAACCCCTTCAATTTGTGGTGAAATATTTCATTAATATTTCCTCATTCCCTAATGTTTCCTTGGTGGCTCAAATGTCGCCATGAGGCAATCTACCGCTTCCTCGTTGATAGGCAGGAGACAGAGGTGGGTCCCCCATGGGATATCAGGGAGTGGTCAAGATTGACCCACACCACCCCTCCTTGACTATTGTTATCATTGAATGAAGATCTTTCCTTCTGTACAACTAGCTGGGTCCCATGGACAGATGTCCTCCGCTTGCTACCCGGTGATAATTTTTAAATGCAAAAAAAAATGAACATGGAGGTGGGGAGTGATCATGATGCAACTGTGTTACATCACCGCCATCGTTGATATGCTCCACCAATTTTCACTCTGAATTTTCAACGATATTGGACTGCTATGTGTAGATGATACATGGAACTCACACACCAACCCGTGACAATATTTTAATGTGAAATAAAATCAGATGGAGGTGTGGGGAATGACCAAGATGTGTTCTCATCAATCAAATGCAACTCATAAAATAAGCAATCTGCACATGTCAATTTGTTAGTTCTTAAAAAGGGATCATGACTAGGTGAATGATAGGCGAGGACATGAAACTTTAGGAAAAAACCCCAGATCCGACGAATATTTTACTGACTTATTTCCTGTATAAGGTAAGGGAAATATTTTGAATACGATAATAGGTAATGACAAGATTTCTATAGCTTAGGGGCTGGTCAGCACACGATTCAAAAAGAACAAGTCACAACGTAAATGAGGGCGGGTGCATGGAAATGGGTAGCAATTCCGTGGAAACCCTCCAAAAAAAAAGTTGAAAACCATAACGCGAGCACGTTATAAAGTGCTTGCGTTATGTCTCCGTTAAGCCTAGGCTAGGTCTCGGCAGCTACAACCAAATAACGCGAGCAAGTTATAAATTACTTGCGTTATTTACTATTAAAAGCAAAAAAACAAATGCAAATCTCTCATTTGTATTTCGACTAGTTTTTTTGTCGCACTCACGGCTAAAAACCCACAATATTGCGCTTGGGTTCTAGGAGGAGAATTTATTCACCAACAATCCCTATTTCTTCACAACGATGGCACAACGACGACGATGAGCTGTAAGAGGTAAGGATTCTATGGTTTTTGTTTTGAATTTGTTAGTTTTAGGTTGAATTTGATATCTATTTGTTTGAATTTTTAGGAGATGTAAATCAACCTGCAAACCCTCAAAATCCTCAACAGGAATACCAACCAAATCCTCAAGATCAAAATCAACCACAACATCAACCTCCTCCACCAATCACTCAACCCCCTCCTAACACTCAACAAAATTTAATGAGTGAAATTGAGAACAAAAAAAAGCAAATTGAGGATTTGATGAATAGGTTGAGTGATCCAAATGGTTCAACCACAGAAAGTATGACCCTAGAAAATTCATTGAAAGATATGTTAACAAATGTAGATTCAATTAGCAAAAAAAAACTGGATGGAAAGATAAGAGGTAGGCGGCTAGGGACTATTATGCAAATAAACTATCATACAAGGATGTGAAAGATTAAAAAATTACAAAAGGTGATTTGTGCTCATTATTCATCGACCCACACACAAATCAAAATCTTACCCTCAATGCGAAGAGGTTTCCTATGAATTGGTGCCACCACCAACAGATGAAGGACCGGTTTTATGATAGGTAGTACATGGTCTTCAATTACCCACCGTGCAACAATTGCAAGGTCCTGCAATATTTCCTTAGGAAACTATGCAGTGAGTTCATATTGAATAAAATCCCAAACTATTTTGATATGAGGGATTTCCCGAGGAGAGGTGGGGGGTCAAATCAGGATAGACCTGGTGCACAGATGGATCCTATGTGGCAAGGTAGACGAGCTCTCACTAGGCCAACTCATGAGCATGTTGTTATGCCTTCCATCATGAAGGAAAGTGCTGACGTAGAGACATTGTAGGCAATCAACACTTTGACCCAGAGTGTCACCCATCATACTAGCCCTATTCTATAGCGCCATCTAGGGGAGTCTTCGAGTGGTGGCCTTTGAACACATGTGTGTCAATCTTGCGGGGCTACTTGTTCACATGACCCCATCAAGCCTCAGGAGACTAGTATGTAGGATCCATCTGCAGCTATGGAGATGGAGAGGACAGCTGACATTTTGCATGAGGCATATGGAATTGATAGTCAGGTAAACGTTAGTGCATGTGTTCATTGAATTTAATTTATTAAATTTTGATTTTGAAATGCAAGATTAGCTAGTTTTTTTTATGATTTTAATAAAATTGCAGGGTCACAGTGTTGAGATTGGATACATCGGCCCCCCACCAACCTATTTCTGCAGTACACCTATCGTTAGGGTATGTAACTAGTAAACATTTAAGTTTATTGCATGTTAATGACATTGTTTTACGAATGGTAATTTAATATGCAATTTTGGATGTTGAACAGACTAACATTGGAGGTTTTGATGGAACACTTCCCAATGGAGGTGGATTTACTCAAACCTTCATGCAAGTAATAGAATAAAGAGTTTAACTAATGAATCAAGTACTTAATAGATTTGTGTAGTTTATACATGCACATTGTTGATTACATTGAATAATTTGTTTTTTTATTTTTAGTTGTTACGAGATGATACACCTCTAAATGTGACGAGGGCAATGGATATTGGTGTGACATCTGCTATACAATCCTCGATGGCTCTGACATAAGAGGTATGAGGCGAATTAGTAAATTTTAATTTACATTTGTTGTTATAGATGTTAGTTAGTGAAAAATCAAACCATTATTGATTCACATAGTTTTTTTCTATTTGTATGGTTTATATAGGGCTTGAGCACGCTTGAGCATGGGTGTGAGGATATTTCCCTCATGGAGAGAGATCGTGAGATGGCTGTAAGTGATTATTTTTTCAAATATATCATTTTTTATAATGTAATTTCTATATATTCATGTCTTTACTTCTTATTGTAATAGTTAAAACTTCACCATGAACTAAACCCTAGGAGGAGTAGCAGGAGCACTCCACGAGCGCAACGAAAATGAGTGACAGACCTATCGCCATCCAAGTGAAAAGGAAAGGGAAATTTTTTATTTCCTACGCATGGAGAGAAATGACTTTTGATTCCAGAGTCCTTTGTTGTATGCCTGCATGGTAGTTTTGTACATATTTGACATTGTATGCCTAGATGGCATTCTCGTAAGCCTATATGGCTATTTTGTACATATATTCATACTTATATCAACATATATTGATGTATGCCTACATGGATATTTGGTTAATACAAATATCTTTTATTGATGCCTGTCCATATTTGCATTCTAAATTGATAGTTCAATAGATGAGTTACGTGTATTCAAGTGTATACTTTACAACTTACGTGTATACTTTGAGACTTACATGCATTCAAGTGTATAATTTGTGGCTTACATGTTTTCATGCATATACTTTTTTTTAATTTGTGTATACTATGTATTCGTGTGTATACTTTTTGAGGCTTACATGTTTTTGAGTACTTGTACTTCCCTTATTGACATGCACATGTTTGACTTATTCATGTGTATAATTATTAATTGGTTGGCCCTAGCATTGATCTATGCCATCCTCAATGCATGATCCTTGAGATGGAGTAAGAACACCCTCAAGGTCAAAAGGAGTTTCACATGCATTCTTCAAAGGCTCATTTTGGTAGTGAAACCAAAAACCTCTTGCATCATTGAAATGAATTTTTTTTTTTCCTTTATAGCAGGTCTGAAGCCATTATCATTCTCCATCAATTCTTCATGTATCCACTCCCCATTAATGGTTGCCTCATGACCTTCATGAAACCAAGCACTTATCTCATTTGTGATAGAATAAATGTATGAAGATTTATCTTCCTCCTTATGAACCATTCATTATCATGAGAGATGGGTTCTTGTGAACCACTACTGATGAATCATGGGTCAATGAGTTCGACTTGTAAAACTACACGATTGAATCCTGATAGCAATATCACAATATTTATATATCTAAATTTGTTATTTCCTTCAACTAAAATTTGTGCTTATACTTATGTGATTGATGTATGTTTGTGTATGGGATCATAGTAATTTCTATTTGATAATGCTATTGTGTCTTTAAGGTTTATTTATTAAAGGGTGCATGAAACAAGTTTTAAATCCTTACAAATCTTTGAATTTCTTAGGTTTTTCTATTTGTTGAGTTTGGGTTGTAAGCCCGAGTCCAATTCAAAAAATGGCTTGTCAAGTCCAAGGTGAGTCCTAGTCTTGTAACACTGGTGTGAACACATCGAGGAATAATATTTATGCCAATGAAGAGAGAACCCATGCTTGTTTCCAAACAAACCATGGTATAGATATGGTTGGTCGAGATAAAACATCACTCTCTTGGATAGTTCAAACCATAATATTTCATGGCTACAAATACACCTTCATTATGTGTGTTCTTGATCCTATTGAAGAAATGGTGGAACATGTTGTAGATCAAATATTGCAACCCTAAGTCCACAAGAAGGTTACTTGTCCTGATTTCCGCAAATGTCTTTAAGATGTTCATCCTTCTTGAGTAATGTGAACTATGGATGCCATCTAGATCTTTGAAATTGTCTGCAATCATGTGCAATACTGTAGAAGCTAGAGCTATATCTAATACTACTAATGACTGCTCAATGGAATCTTGATAGTAATATCACAATTTGAAAAATTGTATAAAATACCTCCTACTTATCAATTGATGAGATAAAGGGGCTCTATAATGAATGTTTCATAAGGCACAACACTTGTTGAAGGTTTTGTAAATGGGGTTGCAAGCTAAGTGGGTTTAACCTTGGGGAAAAAACTTCATGGTTAAGCGCTTGAGCTGGAGTATACTGGAATGGGTGACCTCTCGGGAAGGCCTAGTGCCTCAGATGCAATGAGTGCTAAGTGGGCCATTCAATATCATTTAAAATTTGTTTCTTTAAGCAACTTACAAATTTGCAACTTAAGACTCCTCCAACCTAAGGGATCGATCCAGTGGGACATAACTCAGAGTGATTCCACATGTTTTGGTGCAAAAGAGGACCATTCCTAGCATAAAAATACCTATTTGGACATGTTGGAATAGTCCCCTTAGTCACACAAGTTGCAAAACGAAAGTTGCACCACTTTGCCTTTTTGGACAACTTGCATTTGATGCTTTTTCCATCAAGTGAAAATCCGCCACCACTGGAAAACCACTCCGAGATAGCCAAAACCAAGAGATATTTTTGTAGATAGGCTCAATGTGATCCTATAGGATTAGATGAGAATTTTCTAAGCGTCACAGTATCTAAGTAAATAGCATGCTGAAGTTTGCAACCATTTTGCACTTTGGACCCTTAAGGGATCGATTCGGTGGAACATAGCTCAGAGAGATTCCACTTGTTTCAATGCGAAAAAGGACCATGAATAGCGTAAAAATACCTATTCAGACATGTTGGAACATTCCACTTGGTCACATGAGTTGCAGAGCGAAAGTTGCACCACTTTGCAACTTTGCACAACTTGAATTTGACACTTTTTCCATCAATTGAAAATCCGCTGCCACAAGAAAACCACTCCAAGATAGCAAAAACCGAGAGAGGTTTTTCTAGAGGGGTCCAACACTTTTTTGTCGGACTAGATAAGAAGTTTCTAAGTGTCACGGTATCCAAGTAATAGCATGCTAAAGTTTGCAGCCATTTTACACTTTGAACCCTTAAGGGATTGTTCCGGTGGAACATAGCTTGAAGCGATTCCACGTGTTTCGGTGCAAAAGAGGAACATTCCTTGTGTAAAAATACACATTCAAATGTGTTGGAATAGTCTGCTTGGTCACACAAGTTGCAGAACGGAAGTTGCACCACTTTGCAATTTTGCATTGCTTGCATTTTCCATCAAGTGAAAATCCATTGCCACGAGAAAACCACTCCAAGATAGCCAAAACTGAGAGAGGTTTTTCTAGAGGGGCCCAATGCCTTTTTGTAGGATTAGACAAAAAGTTTCTAAGTGTCACGGTATCCGAGTAATAGCATGCTGAAGTTTGTAGCAATTTTGCACTTTGGACCCTTAAGGGATCGATCCGGTGGAACGTAGCTCAGAGTGATTCCACATGTTTCAGAGTGAAAAAAGACCATTCCTAGCATAAAAATACCTATTCGGACGCGTTGAAGCAATTAGTTTGGTCACATGAGTTGTAGAGAGAAAGTTGCACCACTTTGCAACTTTGCACTGTTTGAATTTGACACTTTTTCCATCAATTGAAAATCCGCTGCCACGAGAAAACCACTCAAAGATAGCCAAAATCGAGAGAGATTTTTCTAGAGGGGCCCAATTCCTTTCTATAGGACCAAACAAGAAATTTCTAAGTGTCACAGTATCCGAGTACTAGCATGCTGAAGTTTGCAGCCATTTTGCACTTTGGACCTTTAAGGGATCGATCCAGTGGAACATAGGTTGGAGCAATTTTGTGTGTTTCGGTGTGAAAGAGGACCATTCCTAGTGTAAAAATACCTATTCAGATGCATTGGAATAGTCTGCTTGGTCACACGAGTTCTAGAGCGAAAGTTGCACCACTTTGCAACTTTGCACAACTTGAATTTGACACTTTTTCCATCAAGTGAAAATCTGCCGCCACGAAAAAACCACTCAAAGATAGCCAAAAGTGAGAGAGGTTTTTCTAGAGGGTTCCAATTCCTTTCTGTGGGATTAGACAAGAAGTTTCTAAGTGTCACAATATCCAAGTAATAACATGTTGAAGTTTGCAGCCATTTTGCACTTTGGACCCTTAAGGGATTGATCCGGTTGAACGTAGTTGAGAGCGATTCCATGTGTTTCAGTG
Source organism: Sequoiadendron giganteum (assembly GCA_007115665.2). Lineage (NCBI taxonomy): Eukaryota > Viridiplantae > Streptophyta > Pinopsida > Cupressales > Cupressaceae > Sequoiadendron > Sequoiadendron giganteum. Next base: position 834,235,651 of record CM021102.1, read on the forward strand.
GGAAAAAAGACCATGCCTAGCATAAAAATACCTATTCAAACCTGTTGGAGCAGTTAGTTTGGTCACACGAGTTGTAGAGCGAAAGTTGCACCAGTTTGCAACTTTGCACTGCTTGAATTTGACACTTTTTCCATCAACTGAAAATCCGCCGCCACGAGAAAACCACTCCAAGATAGCCAAAACCGAGAGAGATTTTTTTAGAGGGGCCCAATGCCTTTCTTTGGGATTAGACGAGAAGTTTCTAAGTGTCAAGGTATTCGAGTACTAGCATGCTGAAGTTTGCAGCCATTTTGCACTTTGGACCCTTAAGGGATCGATTCGGTGGAACATAGCTCAGAGCGATTCTAAGTGTTTCGGTGCGAAAGAGAACCATGCCTAGCATAAACATACCTATTCAGATGTGTTGGAATAGTCTGCTTGGTCACACGAGTTATAGAAAAAAGTGTACAAATTGTTTACATGACTTTTATATGACCTTTTTCAGATTGTTTACATTTCAAAATTCAAAGTTTGCAAATTTTCCTACTCAAGGCATTTACAGAACAAGGTGATACTACACCAAACATGAACTCCAACCTTACAATACTTGAGTATCTCATTATGTAATTAAATCTTATTACAATGCCTCTGGCACTTCGTTGTCTTAGATCTTTTACAATGTCACTCATACATTCAAGAATCTCTTTAAATGTCTACATCATAGGTGCTCATTATGAGGTTAACTTCAAATGAGTAACTTGAAATTCTCTCACTAAGATTCACACGCTCTTTTATAATGGGTTGAAATCAAAATTGAGATTTGTCAAAATCATCAAAATAAGTTTGTTGCATTGCTTTTTTGGCTGAGATTCTCTTTGATGGCTCTTAAATCAACATTTTCTGCAATGAAATGAAATAAAAATAGATGGAAGGCACTTACAGATGTTGCATGCAGGCATCAAAATAAGGATGTTGCATTTCTTTTTTGGTTGAAATTCTCTTGGATGGCTCATATATTTGCATTTTTTTCAAGGGGACACCAATTACTGTAAAAGAAGATGATAGCATTGGTATCAAAAAAATTAATGTGAATACAAGTATAAATTAATAAGAACCAATGTGCATATACATAAAAATTAATCCAACGAACCATCCGGGTCTGCTCTACTCTTTATTGTGTCAAGTATTGCCTCATAGTTAGACTCATAGACCTTCCATAACATCTTGTTCAAAGGTCTACCCCCATATTTGGTCAAATGAACATTGGATGCCACGATAAGGTTTGAGTAATGAAGAATCTTACGATGCATGTCAAAGTCCTGAAATAGCCAATTTTTAATACTTGAATGTGGGTACCTTCTAAGCCATGTTCCAGTAACCACAACTGAGCCTGTAGGGTATTCGATGTTTTCTCCATCTATAACTGGGGCCTCCAGTTTATTTGTGGTCTCAACACAATGACACAAGTAATAGTCTATTCCCTCTTCATTGTCTTCATCTGCAATAATTGCATAAGCATGCTCTGCATTGATATGTGCAAAAAATATCTTGAAATTTGTCAACATTACGAATACAGTACAAAAGAAGATAACGATATGGAATTTAAACGACTAAGAAAGTATATATATCACCTTGTTGAACTAGATCTGATATGTGGTCAAAGTCGACCGATGATTCCATCTGTGTCAGTTCCAATGCCATCAAAGGGTGATATGTGTGAAGTGGGCTAAGATAACTTGTGAACCATTTGTCAACCCACCCCCCTGACTCACAATCATTCCAGGCTTGCATTGTACATGAAGAACAAAAGCATGCCATCTTTTGTGTATCGATACTCCATGAACCTGCATTTGAGCTAAGGAAAGAGTGTACCTCAATCGATCTTGTTAGTGTACAACAATCTTCATATGGTGCAATGTTAGTATCATCCATCAACCAAAAAAATCTACAAATTGAAGACGTACCTTCATTACCTGGACCCATCAAAGCATTACACAACTCGACGATTGATTTTGCATCTGTCAACTTTGCACTATCTTTATACTTTAACTCTTCTCATGCTAATGCTCTTTTCATTCATGCTCCTGCACCATCATGCTCCCCCTTTCCATGTCTAGCCTCACAATAGTTCCACATATGTTGAACACCTATAATGACATGCATCCTGCACAACCAGTAGAACATGCACGGGTTCTTGAACTGTGCTGCATAATTATCAAACCATATTATATATTGATCATATTCTATGCCCCTCTGAGCGAAACCACTGTAGAACATCTGGAAGCAACCTTGCACAAACTATGGAGAATGTGTGCGATCATCACTAATGTAAAAGTGGTACTCCCTCAATACCTTCCTTTTCTCATCTGTACTATTAGATGCATGAATGAATGCTATGTGCACAAATACCAAAACTTGTGTGGAGTTTTAATACTGTGTTTGCACCTCATGTTGTGGCTGTAGAGTGTATTTCTCTGGAAGTCAACCATGGATACTATGCTTCCAAATGGAAAGGTGTCCTTGCATAGCTTGAACTGCATTTCCAACCATCGGGCTCTATGGGTATGCATTGCATACTCAGACAGTATACTATGACGAAATATGGTCATAAATTGGTACACTGGAATCTTCTCAATAACCAAATCACACCTTTTTGCTTGAGACCCATCTTTTGTAGAATATGCCACTGTTATATACTTCCTGAACTCTACTAGTTTCTATCCCACCTCATCTGTGCTTTCCATATGTTGACATACTGGCATACGCTGGAAGCCACCACAATGCTCGCATGAACCATCCAAGCATGTTGTCCTATAAAATATCTGGCCATCCTTTATTTCACATAATTTTTTGATAAGAACTCTCTTGAAGATTTTGGTGGGGTTTCTATGCGACAATCCTGCAAAACATCGTTAGTATGCAAATCTAAACATATAGAACGATAAACATCATAATGGTTATAAAACTCAATATGTAGTCTACAACAAAAAGTAGTGCGTGTGTGATTTATCTTGACATAAAAAGGTTTAAGCATTTCAATAAATCTTTGAGAAATACTAATTTGAGGATAATCATTTTCAAATTTATGAAAAAATTGGGTTTGAGTCATATCCAAAAATGCTTTGGATGTGGCTCACGATTCCGACTACCAATTCTCCTTCTTACCACATCCCTTTCATTTAGAGACAACCTTGTGTTATTCTTCCAATACTCTTCAATTAGTGTTCTCAAGGCTTGGACAACTTCTTTATCTTTTCATGATAGTCTCCCCGAGAATGCCCATAATTTATTTGTATCATTGCCCTCAATTCTTTGTCACCTTTGAATGGATCTTGATAAAGTTTTTCTAGTAATTCCCGTTTGTTCACTAGTCTTTTTAATTAGATGAGATCTCTTTGTTTGACAGCTTACCAAAGTCGATGTAATGACATGTCGGGTGACATTACTATCCTTTGAGCATGATGTCTTATCCAAACTCTCATAAGAATCCATTAGATTCTTCACAATAGTGTCTTCACTCAATGCATTCGATGTTCTCAACCTGAGAGTCTTCATGATGTTCCTATACTTTACACCCCGCATCATTTCAACAAATAGTTGACATCTTGCAGTCTCATTTAGCCTTTCAAAGAATCGTTCCCAAATCTTATCAACATATCTTCTACAAGTGCGTCTTGAAATCTTACCTTCCATGTGCTGCAAAATCTCATCATCAATATTAATCAAATACTTTGGCTTTCTACGCAAAATTCTAGGTGGTGTTCTCCTAAGTACATAAATCTCAACATTATGAATTTCATCAATATTTAATTGAGGTGGGCTAGATTGCATACCTTCGATCGAGAGTGGAGAAGAAGACATACCTTGAGGTTTACATGGGGATGATGGCATACCTTCTTCATCAATTCCAAGTGATGATGTACTCTCAACTTGAGATGTGTTGGATGGTGTCCAACAATATTCACTTGCGGTACATGGTGTCCCTCCATATTCACTTGCAGTAGATGGTGTCCATCCATATTCACTTGTGCTAGATGGTGTCCCTCCATATTTGCTTGTGCTTAATGGTGTCCCTTCATATTCATTTGTCATAGATGGTGTGTCTCCAACTACGGTATCTGAATCTGTCTTACGATGATGCTTTCACATTCGTGCCTGTTGTGCTGCCAATTCCCATTTTCTTTTTGATGGTTGAGGTTCCTCTACAATTGGGTTGTTTTCATCAATTGTTTCCAATTTCTTCTTTTCATGATATGCCACCACCCGAAATCTCTCTTTTTCTTTCAAGGTTTCATTCTCTCCGTCTGTTAGTTTCCTCTTTGTCTTTTTCTTCGGCATGGCAGATAATTTTATTTGTACCATGGTAATGAGACGAATATTAGTTCCTAAAAAATGTATCCATTCAAGTTAATTGAAAAATATATGTCATTGAAGGCTTCATTTAAATAATACTTACAATCATCATGTACAAAAGTTAACCTAGCATGTAGACAAATGTGTACAAACTATGGAAGCACTAGGCTGGCCAGAGCACATTTCTAACTAAAAGTGAATAACCATGATGGTGATTTTGAAAAATAATGAGTGAATGGCATTGTGAGTGTTTGATAAGTTTTTGGTGTAGGAGTACTTTGACAATCTATGCTTGGATTTTGAAATTTGATTCAATTTTGGGTATCTTCATGTTGTAAGAGGGTCATTAAAGACATTTTCCATGTATCGGTTTTACGAGCTTTCAAAGGTGGTTGTTTGTTAGTTATAGGAATTGGGGGGAGTTGGTTTTCATTGAAAAAAGTTTAAACAACCTCCATTGGCTTGAAGGGAGGGATTTTGTTGATTTTGAAATGCATTTTTTTGATAAAAAATGCTCTTTTGCAGAAATTCACTGGTTTTTTTGCACTTTCGTGCACTTGTACGCATCTATACAGCCTCCCATTGATAGAAAAAATAATATAATATTGTAGGAACATGTCTTAAATCTCTAATGCATCAGTTTTGAGGGCTTAACATTACATTGGAAGGGAGCAATTGACAATTTTCTGAAATTGCTCATTTCAAGCCAGTTAAGGGTTTGAGTAGGATTTAATTATGAAATGACCACCCCACCTACTATTATGACTTGTTTCTTGGTGGGATGGCATGTAAATTGTTAGAGTAGGGTCATTTATTGTTGAAAATTCCTTGGAATGAAACTAATGACAATACAATGGGGTTCTTACCTCAAACAAGCACTTTTCCATGAGAATTTGAGGAACCAAGGAGTGATTTTGAAAAAGTGTTGAAGGAGTGGTCTATGTAATGAAAATTTGACCTTGTGCAAGGTATTTTGAAGATGTTTGATGCTTTGGAATGGTCTAGGAGGGCCCGGGTATAGGAGTTTCTATAAACCCTCCCTCTTTGCATTGAAAAATGGGGGTTTTTGTATTGGAAGCCTAGTTGAGTGGGTAAGGTCCTAAGACCTATAAATTATCTTGTTTTGAGACCTAATTAAAGACTATTTTTTGGTTTTGAAGTCTGGTGTGAAGATCTAAGGTTAGTTCCTTTGTAAAATTAGCCTACTTGGAGGCCTAAAATAGTGAAAAGGTCAGTTTTCTTAAAGTTGTCCCAAAGGAGTCATGTGATCGGTTAAGTTATGTCTTGCAACTCTGAAATTGATGATAAAATCATTCTTTTATTTTCCTAGTGTTTTGGAAAGTTTTGGAGTTAAGGGCCCAAAACTGGTTTTGCACAGTAACTAGATTCCAAGGGTGAAATGTGGGAAATAATGTATCTTTTTGTTGTCCAGCTTGGAGGAGTGTTGGGATTGGTCCATTACACCTTTTTAATCTTCTTAGATGACTCTTGAAGGAAACTTGACATCTTCAATGGTTTTGGGTCCTCTAACTCTGCATAAAAAATGAGTATTACAGTTTGAAGTGTGTGCATGGTTTGGGAGATACATGTGACAGTTTGCAGATGCTTTGCTACTAGTAATGTGGACAGTGAACAAAGGAACTAAGTTTATGTGTAAGGGCAGGCTTCTGAAAGGTTTCATTTTTGGTTGATGTTTTGAGGAGCCTAGTTGATTGTAATCAGTTATTTTCAAGATTTTCAAGGTGTTTTGAAGGTCCTTAAGGAATTGGGAACTCTTAATGCTAATTTGAGTATACGAATCAAATTTTTTGTGAAGGGAAATATAGTTGAATAAGTGTGTCAAGAAAGGTGTTGATTTATTCCTTTGTACTACATCAGTTTGTGCAGAGGTATTGGAAGGTGTTTGGACCCTTTGGAGGAATGGGAGAGGCTTGGAGTTGTCTTAAAAGATGAATTTTTCGTGAATGGTTTTGAGTTTCTAATCAGATTTATGCTATGTTACAATCAATTTTATGATGGTTAATCTATTTTTTTTAGTCTGAAAAAGAGTTGAAACCAAGTTCTAATGTTTTTATGAAAAGATGATTGAGTTTGTTTGTTGATCTTCTTCAATTTAAGTTAGGGTCAGAAGTACCCTTGATGATTTGTGGATCCTGGTAGATGCTCTGCATCAAGATTAAAATGGTAATTGGAAAGTGTATACAATTGTGTATATAATGCTAATTTAAAATATGCATTGACAACCTAAGGTTATAATGACAAAGAAAAATGAAAGCAAGCCATAATAGAATGAAAGAAAATGTGTAAAGACTTCACATACCTTAAAAACAAGACTTTCAAATGGAGGAGTTCAACCCAATTATGTAGCCTTAAATTCTTCTTTCTTAAAACTCCACAACAATTTGACTTGTTCAAAAGCTTGTTCCCTTCCACACTTCAATTGTATATCAGTTTTCATTGGAATTCAAACTTCAATAGATATTATATGTCTTTCAACGTGCAAACTCTGCTATTTCATGCAAAGGTGGTAAAAAGATCATGGAAAAGGTGATGGAATGTGAAAAACATGCTTGCACACTTCACAACATCATCAAAAATATTTTTTTTTGTCCGAGCACGCACAAAACCAAGGGAATATGCAGAATGTGGGCCTTGAAAATCACAGGTATATCGAGTTTTTTACCATTTTAGTGGAGTAAAAAACGTGCACACATTATGACAGGCTCATGTTATAACGCGAGCGCATTATGTGAAATTTGGTTTTCTTATTATATTTCTGAGAGTGGGAGGGAGAGAGGGGGAGAGTGGGAGATAGAGAGGGAGGGAGAAGGGGAGAGGGAGGAGAGAGGGGGGAGAGAGGGGGAGGAGATAGAGAGAGAGGAGAGGGAGAGAGAGGGAGAGAGAGGGAGAAGGGGACAAGCAGAGTGGGAGATAGAGAGGAGGGAGAGAGGTGAGAGGAGAAAGATAGAGTGGAGAGTGGGGGAGAGGAGAAGGGAGAGGGTATAAAGGAGAGTGGGAGGGAGAAAGAGGGAGAGGGAGATAGAGAGGAGGGAGAGAGGAGGAGAAGGAGAAGGGAGAGTGGGAGACCAAGAGAGGGAGAGGAGGATAGAGAGAGATAGAGAGGAGGAGGGAGAGGTAGGAGAGGGGAGAGGGTGAAGGGGAAGGGAGAGGGAGAAGGGAGATGAGTGAGGGAGAAAGGGGGAGAGTGGGAGAAGGTGAGAAGTGGAGAGTGGGAGACCGAGAGAGTGGGAGAGAGTGGGAGATAGAGAGGGAGGGAGAGAGGGTGAGAGTGGGAGAAAGATAGAGTGGGAGAGAGTGGGGGAGAGTGGGAGAAGGGGAGATTGGTAGAAAGAGAGAGTGGGAGGGAGAGAGGGGGAGAGTGGGAGATAGAGAGGGAGAGAGAGAGGGGGAGACTGGGAGAAACCCTAAACCCTAAACCCTCAAACCCTAATCCCTCAACCCTCAACCCTCAACCCTTAAACCCTAATCCCTCTACACCTATACCATCTTAATCCTTAATCCCGTAACCCTCAACCCTCAAACCTTCAACCCTAATCCCTCAAACCCTATACTCCTAATCCTTGAACCCTCAATCCTCAACCCTTAAACCATAATCCCTCAACCCCTATACCCTCTTAATCCCTCAACCCTCAACCCTTAAACCCTAATCTCTCAACCCCTATACCCTCTTAATCCCTCAACCCTCAACCCTCAACCCTTAAACCATGATCCCTTGACCCCTATACCCTCTTAATCCATCAATCCTCAACCCTCGACCCTTAAACCCTAATCCCTCAACCCCTATACCCTCTTAATCCCTCAACCCTCAAACCCTAATCCCTCAATCCTTAAACCCTAATCCCTCAATCCCTAAACCCTCTTAATCCCTCAACCCTCAACCCTCAACCCTCAACCCTTCAACCTTAATCCCTATACCCCTATACCCTCTTAATCTTTGAACCCTCAACCCTCAACCCTTAAACCCTAATCCCTCAACCCCTATACCATCTTAATCCCTCAACCCTCAACCCTTCAACCTTAATCCCTCAACCCCTATACCATCTTAATCCCTCAACCCTCAACCTTCAACCCTTAAACCCTAATCCCTCAACCCCTATACCCTCTTAATCCCTCAACCCTCAACCCTCAACCCTCAACCCTTCAACCCTTCAACCCTAATCCCTTTACCCCTATACCCTCTTAATCCTTAATCCCTCAACCCTCAACCATTAAACCCTAATCCCTCAATCCCTAAACCATCTTAATCCCTCAACCCTCAACCCTAAACCCTTCAACCCTAATCCATCTACCCCTATACCCTCTTAATCCTTAATCCCTCAACCCTCAACCCTTAAACCCTAATCCCTGAATCCCTATACCCTCTTAATCTCTCAACCCTCAACCCTCAATCATTCAACCCTAATCCCTCTACCTCTATACCCTCTTAATCCTCAACCCTCAATGCTCAACCCTTCAACCCTAATTCCTCTACCCCTATACCCTATTAATCCCTCAACCCTCAACGCTCAACCCTCAAACCTCAACCCTAATCCCTGAACCCCTATACCCTCTTAATCCCTGAACCCTGAACCCTAAACCCTTAAACCCTAATCCATCAACCCTATACCCTCTTAATCCCTCAACCCTCAACCCTCAACCCTTAAACCCTAATCCCTCAACCCCTATACCTCTTAATCCCTCAACTTCTCAATCCCCAACCCTTCAACTCCTATCCTCTACCACCCCCTATACCTTCTTAACTTTCAAACCTCAACCTCTTTCAACCCTAATCCCTCACCTCCTATACCCTCTTAATCCCTCAACCTCAACCTCCCTTCAACCCTAATCCCTCTAACCCAATACCTTATTAATCCTTCAACCCTCAACCCTCAACCCTCAACCCATACACTCTTAATCCTTGAGCCCTAAACCCTCAACCATTAAAGCCTAATCCCTCAACCCCTATACACTCTTAATCCCTCAACCCTCAACCCTCAACCCTCAACCCTTAAAATTTAATCCCTCAACCCCTATACCCTATGAATCCATCAACCCTCAACCCCTAAACCCTAATCCCTCAACCCCTATAACCTCTAATGTATAACCTATTAATCCATCATCCCTAAACCGTAAACCCTTATACCCTAACCCATAAACCCTCTACCCTCTACCACCAATCCTCTACCCTCTACCCTCAATTTTAATCCCCCAACCCTTAAACCCACTTAGTAAACTCTCTACCCTAATCCCTCAACTGTCTTAACCCTTAAAACCTTAAACACTCAACCCTAAATCCTCGACCCTCAACCCTAACCCCTTAAACCCTAAACTGTTAAACCCTCTACCCTCTACCCTCTACCCTCTACCCTATAACCTCTACCCTCAACCCAATACTCTCTACCCTAAACCCTAATCCCTCAACCCTTAATATCTCAACCCCGATAACCTCTACCCTATATATTGGACTCTCAACCCTAATCCATCGACCGTATACCTTAAACCCTCAATCTTCAACCCTCAACCCTTAAACCCTCTACCCTTTACCCTATACATTAAACACTCAACCCTCAATTCTCAACTCTCAACCCTCAATCCTTAAACCCTAAACCCTCTACCCCTTACATTGGACCCTGAAGCTAATCCTTCAACCATATACCCTCAAATCTATACCCTAAATCCTCTACCCTCAACCAAGTAAACCCTTAACCCTAAACCCTTAACCCCAAACCCTTCAACCCTAAATGCTTAAACCTTAAACCTTCTACCCTATACCCTCAACCAAATATCCTCTACCATCAAACCTATTCCCTCAACCCTCAAAACTTAAACACGAATACCCTAGAAACCATCAACCCTATAGGTCCTCCACCCTAATCCCTCAACCCTATACCCTCAACCCCTATCACTTTCTCTCTATCTATACATCTCACCTCTCCCTCCGACCCTCTCTAATTGTCTCTATCTATCGTCTCCCTCTTTTTGCATACCTCTCGTTCAATCAATCCCTACCATCCTCTCTCACTCCCTCTATCCATCTCTCTTTATGTCCCTCCCACTCCATCCCACTCTCTCCCACTACCTCTCTCTCCCTCTCTCTCATGTCACTTCCTCCCACCCCCTCTCTCTCTAAGGTCTCTCCCTCTGGAAACCTACCTAGGTAACTCTCTCTTTGTCTCTCTCCCCTCTGTCTATCTATCCCTCCAACCCTACCTAGATAAGTCCCTCTCACTCCACCCCCATATTTATCTACCTCTATCAGGTCACTCCCTCTCACACCCTCTCCCTCTCTCAGGTCTCTCACTCACACTCCCTCTCGCCCCCACTCCATCTCTCTCACACTCCCTCTCTCTCCCACTCCCTCCCTCTCACACTCCATATCTCTCACACTCCCTCTCACTACCTATCTCTCAAGTCTCTCCCTCTCACCCCCCTCACACTCTCAAGTCTCTCCCTTTCACACCCTACCTACATAACTCTCTCTTTCTCTCTGTCTCTCTCTCCCTCTCCCTCTCCCTAAATTCTATCTTTCCCACCCCCCCTCTCTCTCTCTCTCCCCATCCCTTTATTCCTCCCACCCTACCTAGCTAAGTCCCCCTCACTCCAACCCCTTCTCTCCCAGTCCCTCTCTATTAAACTCTCACTTCCACCCCCTCTCCATCTCTCTAGACTCTCTCTAAATTATCCCTTCATTTAAAGACATACATAAATGCATACATACAAGCATAATACATATAATCTTACATCCATACAAGCATACATACATACATGACATACATGTACATAAAAATATATCAGCATACATTAATATATTGGCATTTAACATAAAGTAATACATAACGCGAGCGCGTTATAACACGCTCGCATTATGTGTTAGTTGACATGTTCCCCACATAAGCAAAAACCATGGCAAAAGAGAGATATAATGCGAGCGCATTATAACACGCTTGCATTATATATTTCTTTGGGTAATACCGAGCCTTAGGCTTGGTATTTTCCTTGGAATACCAACCAAAAGGCTTGGAGGGCATTCCCAATGACCAGAGACATGTTTTTTAAAAATCCACCATATTTCTCATAATCGAGTTTGTGCTCACCGTCAGGATTGCACGTGGTTCAATATCAAAAAAATTGAACACATGGCTAATGTTGGGTTATCTCTTAGCTATCCAACGATGTAATTTTTTTCACTTTCTAAAAATGTCAAGTCTTTCATCGATAATTTATTTTATCTGTGTCTTTTTTTGCCAAAAAGAAGTGTTTGGTATTTTTTTCGTTATAAATTAACCGTTCATCAATTTTTCAAATAAATTACATTTTTAGAAACTAGACTCCGTTCTGCAAAATTTAAAAAACCAAATCAATTAGTTTCCAAAATTTGTAGGGGTAGCACGGCCAAAATTCTATTTTCAGGATATGTCCACTTCGCAAATTAGTAAAAAAACAAATATTCATTAAAAAATTATCAGAAAAATTGTGCATCAACTACATACTATTAGCTAACTTCTGAGCATTGTGATTTCAAAAATACTTAAATTTTTTTCACTGTATGAGGGTCGTACAAGAGTTGCTATGTTATGTTTTTCTAACAAAAACAACACCAATTTGTGTACGTCCCTCATTTGAACCCCTTAATCTCAACCATTTTCAAAATAATCTAGTAGTTTAGAAAGTAGACTCAGAGCACTTGAATCCTTCTTTTTGTTCTATCTCAAAATTTTTAGTCTAAGTATCCTCAATTTCACGTCCAAGGTTAGTATTTCCTGTTTTCATAAAAAATCTGTCCACTTAAGTCCCCTTTTTAGGAACCATCTTTGTGCACTTACCCATGATTGGGAACTGGTAACATGAGGTCAATGACAAATTAGAACCATAGAAAAGGGTGCAAAATTAAGGTCATTTAGAGAGGGTTTAAGCAACATAAACCCTAGGGCATGGATGTAAGAGATGACCCTAAGCTTAGAGACATGAAACATGCTAGATTTTGAAAATATTTTAGGGGGAACACAAAGCTTTTTATAAGGGTTCCACTAAGTTGGAAGACAACATTTTCAAGTTGGAACTTATATCTAGGCATGTTTATTTCTATTCTTCCTTTGTTATGTTTGAAAGGTTATCTGAATATAATTCCTTTGTTTGGAAAGATTGTTTGAATGCATTGTGTTCTTGTTCTTATGAACTTAGATGTTTCCTTGTGTTAGAATAGTCTTGAATGCAATATATGCTTGTTCTTATGAAATAGTTATTTCCTAGCTTTGGAATATTCTATGTATACATGGTATGAATGTTATTATAAACTTAGTTTATTCCTAGAATGGAATATGCTTATGTGATTCTTGATGGAGTCTCAAATTAGTGAACCCTATTATTGGGATTACATTTATATAATGTTAAATAGGTGTGGCTTAAATGCTATTAGAACTATACTAGTTCGTTAAGTCTATATAGATAATGCATGAGATGAAATATGTTGCTATCTTATTGTGATTTTATTATTATATCAATTTAAACATAAGAGGTTAGTAGGGTTATTCTTGGGATTAGGGAAATCCATGGGAAAGGGGTTAACCTACCTAGTCACTAGTTTGTGTATATGTATGGTTAGTGAGGTTATACCTGAGGTTAGTGAAATCCATGGGTAAGGGTGTAACCTAGATAATTAGTTATTATAGACTTGGGTATTCCTAAGGTTAGGGTAATCCATGGTTAAGGGAATTACCTTGTTGAATATTTTATTATGTTATCACCTTAGGGTAAATGTGTGTTATGTTTATGGTCAATACCAAATTGAGCTTAAGGGTTGGTGGATAGATGACTCTCACTCGAAGTATTGGGTGTTGAATTATTTGGCCAAAGTAGTGTAAGTAGCCACTGTTTACATTGTTAGTTCACTATGATCCATGATTGCATTCTAGATAGGGAAACCAATGTGTGGTAGCTCTAGATATATAGGACACAACACTATGCTTAGGAAGGTCAGGATTATGGGGTTACCAAACCAATCTCTTTTTCGAAGGGTAGGGCCATCTTACCTGTATGGTAGATGTGTTGGGCACCGTATTAAGTCCATGGTTGATGGAAAAGCACTTGAGTGATGTTCTCCCTCATATAGTTGGCAACCGAGGTTTGAGGATGTAGCGCTAGTTTGGGGACACTTAGAATGTATGCATCAAGTGATGGGAACATGTAGGAGGTACTCACCAACATTGGGGACATCTAGATCATTGTACTTAGTTTGTGTATCTTTATAATTGAGTTCATAGAAGCTATTTATGTAAACATGTAACTCTATTCTTATTGAGGATTTGTAAATGGGAAATTTTTTCATACAGTTATGCGATGTGAAATAGTTGCTTGAATTATTAAAATGATTCTATGTTAAGAAATGGGAAAGTTTGCAATGGTTATGTCTCAAATGTGCATCTTATTATTCATGTGAAAAGGAAATTTTTTTATGGCTCATAATGTTAGTAGCATAAACTTTAACTTGTGAGTAAAACGTAGTGAAAACAATGGGTAGAACAATGGGCATGTTACATTAACATTAGGAACCTAGATTATATTTGATTTTTTTTTATACTATAGTGGTATCCTTGCGACCCAACCCAACGCCCAACCAATGTTACCTTGGTCTTACAATTGCCACTAGATTATATTTGTTAGACTAAATGCATATAAGCTAGGGTTTTAGTGACATGGAATATTATTGGTATAAATGTCTTTATGCTAGCTATTTTTGTTGAAAAAATATTTCTAGGTTAGAATTTGGGTTCAAGACTTAGGTTCATTTCAACCTTTATTGTTCAAACAATTCATTAGATTCTTTGGAATTTATCCTATTTTCTATTGAATACACACCGTTAGTATAGAAGTAAGATACATTCTTAATATAACCTCTTTTCTATACCCAAAATGAATCACTATATATGATAATTCCATAAGAGAGAAAAAAATGTTTATGTTAGAAGAGGCCATTTGGTACCATAAAAGGTAGGAGTGACCACCCCTTGGTAAAGCATCTATCTTAGTTGTTATAATTCATAACTGAGACTTAGCTTTGATTGATGATCCGACATATCAAACAATTTTTTTGTGATGGCTATTCATTCAAAATTGACCTTTACATATACTAAAAATATATTGAATGATTCACATGTGTAAATTCCATATGATAATAACTTGATATATTAATTTATTCTTTTTATAATAAAAAATAAATGTTAAAATTTAAAAGAGTAAAAAACATATTATATATCATTCAAAAAATGTTAAATGAAAATTCATAATTTTTCCAAATTCCTATTTATGTTACATACTATTTGTTTTTAAGAAAGAAAAAAGTCTACCATTATCGACATACTGTATAAAACTCTAATGAAAAATGTATTCCGGATATTTTGAAAATGTATGAAAGGATGATAACAACTATAATAAATTATTGCAACAAGTTGCTGAATTAGATTGTGTCAATTTTTTTTTCAATAATCTAATTCAGAAACTTGTTGAAATAATCTTCATGGATTGTAGAAATCTATTATCGCTAACTATAATAAAGTTGGATAAACCCTGTAAGAATGATAACTACAAACTATAATAATGTTGGATGAAATGTGAACTTTATGCAGGATTGTACAACTCTATGGTGGGTCATGGTTTTCAAAACATAATAATTTGAAGTTAAAAACATGGAATAAAATTTGGCTTTTTTAGATCCTTTGAGAATGATTGTCTAAGGGGTGGAATCCTATTGTTTACGTCAAAGGCATATCCAATTTGAAATAGGTCAAGTTAAAATTTTTCATCAACAATACAATCTTTCTAAAAACCCTTGGGAGATGATTGGATCACTAACAACCGTTAGATTCTTTTTAGTGCAAAAAAATATATTTGTATGAAGATGCCTCAGAAGATGCGATATCTTGTCCAACATGTGGCTTGAATGTAGATCAATAATTGACACTTGAATGCAGATTAGATAGCTATATGGTCAATGATAGAGAACTAAAGGAAAATGGCAGAGAATAAAAACAACGCAAAAAACAAAAAAAAATCAATATTATATTCTAACATAGAATAGCCTCAAAAAATTTCTTTTCTACTAAAGAGCAATTTTTTTATATTCCACTTCTTCTATCAAAAGATTACAAACATGCCAGTTAAATAAAAGTTTATGGCCAAGTCAAAATTAATAACATAATAATGACATTCACGTATGCCAGCAAAAACTTGTCCAAGTCATATTAAAGAGTCCTATTGGATGACAAAAATAATGTCCTTTAAATGCCAATGCATAACCCACCAAATGCCGCCGAAGGAAGGCCAAATGAAGTTAATAAACCGCGTTACTGCTGAAGGTTATGGAGAGACCACGGTGACCAGAAGAAGATGCTATCCCGCATTATCATGGTGAGGGAGAAGACGGTCGTTGTGTGGCGGTTGGTGCTCTAGCAGTCAGTGGACGGTCCACCGCTGTACCATGGCGGTTTTGAAAGAGACCACGGTGGTTGAGGTAACCATGATCTGACAGATAGAAGATGGCCAAATAGGGTGCAAGAATGAACACCACAATATCGCACATGGTTAGACTGTAGAGTGCGAGAGGGTGGTAACTGTTGCTAGGTGGTTAACCGCATTGCTACAAACAAAATGCGGTTAGATCGCGGTAGTGAGGTAAGAGTAGAAGACCGCCACTGAGAAACTACCGACAGTGAAGGACATGACCGCGGTGATGTGGTAGACTATGGAAGCAACAACCGTGAAACCGTGGATAGGAGAGAGAAATCTCACAGTAGCTCGGTAGACGTTGCCAAACCATGAGCATAAGAGTTTGAGGGAGTGAGGGCACGGTAAGAGTTGGTTACAAATGCGGGAGTGGAGTGAAACTCCAACACTCCTCCTTGAATGAAACTTGTGCAATATGTAATGCCCAGTCTGGCTCTTTGGCATATGAACTCATCTCGGCCTAGTGGCTTGGTAAGAATGTCTGCCTGTTGCTCATCCATCCTGCAAAACTCCAAATTGATTTCACCATTTGTGATAAACTCGTGAATGAAATGAAACCTTGCGTCTATATGCTTGCTCAGCTTGTGGAAGACCAGATTCTTGGAAAGGGAAATAACAAAAATTTTGTCACATAATTTTTTGTAGCATCCAACTGATCAAATTGAAGTTCTTTGAGAATTCTTCTCATCCACACTACCTGGCAAGATGTGCTTGTGGCTGCAACATACTCAACTTCAGCTGAAGACAATGTGATTATAGGCTATTTTTTTGAAGCCCATGCAACTACACCATTGCCAAAATGAAAGACATAGCCAAATGTGATTTTCCTATCATCCACACTTCCAAAACAGTCACTATCAGTACAACCTATTAGTTTAAATTCTTCTATTCTTGTGTAATGGATGCCAAAAATCTTCCTTCCATTGATGTATCTTATAATTCTCTTTCCAACCATCCAATGTAACTCTTTTGGTGCTTCCATGAATCTGGAAATCAAACTAACTAAAAACATTATATCTGGCCTTATCGCTATTAAATACATCAAGCTCCCTATTAGCTACTTGTACAAAGTTGAATTCACATCTGATCCTTTGTCTTCTTTGCTCAATTTCATACTAGTTATCATTGGGGTGGGTGCTGACTTACAATTCACCATATTGAATCTCTTCAAGACATCATTTGCATATTTAGACTGATAAATAAAAATTCCATCTTTATTTTGTGTTACCTCAATGCCCAAAAAATACTTCATCAGACCTAAGTCTGTCATTTCAAACTCTTTCATCATTTCTGTTTTGAAAATTTCAATTGATAGATCTCCAGTCAGAATTAAATCATCAACATACAGACATATGATTAGAATTTTACCTTCTTCATCCATCTTCGTATACAGTGTTGGTTCACTGTCACATCTAATAAATCCATTCTTTGTGAAGTAAGTGTCAATTCTACTATACCATGTTCTTGGGGCTTGTTTCAAACCATACAATGCCTTCTTTAGTTTATAGACTTTGTCTTCTTGTCCCAATATCTCATATCTTGGTGGCTGTTCAATGTACACTTACTCTTCAAGATAGCCATTGAGGAATTTTGATTTAACATCCATTTGATGGACCAACCATCTATTTTGTGCTACTAAGGAAAGTATCATTCAGACTATGTCAAGGCATGCTACATGTGCAAAAGTTTAATTGTAGTCTATTCTAGGTTGTTGTGCATAACCTTTTACCACCAATCTAGATTTGTGCTTCTGCACTTCTCCATTTGCATTGAATTTAGTCTTATAAATCCATTTAACACCAATGACATCTTTGTCCTTTGGAAGACTTTGCAACTCCCATGTCTAATTGTTTTCTATTGAATCTATCTCATCATCCATTGTTGTTATCCACTTTTCTTCTTTGATTGCATCTTTATAATGAATTAGATCTTCAGCTTGAGAATAAAATGCAAAAAGTGTAAATTGCTGAGAATTGTTCTCATCTTCATTTTGATTGTAAATATCACTCATGCTTCTGATTTTCTGCCTTCTCATGCTTGCTAAAGTTGGATTTGAAAGATCACTTGGATCTGCAGAATGTGGACTTGAATGTCCTACACCAGAAGTTCCTCATGTTGTTGGCATCTACAGTCCTCTTGTTTCTGCTCTTACATTACTTGCTGGTGTCAATTGTTGACCACTTGGTTGAGATTGAACTAGTACAACAAGTACATTAGTTGGAATTGGAATTTCATTCTCTTCTTGAGGGATATTGACTATAACATTAACAATGCTCTCTCTACTTCCATCCCATGCTTCATATTCAACAAATTGAACATCCCTGCTGATTATAACCTTATTGGTTGTAGGATTAAACAATTTATATGCTTTGGATTCATCACTATATCCAACAAAAATGGATTTCTCTCCTTTGTTATCAAGTTTTCTTCTCAACTGATTAGGTACATGTGCATATGAAACACATCCAAAAACTCTCATGTGTGATACATTGTGCTTTTTACCAGTCCATGCTTCCTCAGGGATTATGTTCATTACAATTTTTTTTGGGCATCTATTCATGATACATGCTACAAAAGATACAACTTCAGCCTAAAATTCATTTGTTAAATGCTTGGATTTCAACATACTTCTAGCCATCTCCATTATGGTTCTATTTTTCCTTTCAGCTACCTCATTCTGTTGAGGCGTGTATCTTGTTGTGAACTATTTGTGTATTCCATGATCTTTGCAGAAATTTAAAAATTCTCTTGAAATATATTCACCTCCTCTATCTGTTCTCAACACTTTGATAAAATTACCACTTTGTTTTTAGAAAGAGACTTGAATTGACAAAAGAAATTAAACACCTCACTTTTCTGTTTTAAAAAATAGATCCATGTCTTCCTTGAATAATCATCTATGAAATTCAGAAAATAATAACTACCACCTATTGAATGTGTCTGCATTGGACCACATAAGTCCGAATGAACGATTTCCAATGGGGCTTTTGCTCTTGTGGATTTTCTTGTTGGGAAAAATTCTCTATGTTGCTTTCCTAGTATGCAACCTTCACAAACTCTCTCAGGTTTTTCAATTAATGGAATTCCCTTTACCATATTCTTCCTATGAAGTAAATTCAGACCTCCAAAATTTAAATGACCGAATCTTAAGTGCCAAAGCCAATTTTCATCCTTCACTTCTACCTGAAAGACAGTTTGAATAATAGTTGATACCTCTTGTGCTTGTGCAAAATTTGTGCTTAAGGCTGGCTGAATTCTCAAAGGAAACATCCTATTGTTTGTCATAATGACTTTAGCTATCAACTGGCTACTTGGGTATTTGTCTAAAATTGTGCACAACCCATTTTTAAAAGTCACTCTATAACCCTTTTGAATTAACTGTCCTACACTCATTAAATTATGTTTAAGACCAGACACAAAATAAACATTAGAAATATATTTTTGCTCCCTCTGCTTGGTTAGAATATTAACATTCCCTTTTCCTTTGACAAACACTTTTTTGTCATTACCCAGGGTAACATATGACTTAATATTCTCATCTAAACTTGTAAACAACTCTAAATTCCCTGTCATATGATTACTACAACCCGAGTCTAAGAACCAAACTTCTTTCTCACTAGCTTGAGCTACATTACAGGCTAAAAACATTGTGCTTTTATTTGGTCTATGGTCTTGACTCTCTCTAGTAAAGTTTTCATTTTGTCTACCCATATCATACTGCTTCTTCCTACACTCATTCATGTAATGGCCAATTTTTTTACAATAATGGCATTGGACCTGAGATTTATCATACCTTTGTCCTTGAGGAAAGTTTTGAGATGGGTATTGGCTGTTGCCTCTTCCACTTGAACTTGACTAGTTATTTCTTCCACCTCTGTTAAAGCCTTTTCCTCTTGCTCTGAAATTCGTTCTACCTCTGCCTCTTCCTGGGTTAATTGAGTCTTGTGACTTGAATGCATGCTCCAATGACATATTTTCTGTTCTACTGAGTTTGTGCTCATGAGAAATTAGTGAAGTGTATAGCTCATTAATTGAATACTATGTGAGATCCTTTGTCTCTTCTATTGTGATTGAAATTGACTCAAATCTTGTGGGTAAGCTTCTCAAAATATTTTCTACGACTTTGACATCTTCAAGTGTTTTTCCATGTGTTCTCATCTGGTTTACCAGTCTCATTGTTTGAGTAAAGTATGAAACTACAGACTCATTTTCTTTCATAAACAAAGTCTCAAACTCTCTTCTCAGTATTTGAAGCTTTGTAGTTTTAACTCTGCCCATTCCTTGATATTCAATTTATAAAATTCCCATGCTTGCTTGGACTTGGTAGTGGCTGAAATTCTGGGAAAAATGCTTTCATGTACTCCTTGTAGAATGAAGAAGTGTGCCTTCGAATCCTTCTTCCTATTATCTTTCAATAAATATTTTTCTGCTTGTGTCAAGGCATTGTATGCTGTTGCATTTGCCAGTTTTGGAAACCCATTTTCTACAAACTCCCATAAATCTTGTGAATAGAATAATGCTCTCATTGTTATGGACCAGTAGTCATAATTATTTCCATTCAGCTGTGGAATTTGGGGATTACTCAATCTTGTGCTTGCTGCCATGAATTACAGACACTCTACAAATAGCCTTAGGCTCTGATACCACATGAAGGAAAATGGCAGAGAATAAAAACAACATAGAAAAATAATAATTTCAAGATTATATTCTAACACAGAACAACCATTAAAAAATTCTTTGCTAGTTTAGAGAAATTTTTTTATATTCCACTTCTTCTATCAAAAGATTACAAACATGCCAGTTAAATAAAAGTTTACGGCCAAGTCAAAATTAATACCATAATAATGACATTCACGTATGCCAGCAAAAACTTGTCCAAGTCATATTAAAGATAGTCCTATTGGATGACAAAAAAAATGTCCTTTAAATGCCAATGCATAACTAACTAACTGCCATTGAAGGGCGGTCAAATGAAGTCAATCAACCACGTTACTGCTGAAGGTTTTGGAGAGACCACGGTGACCGACAGAAGATGCTATCCTACATTACCGCAGTGAGGGAGAAGATGGTCACGGTGTGGCGGTTGGTGCTTTGGCAGTCAACGAATGGTCCACCACTGTACCATGGTGGTTTTGGAAGAGACCAAGGTGGTTGCAGCAACTGTGATTCGAAGGATAGAATATGACTAGACAGGGTGCAAGAATGAACACTGTGATACCACACATGTTTAGACTATAGACTGCAAGAGGGTGGTAACAACTGTCAGGTGGTTAATCGCATTGCTGCAGTCAACATGCAGTTAGACCGCGGTAGTGAGGTAAGAGTAGAAGACCGCCACTAAGAAACTATCGATAGTGAAGGACATGATCATGGTGATGCGGTAGATTGTAGAAGCGATGACTGTGAAACTGCAGATAGGAGAGAGAAAGCTTGCGGTAGCCCGATAGACGTCACCGAACAACGAGCATAAGAGTTTGAGGGCGCGGGGGCGTTGTATGAGCTAGTTATGAATGCGGGAGTGGAGTGAAAATCCAACAAGAACAATCAAATCTAATACAACTGTAAAATTTCCATGGCTTAGAGTATGATATATGGTGGTAACGATCATGTCATTAGATATTTTACACTTCAGGAAAGAAGATTTTGATGGGTTGGCTAGATTTGTTTGGTGAAATCAATATGAAATAATTCACTAGACCAAACCCCTATTTCCCTCTCTTTTGCATTGATAAAATTAACTTCAGGCATGGAAATTTAGATGGGTTGGCTGGCTTTGTTTGGTAAAATCAGTACAAAATAATTCACTTGACCAAACCCCTATTTCCCTCACTTCTGCACCGGTAAGATTAAAAATAACTAACATATTATAGAATGGAAGAATGAGAGGGAGAATTCACTTGGTTTTACCCAAAACCCTTATAGGATTGGAATTAGCTCATTGCTAATTGGTAAGTTCTTCAATTAAATTATTCTTTTGTGTTCTTTTTTTTAATTTTTTCAAACCATAGGTTTATATAGTTTTCTAAATACTTTATTTTAAATTTGCAAACCCTAGATTCATATATTATTGTGCATCAAGGTTTGAAGCTGTGTAGAAATGGAAGAAGCTGCAAATGGGGGCTCAAAAGCCTCAAAATCCTCTGGCGATGACTACAAAATAAAAATAGAAAGCTTCACTAAAAAAATGAAAAAAATTGTACGATCACTGGAAAGAGCATAGGTAGAGCTTCTGGGGCGCCTACAAGGCGATAATGGTTTTCACCTCTCCGCCATTTGAAGATTTGTGTATTTGAAGTTGTTGGTATTAAATATATGGCTTTCAAGGTATGAGTTTATTGAGAACTTAATGTTTCTTACTAGTAGCTAGATACACTTTCTATGCAACTAGAAAAAGGCTACTTTTCTTGAAGTGTTAAAAAAATCGGCCAAAAGCTCTCTGGGTATCGATATGGTGTTACATGGGAAGGCCATTTGTAGCATTCTGTAATTCTTGGAATGAGTAACACATAGGGGGTCTGGTAATATGGAATTTTCTCCAATTCAACCAGGCCAACCTTGTTATCAACTAGATAACCTTGCTTCCCATGCTTCCTATGCTTTCAATAGTTATTACCAAAAGAATGGGCATTCAACTATGGCTTGCAATTTTGGTGGAACAAGCAATATAACACCAATGATCCAAGTAAGTGATAATATTGTTTTGTTGATTTGTGGTATGGTTCCTATACGATAGTTAGATATAGGTAGTCTTCAAGGTGAAATTTGGCTATTGCAATTTCAAACTAATATCTAACAGAGTTTCTGTGTTTGAAATTTTATGTCTTTGTAGGCTATGAATCTTGTTTGTATGCATCATCAGGGTAAATGACTAGATCCATTGCTATGCTATTTTGTAGGCTCAAAATAGGTTTTAGTTGTTTTTTTTACATTCTCCTTCAAGCGCAAACATGGGCCTAAATAGTCTTTGTTTACACACCTCTAGATTAATGCATAATTCAAAAAATCTAGCGATCCATGGTAATAATGCTCGTTATAGAGAATGGTTAAATTACCATGGATTCAATGGAGCCTTTGTTTTCCTTTGATAGACAAAGGACATCTTGCTTTCTCTTAATTTATCCTAATGAGGGCATCTTATTTTGGTGAAGACTAGTCCATTGTCAATTGTGTAAGTTGAATGAAATGTCTGTGAATGTTAGTCCATCCAAGTACCTTAGAAAGTGCCGAGGAATTCCAATTCGTTAAAACAATCATAGTCTCCTTATTTATTTTTATCAAGAAAAAATTTTGTTCAACATTTATGAACTATGGAAGTTTTAAGTGTGTAACCACTCACTCATCAAATTTCATGCAAGCTAATTAGGTTGTCAAAGACACAACTAGAAGTTTGTGAAATCACCATGAGACATGTGAAAATGTCCTGTACCCCTTTTCCTTTAGTTACTTGGATTTAGTCTTGCAGGAAAATGACAATCAGATGCCATCTATATTTATATTCCAATTGGCTTGAAATTTATTCTATGCATCAATTATTTTTAGATCAAACTTGTACTCAATTCTACCAATCACTAATTGATTAAGTTCCAATTTTTACATACAAGTGCATCTATATTTGGTGGTTTGTTGGCACAATTGACTTTATAATGGCCTTGTGACCACTTGATAAATAATCATTAGTATAGGAAGTGATTACTCTATAGTACATATTTACTTCTTGTGATTAGTATAGTTGAATGGTTATGTTTATCCATTTCCTTATATCGACTCCTTAATCTACAAGTTATGAATAATTTAGAAGTCAAGAGTCCTACTTTTTTTTTATTGTTTTTGAACATCTTATTCAAAATTTATATGGATAGATAACAATATTTGATCAGTTTTTCTTTGATTGTGCAGAAGTAGCACATCCAACATGACCAACACTTTTTCCTTGTCTGCTATGAACTCAAACTCTACTTCATCATGGCTAATTGAAGAAGTAACAATGCTTATTTTAATTCACCTCCTAGAAATATTTTTTTTATGTAAATGGTATTTCCTTACCAAGCCAAAAACATTGCTTAGTGCATGAAATTTTCTCCAATGTTGATGTGCTAAGTTTAGATTCTACCAAGCCTTCAACAAGCTAATTTTTTATTTGTAAAGTTGGTGTTCAAGAAGATTGATAGTATGAAAAGATTGAGTTAGTAGTACCTTTTTGTGAAGGCAAGGGATTGAATGCCCTATTCAAGTTGTTGTATGTACTATTTATTCATTTCAAAAGTGTGAACATTCCAGGCTATGTTAATATGAGGATACATATATTTTTCTTATTTCATATATGTTGCATGTACTATTTATTCATTTCTCTTATCTCCATCACCAATTATCACCCCATATAGACAATTATTATTACAAGTCAAATGATTTCCTTAATTTGTAAACTTCTTGTGGATCAGACCGTTTACCTTTTTTAAATTCTAAACAAACAAAACAACCTGATCCAAAAGAGATTTACAAATTATTACATTGATAAAAAGCGATTTCCAACTAAAGGTGCCCTTAATGTTAGATATTTATGTTTGGAACATGAATTTGGTTTCAAACTTCAATCTGATATATTGAGCTGGGTCGCATGCCAAGGATTCCTTCTTAAAAGTTTGAATTTGGATTGAAAGCTTGAACACCCTCACTCAGGCCATTATGAATATCTCCCAGTAACCTTACTCAACAATAAAATTTTGGAATTTGATAGAACTCAAATCTACTACAAATATTTTATTGATCACATTTTCAAACATGCACAAAAGTATATGCCAACATCAGACTTGTAGACAATGCGAGAATATTTGAGTTACTATTGTTTTTGGCTTTCTTAAGCATTAAAAAACCATAAAAATCCCCCTTTTGCAAAGAACATCAATTTTGTGTAGAAATAATGATTCCAATGTTTATGTGCTCAAGCACCACACCTTAAGTCATCAACATTGAATATATGGATTTTAGGGTACAATTTTCCCGAGACTATAATGTTGTTCATTGGAAACTGGATATACTTTATATGCAACCAGTACAAAAGTATATTCCAACATCAGATTTGTAGACGATGCAAGACTCTTTGAGTTACTATTATATTTGGTTTTCTTAAGCATTAAAAAACCATTAGAATCCCCATTTTGCAAATAATTTTTTTTTTTTGTGCGGAACTAATGATTCCAATGTTTATGTGCTCAAGCACCACACCTTAAGTTGGATTTCTTAATGTATAGGAGTGAATTTTCACCCCTTACAAAAATTCCCCTTTTACACATCCTCACCTTAGAAAACCAAATCTGAAGGAAAAATTCCACACAAGCTCGCCGCCTTCGTTTCACTTGGCATCTATTTTGTATGTCAATAGAGGAATAAATGTCAGGGATGCCCATGTAGTGCATAGACGTATGCATGGTGTGCTTATGTCCTTGGTAGATTCCCACATCTTGAGCTTGTAGAGGCATTACAATTCCCATTGGAAGTTGAATTGTAATGCCCTCTTCGACGAACCGACCCGAATATGGCCGTTTTCTTCATCTTCTACTTTAAATCCACTCGTTCTTCATTCATTCAAGACTCTAAGCAACTTATTCACAATATATTCAAGCTCCAAGCATTGAATTCACTCTCAAGCAACATTTTTGTGCTCCATAGCAGCAACATCAACACTTCGTCAATTTTGTAGAGCAAGTGTGGAACAAACACCATTGCAACAAAGGCTTGAGTCCTCTTGTTTTCTCCCTCATTGGCTAGTGAGCTCTTGGTGGAGGTGGTAAGCTTTCTACTCCTGTCCTCTACAATTTGGTTGAGTAGCGTAACACTGTTTTGTAGCGGTTTAGTGTTCTCTACTTTATTTCTTGCTTTATCATATTTCTTTTCTCCATTATCATCATCTTGGTTTTCTGTGGAGGTGGAAACACCAAAATGGGGATCTGACTGAGGTAGACCCCTATACATACCCCTAAAAATTTTCCTCTCTCTTGTGTGTAGGTGGAAGTATTCTTGGAGCTAGCTAGCGAATGAGCACCTTTGTGAGATCATTCTTGCTATCCTTACTCTTGCTTATTTGCTTTATCATATTCTTGCATACTTTATCTACGTCCTAGTGTTTTTTTGGCCTTTCAAAAGTATATATCTAGGTTGTTAGTCTATTTTCTTGCATCTAACCTTATCTCTTTAGTCCTTTGGTCATACAGACACCAATGCACCTGAGAGATGCCAACTTGCTGCGCTGTCATCTTGGAGCCGTGCTTTCATCCTCAGGAAGATAGCTCCATGAGACACATTGTTGACCCAAAAAGTTGACTCACCTAGCCCCAATTCAAGTCATGGATCTGTAGTGTGATTGAAGGACCTTATAGTTCTCATCATTCTTTCCCTACACTTCCTAACACTCCCTTAAGCTGAGGTAAGTTAGGGAAGCCTTCTGCTTTCAAACCTTCATGATGTGGGGCCTTGACGTGGTTGGTCCCCCTCTCTCACATTTTTGGTGAACCCGACGTGAACCATTTTGGTTTCATTATGTCATACTGAAAGCTCCTTTCATCATGTTCTAGGAGTGTTGTAGGTGAGAGTTTGTGAGGATTTTGGCTTACAACCCAACTTGCGACCCCTAGTAGGTGTAGTTAGAAGGTTCCAAAAGTATTACATAACGAAACCTTGATTGGGTCACTACCTTATCCTATAACCTTTAGGAGGCTCTGTGAAAGTGTCATTTAGTGTGCGTGATGGCCTATTTTCTACATCAAACTATTCCCTCTGTGTAGCCTATGAGCAGTGTTGCTAGTATAACCTTCACTTCAAAGGACCTGCTGATGGGCTTTAACAGAGAACCATCTCCTCTCTACATTGCTGCGAGGATAAATGGAAATACCGTAGCAGGTGTTCTCATTGATCCAACATCTCAAGTGAACATTATAACTGAGGAGATCATGTTAATCAAATTTCTACATAAGGATGGATACGACGCACCTATGAGTACCATCCATACACATGATGACATTTATGTACCTCTTATAGGTAGTATTTTCCTATCAGTTGTCATTGGACCCAAGTCCATGAACCTTATGTTTGACATTATCCTAGGGTCTGAACTCTTCAAAGTGAAGCTGGGTATCCCTTGGTTGGTATCTATGAATGTATTTCCCTCAGTTGTACATAAATGTTTGAAATTAACTCATGAAGCACAACAACACAATAGGCAATTAGCATTGAATTTTAAGCCATAATTTAGTGTATTTGAGTGCAAGAATTGAAAAAATTGGCTGGCGCCCAACTCAACACAAACATGCATGGTCAGTTTGGTGTCAGATTTAGCACCGTGTTTCACGTCGGATTTAGCACCGACTTTAGCACCAGGACATCATAGCGCCTTTGTTGGCACCTAAAATTGCGTCGGGTGGTAGCGTTAGAAATTGCGCCGAAATGGGCACCCAATTTGGCTTCCGGTTTTACTTCCATGTCTACTCCCATTTTTGCTTCTAGTTTTGCTTCCAATTTGATGTCTAGTTTTGCTTCCAGTTTTTCCACCAGGTTTGCTTCTAGTGTTGCCTCCAGGTTTTCTTCCAATTTTGCTTTTGGTTTTGCTTCCAGTTTTTCTTTTGGGTTTGCTTCCAAGTTTTCTTTCAAGTTTGCTTCCAGTTTTGCTTCTAGTTTTGCTTCTAGTTTTTCTTCTAAGTTTGCTTCCAGTTTTTCTTCCAGTTTTGCTTCCGATTTTGCTTCCATGTTTGCTTTCGGTTTTGCTTCCGATTTTGCTTCCATGTTTGCTTCCGGTTTTGCTTCCAAGTTTGCTTCCAGTTTTTCTTCCAGTTTTGCTTCTAGTTTTGCTTTCGGTTTTGCTTCCAATTTCGATTCCAATTTTGCTTCGAGGTTTGCTTCCAATTTTTATTTCAAGATTGCTTCTAGTTTGGCTTCCATTCTTGCTTCCTTTTTTTCTTCTAAAAATGCTTCTTGTTTTGCTTCCATTTATTAATTTAATATGTTTTATCTCAATTTGATTAGTTAAATATATTGTGCCTCTTAAATAACTCGTATGATTATAGAATAAGTAATTCAATTATTTAACTCATATGATTAAATAACAATATAACTATTGTAACATGATCATCATCTATAATTAAAACAAGTGAGTTAAATATTTATAATTTAATTGAATTTGACAACATCTATCCTGAGCAGTAAATGAAAATCATCATACTTAATAAATATCCATCTAAAAATCATCGACCACTTTTAATATATATAAATTGAAAAGTTAATACTGATAAGATCATCATCATATATAACTAAAAAAAGTGAAATTCAAATATGCCAATACATCAAAAACATGTCAAAATGATACATGTCCAACAGTCAACATAAGTGAAAATGATACACGTACAAATGATATAAATAAAATTGATAAATTATGTAACTCAAATTGATACAAGTCAAGATGATACATGTCCAAATGATATAGTGTCAAAAAATGATGCATGTCAATATAATACAACTCAACAATATAGTATTGTAGGCCGTGAAAATGATACATATGATAGTAACCATGAAAAGGGTCATCATAACGATATATCAACAATGATCCATGATGTAGTATATATGATCATGAATGCCACTGGTTACTATCACCAATTGTCTCATCATCATCATTTTCATTGGCCTAGGTGTCTTCCGTATCTGCATCATCATCCTCTGCCATGGGATCTGTACCAACAAAACCAATATTTTTTGGATCTATATCATGTTGAGGATCATCTTGATCTTCTGGAAGACCCTCTTTTTGCAAAAAAAACATTTAAAATGAAAAGTTATTATTTATTTCATGCAATAATTTATTTTTGTGTTATGCATCTAATATTACAACATATGAGAGAAAACCATAATCATACTACATCATATCAAAGTGTACATACCATATTAAAATTTTAAAAAAGTTACAGCTAATACTAGTGAGTCAAGAGAAATTTGAGCTTTAAAAAACAAAGCTAATTAGGTTGGCAGACTTGTGGATCAAGCCAACATTTGGTGGAAGAGGAAGATAGATGACTGGAAATCTAGAGGCCCACCATAATGGATTTTGGTATTCAACCATGAGAGTAGAAGAGAGAGCTAATATCACATATCAAAACATTAAGCATGCATTCTTCCAACCAGTGGAGAAGGAGATGATTACTTTGCTTCATTAGGTTGGAAGACATGTGGATGAGGCCAAAATTTGGTGGAAGAGGAAGAAAGATGACTGGAAATATGGAGGCCCACCATAATGGATTTCAGTATTCGACCATGAGGGCAGAAGAGAGAGTTGATATCATGTATCAAAACATTAAGCATGCATTCTTCTAGCCAAAGAAGAAGGAGATGATCACTTTGCTTCATTAGGTTGGCAGACGTGTGGATCAGGCCAACATTTGGTGGAAGAGGAAGAAAGATGATTGGAACTATGGAGGCCCACCATAATGGATTTTGACATTCAACCATGAGAGCAAAAGAGAGAGTTGATATCACGTATCAGAGCATTAAGCATGCATTCTTCTAGCCAGCGGAGAAGGAGATGATTACTTTGCTTCATTAGGTTGGAAAATGTGTGGATCAGGCCAGCATTTGGTGGAAGAGGAAGAAAGATGACTGAAACTCTGGAGGCCCACCATAATGGATTTCAGTATTCAACCATGAGAGCAGAAGAGAGAGTTGATATCACATATCAAAACATTAAGCATGCATTCTTCCAGCCAACAAAGAAGGAGATGATTACTTTGCTTCATTAGGTTGGCAGACATGTGGATTAAGCCAACATTTTGTGGAAAAGGAAGAAAGATGAATGGAACTCTAGAGGCCCACCATAATGGATTTCGGTATTCAACCATAGGAGCAGATCAAGAGAGAGATGATATCACATATCAAAATATTAAGCATGCATTCTTCCAACCAGCAAAGAAGGAGATGATTACTTTTCTTCATTTTAATTCGCATAACCATATCATGGTGTGGGAACCAAGAAGACCAAGGATGTCCAATTTTATGTGGAGTTAATGGATGTGGTCCAAAATTTAGGAGGGGCAAGAAGGTCAATGCATGATCCTGATGAAATTGAGGAAGAACAACAAGATAGGGACAAGATTGCAGAAACACAAAGCATGTAAGAGAGCTATGGTAGAAACCTCATCTAAAAGATTAGATTACATAATCATGGACTGTAGAAATACAAAACAAGTAAAAAAGGAAAGATGCCAAACTTGTAGACTGATTATATCCCACAAATAAGATCATGCTATCCATAATGCACACACTCATTTTAAGGCATTCAAAAAACAAAATAGAGATATAGTCTCCACACTAAAATACAAGCATACATAGTAACCAACAATTTTCTCAAAAAATACGATAATAAAAAAATTTAGCTTTGAATTAACAAGGATAAGGACAAGAACTTATGATTTCCTCTAGTTGTAGAAGTGTGCTTCACTTGAGTACCCCCCCTGTAGCTCTCTTCCCTTCCTCTCTTCATTTATATGACCACCAGTCTCACCTCAAGCTGCTCTTACAAAAAAACAAATATCGTATTCATTACAATTAGTCCAAGTTTCTTGTTTCTACAACCCCTTCCTCCTCCGTCCCTTACAATCACAAAAAGCATGAATCCTTCATAAACAAAATCCCAAATTCTCAACAATCAAAATGGATATAAATTCAAAACCCCAATAAAAAAACCCAATAAAAATACAAAAATACTCAAACACCAAAATTAAGATCAGGCTCCTCTAAAACCCAAGAAGAAAAATAAAAAAAGAATCACATAAAATTGAATCTTTTGGAACAAAAGTATTCAACCACATATTTATGTCCAGAGGTCAAGAGATCGAGACTCGAAGAGATTATTTCATTTTCACTACCATGTCTCACATTTTTTTCTTTCTTTAACAAATCCTTGCAAGCTTAATGGTAGATTAAAAATAAATGCTTTCATTGAAACCCCAACTATTACTAAAGCCTTCTTAAAAAGGAGCATCAATTCAAAGAATATACATGCAAGGCCTTTTAGGGCTTAAATAGACTAGACTCTGCACTAAACACTTTCCACAAACAATTAAAGGGCATTACAATATAATGAAAAAAAGAAAAGAAAAGAAAAGTAAATTGTGAACCAAGATGAGCACCAAAGACCTTATTTTGAAGCACAAAAATCCATTGTTAAAAAATATTGAACCTTCGCCAATCCATTGCAATGAAAATCAATCACAATTACATCAAATCCATGAAATACTAAGGCATAAACATATCCTCATCCTGCTGCTGCTCCTCCTCCTTAAATATTTGTCAAGCGATTAAGAGAGCTATGGGAGCAGCCTCATCTAAAATATTTTGAACTAGAGTTTGATATACCATTTAAAGAGCTTGGTTTTCATGGAGTTCTCAAAAAGATACGATGATAAAAAAATTAGCTTTGAATTAACAATGATAAGGACAAGAACTTATGATTGCCTCTAGATGTAGAAGGGCGCTTCACTTGAGTAGCTCCCATGTATCTCTCCTCCCTTCCTCTCTTCATTTATATGACCACCGGTCTCACCTCAAGCTGCTCTTGCAAAAAAATAAAAATCATATTCATTACAATTAGTCTAGGTTTCTTGTTTCTACAATCCCCTCCTCCTCCTTCTCTTACAATCACAAAAAGCATGAATCCTTCACAAACAAAACCCCAAATTCTCAATAGTCAAAATGGATATAAATTCAAAACCCAAAATAAAAACCCAATAAAATCAAAAAATTCTCAAACACCAAAATTAAGATTAGGCTCCTCTAAAACCTAATAAGAAAAATAAAAAAAGAAACACATAAAATTGAAGCTTTTGGAACAAAAGTATTCAACCACATATTCATGTCCAGAGGTCAAGAGACTGAGACTCATAGAGATTATTTCATTTTCACTACCTTGTCTTGCATTTTTTTCTTCTTTAACAGATCCTTGCAAGCTTAATGGTAGATTAAAAATAAATGCTTTCATTGAAACCCCAACTATTACTAAAGCCTTCTTAGGAAGGAGCATCAATTTAAAACATATACATGCAAGGCCTTTCAAGGCTTAAATAGACTAGCCTCTGCACTAAACACTTTCCACAAATAATTAGAGGGCATTGCAATATAATACAAAATAAAATTAAAAAAAAAAGTAAATTGTGAACCAAGATGAGCACCATAGACCTTGTTTTGAAGCATAAAAATCTATTGTTCAAAAAAAATTGAACCTCTGCTAATCTGCTGCAATGAAAATCAATCACAATTCCATCAAATCCATGAAATACTAAGGCATAAACATATCCTCGTCCTCCTACTACTCCTCCTCCTTAAATATTTTTCAAGCGAGTAAGAGAGCTATGGGAGAAACCTCATCTAAAAGATTTTGAACTAGAGTTTGATATACCATTTAAAGAGCTTGGTTTTCATGGAGTTCTCAAAAACATACAATGATAAAACAATTAGCTTTTAATTAACAAGGATAAGGACAAGAACTTATGATTTCCTCTAGATGTAGAAGGGTGCTTCACTTGAGCACCCCCCATGTAGCTCTCCTCCCTTCCTCTCTTCATTTATATGACCACCAATCTCACCTCAAGCTGCTCTTGCAAAAAAAATAAAATCATATTCATTACAATTATTCTAGGTTTCTTGTTTCTACAACCCCCTCCTCCTCCTTCCCTTACAATCACAAAAATCATGAATCCTTCATAAAGAAAACCCCAAATTCTCAATAGTCAAAATGGACATAAATTCAAAACCCAAAAAAATAAACCCGATGAAAACATAAAATACTCAAACACCAAAATTAAGATTAGGCTCCTCTAAAACCCAAGAAGAAAAAGAAAAAAAGAATCACATAAAATTGAAGCTTCTGGAACAAAATTATTCGACCATATATTTGTGTCTAGACGTCAAGAGATCGAGACTCGTAGAGCTTATTTAATTTTCACTACCTTCTCTCACATTTATTTCTTTCTTTAATAGATCCTTGCAAGCTTAATGGCAGATTCAAAATAAATTCTTTCGTTGAAACCCCAACTATTAGTAAAGCCTTCTTAAAAAGGAGAATCAATTTAAAACATATACATGCAAGGCCTTTCAAGGCTTAAATAGACTAGCCTCTACACTAAACACTTTCCACAAACAATTAGAGGGCATTGCAATATAATACAAAAACAAAACAAAAAACAAAAGTAAATTGTGAACCAAGATGAGCACCACATACCTTGTTTTGAATCACATAAATCTGTTGTTAAAAAAAACTTGAACCTCTGCTGATCCGCTGCAACAAAAATCAATCACAATTCCATAAAATCCATGAAATACTAAGGCATAAACATATGTTCATCCTTTTGCTGCTCCTCCTCCTTAAGGATTTTCCAAGTGAGTAAGAGAGCTACGGGAGCAACCTCATCTAAAATATTTTGAACTAGAGTTTGATATACCATTTAGAGAGCTTGGTTTTCATGGAGTTCCTTTCAAATCCTTTTCTTTTATTGTTCCTATGGTAAACTGTTTGGTAGAGTTGGTGGAATTAACTTTTTAGTAATCGCTATTAGTGAGATTGAGAATTGTTAACCTTGAGAGAGTAGGACTTGGGAAAAAGGCATTTGATATGGCTATTGTTTTTAAAGAATTCAAGTGGGATGTACTCCAAATGTATGCCATTCCTCAATCTTGATTTGGTGGCATCAAGGAATGGTTGAACTCCATGGTTATAAAGTATTATGAAAGCATAATAAACTTGAACTAGTGGCTAGTTTTAAGGAAATTCCTTTAGATGCAAGGATTCAAAGCACATAAACCACGTGGTACAAATGACTACATCCAAAAGATGGTTTTTAGCAATGAAAGAGTCTGAAAAGGTAGAGAGAGCTACACTGGTGATTTAGGAGAAACTTCAGCTTTCAAAAATAAAGCCAACTAGGCTAGCAGACGTGTAGATCAGGCCACCATTTGGTGGAAGAGGAAGAAAGATTATTAGAACTATGGAGGCCCACCATAATGGATTTTGATATTCAACCATGAGCGTAGAAGAGAGAGATGATATCATGTATCGAAAAATTAAGCATGCATTCTTCTAGCCAGTGGAGAAGGAGATGATTGGCCTCCATTCTTTAAGCCAACAAAAGGGTCCAATTTTCTCCTCGAACGTAGAGTGAAATTGGCCTCCATTTATTCTCTGGTACGATAGCTTCCAAATTGCCTCATATTGTAGACCTGTTACATTCCTTGCCACCACAAACTGAGCATTAGATGAAGTTCCTTGTGTGTCTTCAAAACATATCATATTGTCAGCCCTCACCATTAATGCCAAATGTGCGTCCAATGCTGCCAACAATACCTTCATCAATGCTTCAAGTCCTTTAGGAATTTAAAAGACATTCCTCTTCTTGCTAGCGTTAACTCCTTCCTACATTAATTACAACATACAAAATTTCCTCCAAATAAATTCCACTAAAATCTTCTATTCTTATTTCCTCCACCTCTGCAAAAGATAGAGCCCATTTCAATAGGGTATCTACTTTGGCAATGTCTATGTAGACAACAAATTTTTGATTTGACTCTATTTATTAATTAATCAAAAATAAAAAGTGCATTGACTTTTTATTTTAAATGCAGTCAAATCAGTTAATGGTGGAATGTGTTGCCTGCATAGACAATAATTTTCCTAATCACACCCTGCAAATGCCAATCGTCAATTCCTCCTTTTATTATTGCTTGGATTACTTGGATGAATTGTTGGAAGAAAAAAATAGGATTACTTGGATGCTTCTTCCATTCATTTTATATCAACATATTTTTGTGAAGACACAAAAGTTAATAGATCAATCACGTAGAGATTTTGTGATTTTCATATGAAGAGTAAGGTACATTTTTATTTCTGCTACTTTACATTCATGTGCATAAAAAATTTCAGAAGATTACATTACTAGATTGCACTTATGAAGATGCATATAATATAGGAAAGATTGCACAATCCATTCAAAAATATAGTCTTTATTGATAATGTAAATGTATGTTGTTCCACACAAGTCGTGGAACTGACTATTTGAATGCATATAATTGAAAAATTATACATTTATAGATACAAAAGAGAAAAATGCACATAAAGAGAAAGGGGACCCGTCATTTCCTCAATGAAAAATCCTAGTTGCTTTGCTCTACATCATCTTTAGTATTCCTACTTGTCTAAGCCTCCAAGTTGATGTCTTCCTTGTTGCTCCTAGGTTTCATGCATTTGAGTGAGAAGAGTTTTGTTAGAGAAATGAAGGATCACCGGTAAAATTATGTGCATACATCTATAAACATATAATTTTATCATCATGTGCATTAAAATAACTTGCATATCATAGATGTCTAGGAAAATAAGAAAGTTATCAACATAGCCATGATTTTGACAAAACTAATCATCAAGAATTACAAGATAGTTTTCATTAATAGTCTGGTTAAAAGTAAGCAGCCCCAGTCATCATAATAGTCATAGGAATTGAACATGAGGTCCAGTCATGTAGATTAAAATTTTACACAATAGTCATCACTTGCAAAGACAGAGACAACATGTTTCCACATAAAAAATTAAATCGAATGCATGGAATGTACAATGATGAAGTCCATAACAATGAATGTTGCTTATAAAGAGGGATTGAAGGAAAAAATTTTGTATCAAGGAGAACAAGGTAACCTCAAATTTTGTTGTACCTGAGTATGACAGTACTTGAGCTTCTGGTGACCTATAGCGAAAAAGTGTAGTCTCCATCTCAAGGAACCATCTTCAGAGCCCTTCCTTGAAATAAGGGTTGAAAAAATTAGAAGAAAAGAAATATCATAATTCTAAAGTAATAATTTGTATCAAGATAAATGTTAGAAAGTATAATTAAAAAGACAAATCCTTACAATTGCACCTCAAATTGGACCAAACAACAACAAAAAATGTGCCCTGATAAATCTTGTAGATTTAAACAACTTGAAAAGACCACTTTGGAGACAACAAAACAATAAATAAGCATGAAAATTGACACAATAATTGAACACTAAAGATAGATTACGAGTTATAATGTATTTGCTATATTATATTGCTCAAAATATAAACATACAAAGCATGAGTTCTTTTGATATGAATAAGTGGATGAGATAGTCTAGTATCTAGTCTAATGGATTGAAATGATGCTGATATGATGATCAAAATAGGACCTTGGTTTCCCTATTTGTACGGGAAGCAACAAGCTTCAGGTCCATTCAAAAAAGTTACATCGTTTCTTAAATAAAGCATAATTAACATAACATAGAAACTTAAAAAGATAGGTCCATTCCAATTGCTGCCAAACATTAAATAATGCTTGCATTTGTTGATAGGTAGAAGATTTTGATGAAACACATACTAATACCCAAGATCCAATTGGGTTATTGAGATTTGGAGGGATCCAAACCATCCTTTAAACCATACCAGGGTGAAAAGAGAAAGATTAAAGAGAACACCCAGAAGTGTTTCACACCGGCTCAAGGTACAATTCAACCTGGTTATGACATTGATAGCAATCCAAATTTTCCTGAATTGTCCATACCTGAATGTTGCATCAAAATCTATTCTTCTTGCACATAAAAATGCCACATGTTAACCCCTTCTAAATAAAACTCAAAATACCATGAAACAATGATTCCCCTATATTAGTAAGTAGGCAGTATATAGGGCATAGTTTGATTTTATACAAGGATGCTCATGAAAGGAATCATCAAGTGACAGTGAGTGAGTTGTTTGAGATTGTAGTTGATGGTGCAATATCTAGTCTTAAAGAAATTCAAATTGTACACAACAAAAAATTCATAATTTTATCTTGCATAATGCCTTAAGTTTGAAGAAAAAAATCTCATTATATCTTAATGAAAGTAGTGACCTTAATGGTCAATCACTAGCAACCATGATTTTAAATAGGGAAAACTTTAGTGAAAAATATTCGCAAATTGGTGAATAATAGAAATTGGGAGCTCCAAAAATGGTGAATAGTACAAGCTAAAATGGAGACTAAATCACCATGTTTTTACAAAAAAATAATTTTGTCTCGATTAATTCACCATGTAAATGATACGTCATTGGAACCGATTCACTAGTAGTTTATACAGTAATTAAAAATATTAATAATATTCGCTAGGAATATTGTGTAATTCTGGAGAATCAAGAAGGGAATCTACTATATTCGTGCCAAGCTCCTAGAAAGATGTCCAATCAAAGCTCTATTTGATCTCCACCATTCACTATTGCCAATAGTTCATGACATATGTCATCATCGTTGTATCGACAGGACATCCCTAAGTGTTCCACCGATGATGTTCACTCATGACGATAAGGCTTCCATACTCTACCTAGGGTCCACCAAGGCATAGCTACACCACTTGTGTAATTCCAGAGAATCACAAAGGGAATCTACAATATTTGTGGCAAGATCTTGGAAAGACATCTGATCAAAGTTTTGTTTGATCTCCACCGTTCACTGTTGCCAATAGTTCATGACATACAACATCATCGTTGTATCGACATGACATCTATAAGTGTCCCACCGATGATGTTCACTCATGTCGATATTAGCTCATAGAATGAATTTGAAGCCATCTGATTTAAAAGCTAATTGATGGTAAAATTTTCAAGTTTCATTTAGTCTTTTGTTTCAAGTAAGATTTTTTAAAAACACTTCATCCGTGTGTGCTCCAATGCATTTTCAATAGTGAATTTATGCTGCTGTCCCCGGACCCCACAAGGGGGTGTTACCCCCTCGACCCCCACAAGGGGGCTCTGCCCCCTTGATCCCCTCAAGGGGTGTTGCCCCTTGACCCCACTAGTGGTTGCCGTCCTCGGGCCCCTACTTCAATATTAAAAAAATAAAAAAAAATATGGGGCAACTGTGTCGACCAACTTTGCAAATTTTTAAAGGAGAGATTCACCATTGTAATTAATATTTTTAGTGATTATTCACTAGGATTCACCATCGTGATTATTATTTTCACCAATTATTCATTAAGATTTGCCAAGATTTTATAATTTTTTTAACACTGTGCATAAGATTCGCCAAGAAAATTAATATTTTTTTCAAATAAAAGGAAAGATTCACCAAGATTTTACACCTTTGCCGGGGGGGAGGTTTCTTAAAGTTATCCTTGATTTTAAAACATGGTATTGTGCTTATGGAGGCAACATTTTAAGCAAGGCGGTGAGTGGTGGTTTGGAACAATGATAGGTATGAAGGACTTGCTTTATATGCATACTATGTAGTCTAGCTTAAGATAACATTCTTAGAAGAGATTGAATGTGGATTAGGGAGGGTTACCATGATAAAGATTAAAGAAAAGACTGAAATCTATTTAAAAGACACTATCATGAAGATATTAAAGATGTCAAATCCAAAACCCTAGTAACTGGAGTAATGAACACAGTGTGAAAGAGGACAATGCGCTAGTGTAGATTTAGGAGATCTCTATATGCATACTATGAAGTCTAGCTTAAGACAATGTTCTTAGAAGAGATTGAAGGTGGATTAGGGGACTCAAGGGTTACCATGATAAAGATTATGACAAAGACTGAGATCTATTTAAAAGCCACTATCATGAAGATATTAAAGATGTCAAATACAAAACCCTAGTAGTTGGAGTAATGAACACAATGTGAAAGAGGACAATGTGCTAGGGAAGATTTATGAGATCTCCACATTATCTAATCACAAGAAAATACATCATTTTTTTTTTAAATTAAAAGAAATTATTCTCAATACTTCAAAAGCATATGATTTATTTTTTTAAATTAAAAGAAGTCATTCTAAACCCTATATATGATACATTGATACTTCAAAAGCATTTGAAAGAATTTGAGATTATGCAAGCATATGTCAATTAAATACCTGGATTATAAACAGTATCATGAATATTGTAATCCTTGTTGATTAGAGCTGGAATTGATAAACAACAATGAACCCTATGCCTCCTATCACACACATCTCCTTACCATTCTCTGTCATTCTTTCCTAGAAGAATTCTCCATTTTGGTGGGATAAGCCTAAAATAAGGTTTAAACAAAGGTTTTATTGTATGTTTATTAAAATGAAAACTCCATTCTGGTAGGCTATGCTTGAACATAAGATTTTGACAATTTTTTTAGAGTATGTTTATTAGAGTTTTAGAGTATTTTGGAGGGCTATATTCTTGATTCAAATGGATTATGACTGATGTGATTTTCTGCCATGATTACTGTACTATCGCCATCTCTTATTATACCCACTATAGTATGGCAGTGTTTTCCCCTTCCCTTCTACTATTTACCACACTACTGCCTTGCTCAAGGCTTCTTAATGTGGGGTTGCAGTGTATACCACTCTACAACCTATGTTTCTCACCATCCTGGTGGTATAGCAGTGTATGCTTTTGATCATTTCCTGAAGAATGTCGATGAGACGATATTATTTGTCTTACTCATATCTCAATGTCTCATCAACATTAGATCTTATGCTCCTCTGATGTTGGTTGCCAGTGTCGATGAGACAAGTTAATATCTCTTGCCGATATGCCTCTGTCTCATCGATATTTTCCTTCGGCGTTATTTCTTTATATATCGGTGTAACTTTTCCATGTCGGGGAGACTCGTGATTATCATTGTGGTATGGTGGTGTTTTTCCCTTCCTTTCTACTGTTTACCACACTAGTGTCTTGCTCAAGGCTTCTTGATACGAGGTTGCGATGTATACAACTCTACTGCATATGTTACTAACCTTCCCAACGGTAGAGTGGTGTATTATTTTGATCATTGCTTGAACAATATTGATGAGAAAATCTTTTTTATCTTAATTATATAAATGTCTCATTGAAATTAGATCTTATGTGCCTCTAATGTTGGTTGCCGGTGTCGATTAGACAAGTTAATATCTCTTGCCGATATGCCACTGTCTCATTGATATTTTCCTTCAGCGATATTTCTTTATATCAGTGTAACTTTGCCATGTTGGGGAGACTCATGATTATCCCCGCGGTAGGGTGGTGTTTTTCCCTTCTCTTTAGTTGTTTATAGCACTACCGCCTTGCTCAAGGCTTCTTGTTGGGGGGGTTGTGGTGTATATTGCTCTACCACATGTATTTCTCACCCTTTTGATGGTCTAGTGGTGTATGCTTTTGATCATTACTTGAAGAGTGTCGATGAGATAATCTTATTTATCTTACCAATATCTCAATGTCTCATTGGCATTACTTTGTTATATCCAAGAGTTGTGTTTTTCCAAGCACTTGTAGAAATACCTTGTTGATGTGACATAAGTGATTATATCCTTGATATGCCCCGTATCTTGTTGAAATTTAATTGTTTTACATCATCAATGAGATATATAAATAAGTCTCTATTGATGGTGTTTTTATGCACTTCACAACATAGGTAATGCATAGGTGCATCACCTCTCTTGAAAGACAATCTTCCACAATCAAAGTGCAGAACACTATCCCAAGGTCTCTCAGGTGTCAGGTCATGATGAAGCCTAAAATATATCAGTTGATTTATGTGATTTTCTGGAATCACAAGGCAGCCTTACGTGAGTTAAAGCTGTAGGAGAATCGGATCTGTGAACATAGTTCTTTGGATAGGAAATCACTACACTTTACTATAGGTTTGAACAACAGTCTTGAACTCCATTTTATCATTTGGTTTGGCTTTACAATGTGCAATGAATCTTAGCATAGGTCATTTATAAAAAAAGGAAAAGGGGTAGGGAAGATGGAAGGTTCCTGGACCTGCAACTATTGATGAACAATAATCATGGAGGTTCCTACTGTGGATAGTTTCCTTAAAATAGGATTTCACTTAATCTAAATTCTCACAATGTCATGAAATCTATGCTATCTTCTAAGGATTGCAGATATTCATCATTCATTCACCATGTAAATGTGAACAAAGACAAAGTTTAAAGAGAAGCTATGAAATTGTAGTCTTGACTAACTTTGCCTTGTCACCTACCAACAAAAAATGACTAAAATTATGGACAAGGAAAGCATACACACAACAGGAAACTTCACAACCAAAGATAACATCACTAAACCTACCAAGAGAAGCTAAAGGGAAATTAGAACAACAAAGTAACTTGCACTAAGATTTTAACTAATGGGAGAAGAATCATGAAATATGTGAAGAAATCCAAAATACACCAAAACATGACTATAATTTCTATTGCCATTTATGTAGCATGCCTTTACAACAACTCAACTCTCTTAAAATGAGAGGAGGAGAGCCCTATTTATAGATTTTAGAATACAAAATGAATGGCCAAGATTCACTTTACACTAGGGTTTCACCTACCCCCAAATATATTAGATTTTTAAAACATCTTTTGTCCTTTTCCCTGTTTTGTCTTCTAGTGGTAGCACTAGAGGCCTCTG
Organism: Sequoiadendron giganteum; assembly: GCA_007115665.2. Classification (NCBI taxonomy): domain Eukaryota; kingdom Viridiplantae; phylum Streptophyta; class Pinopsida; order Cupressales; family Cupressaceae; genus Sequoiadendron; species Sequoiadendron giganteum. The sequence continues at coordinate 834,276,904 of CM021102.1, forward strand.
CACCAGATTCCATAAATCTTGTACAAAGAGATGGGAATTAGCAACATCAAAACTTGTAGGTGCAGCCTCAGACGAATCCCTGCATATCAAGGTTAGATCAACAATCATTATTCTAGAAAGGTTCAACACTAGATCATAATAATTCAGGGAGGCAAACGGATGACCTGGGCTCGAAGGGCTAGAATTCCCTTGGCAGAACGCCGTTTGGAAGGGAAAACAAGGCAAGATATTCCCAATGACCTTTCTGGTCATGGATTTGATCAAACATAGGTTGGACATGAAAGAAGGCTCAATTTTAGCAAGTGGGTTGAAGTCCATTTTTGATTTGGAGTCCATTTCTGACACCATTTAGGTGTTCAGGTTTCAGCTGTAGGAAGGCCATTTGGAATGACACAGGGAGGACAACACTCCAGGAGTCAGGTTCTTGAGTCCGGGAAGATGGTTAGGCTTGGTCATTCGAAACGGAGAAATAGGAATGAAAACCCGAGAGGGGAATTTCAGAGTTCGAAGCTCGAACAACATTTGGACGTTTAATTTATCAGTTGATGAGAACCCAACGGTGGATGGATGTGTGGGGTCCGACGTCTGGAAAGATGGACGAGCTTGGCCGTTCAGAATGGTGAAGGTGACATGGAATTCCAGAGATAAAATTTTAGAGGTCAGGGTCCGAAAATGACTTGGATGATTGGTTTTCTATAAGTTTAAGATGGACTTTGTGCGCTCGGGGTCTGAGGGCTGGAAAGACAGAGCGAGGCCGCCATTTCAAATAGTGGAGCTACAACAGAATTTCAAGAGGGGAAATAGGGAGACCGGGCCCCGAGATGACTTTTGACACTGTCATTTTTCAAAGTTTGAAATTTGCACATTGACGGCCGTGGGGAGGTTCAGGCCTGAGAGGCACTGTCGACTGTTCTGAAGAATAGTGACAGAGAGGTGGAGTTCCAATCTTCGATTTCATCCACCAAATGATCAATTTTTTCAATTTTAACTTGTGGGTTTCTTGGCCAAGGCACTATTCTGCCTGGTTTTGAGTTCATTTTAGGTTTTTACTTGATTTAGACCTTGAATTTGAGGAAAAAAGGAGACAAGGCATGTAGATGGCAAACATACCTCAAATTCTCGAAGAAGAATTTTGCTGAATTCGTGAGGAACAATGAAGAAGAGGTTCGAGCGTGGTGGTGAATATTGCTAGGATTTTCAATCATTTATGACATATGAAAATGATAGTTGAAAACTTGTTTATATAACCCCCAGCATCATTAATTTCACAATTAAATGTATGGTACAACAATAGATGAGGTAGTTGAGTTTAAATTCTGGGACGATGGTGGGAGGATCGGGGTCTGGTGGGTGGGAAGATGTCTAGCCATGATTGCTTCAAAAATATGCCAAGTGAAATGCAAATGGCGACTGGAGCTCCAGGGATCGGCATCCAAAAAGATGAAAATTGGTGGCTGTTTGGAACGGAAAAGTCCAAACAGAAACCCGAGAGGGGAATCTTGACAGATCGGGTCCGAAGGGCTAGAAAGAATTTGCACAGTTGCCACTTGCAAATGGCAGAATCAGAATGGAAACCCGAGAGGGGAAATTCAGAAAGGGAAACCTGAGGGTTCGGAATCGAAAGGTGCCACAGACATCAAAAAGACTGACAAACAAGAAAAACCCGAAATGGTTGAGATTTGGCAAAATGTCACAGGGGAAAAATTAGGTCAACCCTAATATGGGACTTTTAATAATGTGTTGACCATTAGGGACCCCAAATGGGGCACACAAAATGAGGCAAAACAAAAAGGACCCGATAAGCCAAAAGAAGAAAGAGGGTCCCTATTTTGAATGGGGCGTGTGTGCAACAGGCACAACAAATGGTGACTCCGTTGGGAGAATGCTCCCGATGTTCTAAAGATAAATATTCATTCTGAACCCATGATCTCTAGTATCACATGCCAAAGCTGATTTTCAAAGCTAAACTAAGAGCAGGTTAAGGAAGGTGAGATTGAATGATGCTGCAAGATCATCATGGAGGTGTGTACATGGTGAGTTCATTCACTTTCCTTGGAAATAGCAAGGGCAATGAATGTTTGGGAAGGATAAGCTACATGGTTCACCTAGCCCCAAAAGTAACCTAGACATTGCTCCACTTCCAGTCAGGCATCCATAGCTTTGATAGAGTTGTCCCTGTGACCCCACAAATATATCTCTACTACTAGCCAAGCGTCCATAGCCCTAGTAGAGATATTCACACACCCATATAGTTGTTATTTTTACTTTGTCTATTCTTTTCATTTGATAGTTTTTTTATAATTTTCCTCTTTTTCTTTTTGTTCAACCATGTAAGCAACAAAAATTACTATGGGATTGGGAATCACAGCGGTCACTGGAGCAAACTTTAGATTTTTCACTTATCCAGCCTTTTCGGTAGTCACCATACCATTCTTTGGAAAAAAATTTAAAATGTGTTTCTGTGTGTTCCATGATAAATGTAGGGAATTCAAGTGGGGAGCCATCCTAGGTTAGTTCAGAGTTTGAAGGTTGAAAAAAAAAATGCTTAGGGGCTTTCAGAGGTTATTAATAGGGAATGAAGGATTATCTAGAGAACAATGCGAGGGCGGGCAGTAGGGAAAACTGCTTGTCAAGCCAAGCACAACCACCACAGTAGAATGGAAAGACTCTTCCAAGGTCAAAACAAAACAACCAGGAAATGAGTAAAATAGAAGGATAAAGCATGGAAACCTATCCTAACCTATGTACAAGTATTTACAAAAGTAGCTCTAGAAGAGCCCAAGGCTGGAAGTAATGCTTGAGGTGCTACCTGTTGACAGGCAACGAGACGTCTTCACCAGTCAAATTCTTCAACTGAAAAGCATTGTCTCCAAGGATTTCAACAATTTGAAAGGGGCCAAACCAAATCTTGTCAAATTTGTTGTGTCCCCATTTATTTTTGTGGGCCTTGTCCCAATAAAGGAGCAAACCAAAAATTCAGAAGGCTTTAATTTTGGCTCGATAGTCAAACCATATTTTGACTACGCCCTGATGTTTGAAATTTTTTTCTATTGCATGGTCTCGTACCTCTTCGAGGTGTAGCAGCTCAATAAGGCGAGCTTCTCTGCGGTCTCCTCCTTCATAAATGTCGTTGATGAACTGGAGGGTTGGGATCTTCAGATGAATGAGAAAAATGGGCTCCAAGCCATAAAATAAGTTATACGGGGAATCCCCTAGGTCTACCTTATGACAGGTTCGATCTACCCAGAGGGAAAAACGAAGCTGGGTATGCCAGTTCTTTGGATTCCTATCAAGCAGTTTTTGGATTGTGATGATTAGGTTCTTATCAGTGGATTCAACAAGGCCATTTCCTTAAGGATAGTAGTTGGAGGAAAACTTAAGGGCGATACCATAATCAAATTCCCAACCCACAAATTTTAATGAAGCAAATGCATGGCCATTGTCACACACCAGAGCATAAGGACAACCAAAGTGATTTAAAATGAAAGTTTCTAAGAAATTAATAACGACTTGAGTGGTACATTGCCTACAAGCCATTGCTTCTGTCTATCGTGTAAAATAATCAAAGGCAATTATAATGTACTGTGTCCAGCAGATGATGGAGGGCTTACCAGACCAATGAAGTTGAGACCCCACTGCGCGAATGGCCTTACCTCTAGAATAGGCTGCAAAGGGACAATAACATTCTTCTCTCAGGCGGCTACAGTCTGGCACATGTGGTAGGCACAAACATGATTATGGGCCTGCTTAAATAATGTGGGCCAATAGTACCCAACCCTTAATATTTGATGCACAGTAGATAGGCTGGAACCGTGACTAGTTCCAAACCTATCATGAAATTCCCTGAGGACCCGGTCAAACTCCTCTTTACCAGGGCATATAAGGTAGATCCCTTCATGGTTCCTTTTGTACAACATGGCACCCTACAACATGTAGCTGGTGCTCTTCAATCTAAGGTCTCACCTTTGGAATCCTTGCAGATGAGGCAGACATTTATGATTCAACAAATAGTACACTATGTCATCGTACCATTCCCTCAGGGAGATGTCTTCCTGATACTATTGCACTGTGAGCTCAGGCCCCACCTCAAGAACTAATTCTTCCATTGTTTTGGCAAGAGATTTCCCTCTCACCAACCTCATCAACTAGATTTCCATATCATATTCTTGCACCAGGGTGATCCACTTTTCCCTTTGTTCCCCCAGCTCGTTCTACATGAGCAATGTCTTCACTGTTGGGTCAGGGACTATGGTGAATACCTTGTTACATAGGATATAGTGCCTGAATTTCTTTACCCCTTTAACAAGGGAAAAATTCTATTTTCAATATTGTGGTAATGGAGCTCGGCGTCTTTCAAGGGTGCACTCATGAAGGTGAAAGGATGCTCACTCCCTTCGTCATATTTCTGCGTTAGGATATTGGCACATGAATGGTCTAAAGCAAACAAATACATGTAGAAGGGATTTAGGTAGTTGGGGATGATGAGCATGGGTGCATCAATGATTTATTTCTTGATTTCCTTAAAGGCCTGCTTTTCTTCTGGAGTCCATTCTATCTTGGCATCTTGTTTTAACATGGCATTGAGTGGCTTGGAAATTTCCGTGAAGCCTGTGATGAACTTGCGAACAAAGTTGATATTTCCAAAGAAGGATTTTAATTCCTTCTTGCTGCCTAGTAGCTAAATCTTCATGATTGATTAGATACGCTCTGGGTCAATAGAAATTCCCCTCTCAAAAAGGACATGTCCAAGGAGCTTCCCTTTAGTAACACTAAAAATACACTTCCTTGGATTAAGGGAAACCCCAAATTCATGACACCTCTGAAAGACCTTGCATAAGTCAATGACATGACTACCCCGTTGCTTTGAGAATACTATTAGATCATCCATATAGATGATTATGCATTTTCCTATCAGGTCATTGAAAGTGATATCCATGGTGCATTGGAAGGTAGCGCCAACATTGATTAGTCCGAACGACATTCATCTATAAGAGAAAGTTCCCCTTTTGGTGGTGAATGCCATCTTGTGTTGATATTCATACTATACCATGACTTGATTGTACCCTAAGTATCCATCTAGGAAGGACTTCATTTGAGAGCGATTTACAATCTGCAACACCTCATCCAATGAGGGTATAAGATAGTTGTCTTTTTCTGAGGCTCGGTTCAGATTGCGGAAGTTGATGCACAATATAATCTCCCTGTTCTTCTTTTGGATAGGAACCAGGTTTGCAACCTATGTGGAATGTCTGACCAAAAAAATAATCCTGGATGACAACAACTTCTACACTTCCTTGTATATTATTATTTCTAACAAAGTGTTGACTAGGCACTACCACTGTTAAAACGGTCTAGCATCTAGTTTGAGAGGGATGGTGTGGGTGATGATTGAGGTATCGTACATCTTGAGGTCCTCATAACTCTAGGTGATGATGTCATGATACCTCTGCAAATCCTTGATTATACCCTCTCTTTCCTCAAGAGCTCATACCTTACCAATGAACACGTTCTTAGCAGTCCCAATTATTCCTAGATTGTAAGTATCACATTGACCGCTAATGGTATCCTTCTTGGCCTGTTGATCTTGATCTCTGATCAGATCCAAATCAAAGATATTTTCTAATTGTACCATTCCCCTAGGAATTGTATTAGTCTTCAAAATGATGATACCCTCTATGTCCAAGTTGGCTTCTTGAGGCTCAACCTCGTCGATTATCTAGGTAGAAAACACATCCGAATTGGTGATAAAATCTAGGATGTGTTTGTCATCATTGAATACCTAGAAATTGGTTACGTTGTCTGACACTGATGGGAAAGAGGTAAGCTCCACCATGAATCTTTTGAGGCCAGACATGGACAACATTTGTAGCATGCTGGCTGCCTGCGCCAAGGCATTGGCATATGATTCTGAGAATGCAGGATCAACTAGATATTGAATGCATCCAATCCCTCCAGTAGATCCCATACGTGGTGCCTGTAGTTGGTGAGTCTTCGATCATAATAGGAATAAAGCCTCCTGACCTGCTTAATAAAAAAATTTGAATCTCCGTACACTTGGAGCATTTTGACACCCTTCCTTACTGCCATTAAGAGGCCCAAGACAAAATCCTCATATTCTGCTACGTTATTGGTATAATAAAGCTGAAGTCTATGAGCAACAAAGTATGATTTACCTCTAGGAATGATCAATTCGAAACCTTCCCCAGCTCCGTGTTTGGATTTAGACTCGTCAAAGCGCAATCTCTAGAATCTAGGAGAGTCCTTGAACGTAGAACCAACAAATCCAACTTTTACCATTGGTGGGGAATTCATTTCAATAACCGTCTGGGGAGGTGTAGGGATGAAACGTGTATGTTCAGGTAGTATTGACCCAAATTTCTCCTTCGGGTGGCTTATCTTTTAACATGTTCAATTGTTGTTTGACACAAACAAGAGTCGAACTCTGAGTGGGCAACATTATTTACTCTGCACCAATTGGGAAACAAGAGTTCCTGAAAGTTCATTCGGGTTCCCAAACTAAGTTGGTCACACACACACACACACTTTTCCATGAAATTTTGGAAACCGTCCAGCAATCTGAAGTTATCGTTTTCTTCTGACTCTTTATCGTCGGATTCGATTAGCATTTCAGTGCTTTGAGAGGCATTAACTAGATTAGCAGGTGGGATGCATAGTACGAGAAAAACCTCTCTCATCCCTTCTTCCTCAAGACACTCCTATTCATTTAGGTATGAAACTGGGGAATAATTCCCCAAATCTATTTCAACAAACAACACCTCGTTTGTGTTGTATTCGGTAATCATGAATCTCATTCGTGCTTCCTGATCGATCCGAATCTAATTCAGAATTCCTTTCCATTGCAACCACTTGTGGGAGAAGTTGGTCACAACGTATCCATTCAATGCCCTTGTGAAATCCCTCCCTAGGATTATACCATAAGTATTCGAGATATCAACCACCTGAATGTCTATGGTCTGTTGAATCTGGGGATCAGCAACAATCTGCATAGGTATCTTATTTATTTCCCCCTCTATGCTGATCTCAGTTTTGTCAAGTTGTGTCACCTTCTACCGAGAGGGAGTTGTTGTTATTCCAAGCGTCTTGCACATGCTCAAGGGCATGACATTGGTAGAGGATTTTGAATCCAATAGGTAGTTGTGGAGGTTCTTCCCGAACACATAGATGGTAGTTAGGAAGGGAGGAGTTTCAAATTTCCTTTGAAACAATCCCCTAGAAACGTCCACCTAGGTGACTTGGCCCCTGTATTTCTCATTTCCCTTGTGCTGGGTTGACGTCTGAATGATCACTTTGTCAGATTTCTTGTTTACTTGCTAACCTATGGGCGGGTTAGCCTTACTATTAAATATCTAACGACTGGGTCATCCTACTAATTTTTGAAGGAAACCCTATTTGCTGGAGTTTCTTGAATTGAACGCTGTGGTGGAGTCCCATTCATCATTCTAAAAAAGGCATTCCTTATAGTGGGCACCTTTAATAGCTCAAATGATGATACACTTAGCTTCAGCTTTTTGAATTCCTTTAGAAATATACTCCCCCATCTACTCAACTTCCTGATTGTGGGAAAAATTTTGTGAGGAGCTAGTAACTTGACTTTGGCCATTGTTCTATTGCTTGTTCTTGCTAAGGTATTATGTGGGGAAAACCTGGGTTATTACTTGAGTTTGGATCAGGAGGGGTGTTAAAGTTATTTAGTGGGGTGGAGGTTGTAAAAGGACCTCCAACATGACCACCAACCTGTCTATTCCTGAGGTTGTAAGGGGTAGTCCGCTGGTGAAACATTTGGACTTCATCCTCCCTAGGCTTTTCTTCATCCTCCTTAGGACCATTATCTACTAAATTGAAAATTTGAGCTAGAGGACTTTCAAAACTTACCTCTTCCACTTTATCATTGTTGTTGGAATTGGCATCCTTTAGCTCTAGTGTGTTGCACTCCACCTTTAGGAAAGGAGCTTGGTTCACCACCAACACCGAGGAGTCATACAGGTCGAATGCGACGATGTCTCTACACCCCGAATTGTCCACTGCATTCTGGACCTCAACTTGGAAGATGTCGGAAGCTATTTGGAATTCTAGACAGTCCAACTCAGAGTGTTGACTTGTTTTGTGTATGTGACACCAACTGAATAAAGCGGGTTTAGCCAAGTAAACTTTGCTTGCAGGGTTCTTATTGTTGCTATGCTGATCAAGGGGCATGGGAACATCGCCATTGTTGGGTCTTGTGTTGCACATTGGGTTTCACATTTGGAAGGGTCTTCTGTCAAATCTCTAACCCGAATTTTGATTTCTGTCATAATTCTGTCCGGATGACGTGCTGGCATCCCGATTGTCCTGGCTTTCACAATGATCTTAGTTATCATGATTAAGGTTAGCCTGAATGCTCTTTTGTGACGCTTGCAACTTGTTGTTCTGATTCCTCAAGTGCATCATTTTTGTGGACATCTTCTTGATCATCTTTGTGAGCTCATCAATTTTGTCCTTCTCAGCATTATTTGGTTGTGACACCAAATTCTAAGGAACACGAGCTGTGCCACTGGATGATTCTAATGAGCGGGTGGGAATTCGGCTACCTGGAGGTACACTAGCACTTGGGATGGTTGAGGACAATGAATGCTGCTACTGGGGTAGCAAGTAGTGAGGCACTAGATACGCCTGATTCATTGGCTGCCCGAGATGTGAAACTATAGGCAGTTGTGGTACCAGATTCATTAGGGGTGTCTGATGCCACAGGGCTTGAGTAAGCCCCCAGATCTATACTAGATGTGTGATTTGTCCCAGAGATGGAAACAAACCAAAAATTTTCTGCCCTAAATCCATGCTATAAATAATGGCTTCAACATATGCATCGACCAACTTGGCAGGAGGTGGTTGCATCCTCTTTACCAATGCAAAAGTAAGGTTATCTAGTGTTGCATAGTAAACAGGTAAAACAACGTCATTGAAAATGTATGGGGCTTGTATACGAGTGTACGCTTTGTGGAAATGATAATTGAATGAACTAATTGGTTCATTGATATCCCTTTGAACCGACATGAAGTGCCAGTACAAGTTCGCAAGGCTGACTGATGTCTTGAACTTTTGCAAGAATGCATTCTTTAGAAGGTCCCAAGTATTGATAGTTCTTGCTGGAAAATTAACATACCAGTAGAATGCCTCCTCTCTGAGAGAGTAGGGGAAGAGCTTGCAAGCCACATCCTCATATACAATTTGCATAGTTTTTTAGAGCAATTTCGAAGATCCTTACATACTTCTCAGCTATCCTTTGTGGGTCCAGGGCATTAAATTTTGTGTAGAAATTTTTCAGGGTTCTTTGGCATGTCATGGTAGAGGTTGAAGGCAAAAGGAGAAGGGTTATTGCCCAACCATTCCATAGGAGGAGGTGGTGGAGGCGACTATGCCATACAAACTGGTAGCGATAAAGGGACGACAATAGGGCCTACTACTGCATTTGGCTGAAAGGCAGCGTTCAACCTAAATGGAGTGGTAGCCTAAAAGACTATTTGGATCAGATAAGTGGAAGGTGGTCCTACCAATGATGATGGAGAGGACAGAGGTGAAGTAGAAGTGAGCTGGTCTGGTGAGTCGGTGATGGATGGTTCCCTTCATTTAGCTCTTTTAGCTTGGATAGGGGGTTGTAATTCCTGAAATTCTCCTTTATTCGGAGTAGATCTCAAGAATTGATGAAATCTCTCAGGGGAGAATGAACCAATTCGGTCCAAGTTTATCTCTAAAAGGCCCTCCTTCTAGTGCCAATTCTATTGATTGTGTTTTTATGCACTTCACAACACAGGTAATGCGTAGGTGCATCACCTCTCTTGAAAGACAATCTTCCACAATCAAATTGCAGAACACTATCCCAAGGTCTCTCAGGTGTCAAGTCATGAAAAAGCTTGGAATATATCAGTTGATTTATGTGATTTTCTGGAATCACAAGGCAGTCTTATGTGAGTTAAAGTTGTAGGAGAATCAGCTATGTGAACAAATTTCTTTGGATAGGAAATCACTGCACTTTACTGTAGGTTCGAACAACAATCTTGAACTCCATTTTATTGTTTGGTTTGGCTTTACAATGTGCAATGAACCTCAACATAGGTCATTTCTAAAAAAAGAAAAAAGGGGCAGGGAAGATGGAAGGTTCCTAGACCTGTAACTATTGATGAACAGTAATCATGGAGGTTCCTACTGTGGATAGTTTCCTTAAAATAGGATTTCACTTAATTTGAATTCTCACAATGTCATGAAATCTATGCTATCTTCTAAGGACTGTAGATATTCATCGTTCATTCACCATGTAAATGTGAACAAAGACAAAGTTTAAAGAGCAACTATAAAATTATAGTCCTGACTAACTTTGCACAGTCAGCTACCAAGAACAAATGACTAAAAGTATGGACAGGGAAAGCATACACACAACAAGAAACTTCACAACCAAAGATAAAATCACTAAACCTACCAAGAGCAGCTAAAGGAAAATTAAAAAAAACAAAGTAACTTGCACTAAGATTTTAACTAATGGGAGAAGAATCATGAAACATGTGAAGAAATCCAAAATACACCAAAAAATGACTGTATTTTCTATTGCAATTTTTGCAGCATTCCTTTACAACAACTCAATTCTCTTAAAATGAGAGGAGGAGAGCCCTATTTATAGATTTCAGAATACAAAATGAATGGCCAAGATTCACTTCTATTGTGTGGCCAAGATTCACTTTACATTAGGGTTTCACCTACCCCCAAATATATTAAATTTTAAAAACATCTTTTGTCCTTTTCCCTGTTTTGTCTTCTAGTGGCAGCATTGGAGGCCTCTGCATCAGATTCCATAAATATTGCACAAAGAGATGGGAATTAGCAACATCAAAAATGTAGGTGCAGCCTTAGAAAAATCCCTGCATATCAAGGTTAGATCAACAATCATTATTCTAGAAAGGTTCAACACTAGATCATAATAATTCGGGGAGGCAAACGGATGACCCAAGCCCGAAGGGTCGGAATTCCGTTGACAAAATGCCATTTGGAAGGGAAAACAAGGCGAGATATTCCCAATGACCTTTCTAGTCATGGATTTGATCAAACAAAGGTTGGACATGAAAGAAGGCTCAATTTTAGCAAGTGGGTAGAAGTCGATTTTTGATTTGGAGTCCATTTTAGCCACCATTTAGGCATTTGGGTTTCAGCTACAGGAAAGCCGTTTGGAATGGCACAGGGAGGACAACACTCCGGGAGTCGGGTTTCAAAGTTCGGGAAGATGGTTAGGCTTGGCCATTCAAAACAACAAAACAAGAATGAAAACCTGAGAGGGGAATTTCGGAGTCCAAAGCCCGAACAATGTCTAGAAGTTTGATTTATCAGTTGATGAGAACCCAATGGCGGATGGACATTCGGGGTCTAGCATCCGGAAAGATGAACGAGCTTGGCTATTCGAAACACGGAGGTGACACATAATTCCAAAGGTTGGGGTACGAAAATGACTTGGACAATTGGTTTTCCGTAAGTTTAAGATGGACTTCGTGCGCTCGGGGTCCGAGGGTTGAAAAGATGGAGTGAGGCCACCATTTCAAACGACGAAACCCGCAATGGAATTCCAAGAGGGGAATTCTGGAGACTCGAGCCCGAGATGAGTTTTGACACTGTCATTTTTCAAAGTTGAAATTTGCGCATGGATGACCGCGGGGAGGTCCGAGCTCGAGAGGTGCCATTGACTATTTCGAAGAATAGCGACAAAGAGGCGGAGTTCTGCTCTTCGATTTCATCCGCCAAATGATCGATTTTTTCAATTTTATCTTGTGGGTTTCTTGGCCAAGGCATTATTCTACCCGGTTTTGAGTTTATTTTAGGTTTTTACTTGATTTAGACCATGATTTTGAGGAAAAAAAGAGATGAGGCATGCAAACGATGAACATACCTTGAAACCCCGAAGAAGTTTTTTTTTGAATTCGTGAGGAACGACGAAGCAGAGGTTTGGGCGCGACGATGGAGATTGTTGGGCTTTTCAATTGTTTCTGACATATGAAAATGATAGTCAATTTTTTTTTATATAACCCCTAGTGTCATTAATGTTGTAATTAAATGTCTAATACGATGATGGATGAGGTAGCTGAGTTTAAATTCTGTGACGCTAGTGGGAGGACCAGGGTCCGGTGGTCAAGAAGACGTCTAGCCATGACCGCTTCGAAAATATGCCAAGTGAAATGCAAATGGCAATCGGAGCTTTGGGTCTGGCATCTGGAAAGACAGAAATAAGTGACCATTTGGAACGACAAAGTCCAAACAGAAACCCGAGAGGGGAATCTCAATAGATCTGGTCCGAAGGGCTAGAAAGACTTCGCTCAACTGCTGCTTGCAAACAACAGAACCGAAATGGAAGCCCAAGAGGGAAAATCCAGAAAGGGAAACCCGAGGATCCGAGTGCGGAAGGTGCCACAAACATCAAAAAGGCTGACATACAAGGAAAACCCGTAATGGCTGAGATTTGGAAAAATTTGGTCAACCCTAATATGGAAATTTTAATAATGTGTTGACCATCAGGGATCTGAAATGAGGCACGCAAAATGAGGCAAAACAAAAAGGACTCGACAAGCCAAAAGAAGAAAGAGGGCCCCTGTTCTGAATGGGGTGTGTGTGCAATAGGCACAACAGTCTCTTTGACATAGGGGTGTCTAAATTGGTGCTAAACCTAAAGCTAAAATCGAAGCTCAAGTTGTGAGGCTAAATGTGGTGTTAAACTTGAAGCTAAACTTAGAGCCAAAGGCGGTGTTAATGAAAGTGCCACACTCGAAGCCAATATAAGTGCTAAATACATTGATAATTCCAACATAAACTAACACCTAAATTAGCACTGAATAGTCCTGATTGGTGCAAATAAATGCCAAAAATAGAACCATCTCGATAAATAACACTGATGATTTCAAAAAATTGGCAAAAAATACATTAAAACATTGGGCGAAAGCAAAAAACAGAGCAAAAAATGGAGCAGATCATAGGGACTTTTTATAGTGAGGGTTCTGTGCATGTGATCCATGAAATTGGCTATAGACTGCTAGTTGCATGTGGTAGTTACTCCTTAGATTACTTTTGGCCTGCGCCTATTGGTCCTCTCCCGCTTAGGAAGGACCTCTTGTATCACACATATCAAAATTACAAGAAAGGGAATTCTAGGCCGAAAGTGAGGTACCCTCCTTCACCTTATGCTATTTCACATAGGGCATGCCTGAAAGCTGAAAGTGATGCCACCAAGGCACACAAGAGAGAAGAAGAGAAGCAATGTCAATATCCTCCTTCCTCTTCCGCTATTTAGCCTGACACTTCCTCTTGCTTTGTTGTGGTTCCATCAGCTTTTGTCTCGTATTTATGAGAGAATCCTATGGTGCTCGCTTTGTGAAGGCCCAAGTATCCTACATTTGAGCTTCATGTTCTACCCACAGAGCCTAGGCCCATTTAGTATGGTAGACATAAAGCCCCCCATGGGGAATCCTCTATGTCCCGACCTTTGCGGCCTCCTACTGCTTCTGCTCCTAAGGCAATAAACGGGAAAAGGCCCACCACCGAGGCATTAGAGCCAACTCCTGCCACTATCTCTAAACTTATTCCTCCTACTCCAGTTCAAGAGTATGTCCCTCCATTGGAAACAACTGTGGAGGACACTCCCATGGTTGAGCAGGAACCTTTCGTTCCTTCACAACCTCTGACCTCTAGTTCAAAGAGTCATAGGAACCAACTTGCGTGTGAGTGCAAGCGCCAAAAAAAGGCTCTCTTGGTTGAGTAGGATAACTTAAAGTTGAAGGAAGATGAGATGATCACTCCTGTATCAGGACCTCCTGACATGTCCTCCTCTTTTATCCCCTCTATTTCCATTTAAAACAACTCTATATTGCTTCTAGCTTCTGGTGCGAGTGCACATGCGCTTGACCCCAAAAAGGTGTAGGTGTTCATCACTCCTTCGATGGAGCCACCTCTATTGACATTCATTTTAGATGTCCTTCCTTTCCTGAAGCTTGTAGATATGACTAACACCTTAGGTGTATCTACTATGATTCTTTCCTCTACTTCCTCTATCTTTCTTGCCTTGTTTGTGGGGAGCTCACCTCCCTCGATGAAGAAAAAGGTAGAGAGTGATCCTTCTAGCAACAAAGGACATGGGAAGATCCCACCTTCTCTGAAAGGTTGCCTCACACTGACTTGTTTTGTCCTAGTAACTCAACCAGTCTTGACTTCTCCTGAGTTCGTCACTGCTCCCAGATCACTCAGTGAGCTTAGCAGTGAACCTTGGGCGCAATATCCACCATCCATTGAGGTGAAACATGGCACTCCTATTAATTGCATGTTTAACTTGGTGGATGAAGTCTCAACCTTGTTAGCGATCTTTGCAAAGTCATTGACCATAGACCCACAAGAGCTGAGTGAAGGAGACCTTTTGGGTCCCTCTTCCTTAGCCCTTGTTGCGAGAGGTTTGGAAGCTCCTGCCCTTAACATTCCACCACTACAGGCTCATCTTCCTTCCTCCTACGATGATTTAGAGTGGGAAGCATATGACCTCTTGGTTGATCACTGTTAGGGGGATGCCTCTTCTTTATCTCTAGATTAGATGTGTGGATGTGTTGTGATGTGTTTCCTCGTAATCATGCTATGTGTGCCTGGATGACCCTCATCACCCCTGTTGGTGCTTGGATACAAGCATGGTGTTTGTGTTGTAAACCCTCTTCTATTTGTATCATCATTATTCCATTTTTGTGATTGAATTTTGAAAAATTGGGGATGATGCAAAGTGCTAGGGGCATTTAGGCTTCCCTTCCATGTTGACAATTTTTTTTATTTTTACTTTGTCTTCCTGTGAATTCTTCACATGGCCTAATATAGTAGGGGGTTGATGATAATTAATTTATATACTATTATTATTCTTATATATTTATGAGTAGTTATGACCTCAAAATATCAGGTTACCCCTGTGCCCTTTGTTCATGTTCTCTTTCCTTTTTTGCTCTTCCTATATATCTTTCTCTCTTCTTTGCTTGTTTTTTCCCTCTCATGGGTGACAACGCTACCTCTACATCACTTTGATCTTCATAAAATGCATTAGTTTTCAATGAATCTTTTCGCAAGAATCTTCACACACTTCTTTGTAAGAATTTCATTCTCAACTTGAAACCCTAACAAAACATGTTTCCTTCATCAAGGGTTCGTAAAGAAAGAACTTGAGAAACTTCCTCCAGAGTGGGAACAACTTTGACCTTCCTCTCGCGTGGGGGTATATTCTTCCTTTTGAATTACTTGATGAAGTGATCATCTTTTAGAAGGATTCATTGATGATGAATTGATTCAAGAAAGAAGACACCAAATTTTGAACAATGGGTCCCTTGAGTGGACCCCTTGTTGTATTGAAGGGTTCCCGAGGGAGCCCCTTTGAAAGATGTATCTCAAATGAATTCTATGACATCTAGCTTGGGGGAAGACCAACTAGACCTATTCCATATCTTTGCGTCTAGCATGGGGGTAGCCTAAATAGACCACGCTTTTAAAATAGTGCATCCCTTGAGTGGACCCCTCCTCCTTTTGAAGGGTTCTCGAGGGACCCCTTTGAAATTATTACAACTTGTTGACAGTCTACGTGACTATCCTCTTACTTTCCTTCATGTACACTTCTTGACATGTTCTATCTACGAGTAAACATGTTTCTTTATGAGTGCACTCATGAAGCCGCTTTTTGACTCTACGAAGTCCACTTTCCTAGGTCTCCTTCAGGCGAGAGATCTTGGGATACACCTTCCTTGCAGATCTATGAGCCTAAAAGGTGCTTACTTCTTGGGGATTCCTTCATGCGAGAGCTCTTGAAGGTTTCCTGATAGGTCCATGGGCCTGTAAGACACTTTCTTTCTTTAGCTTCATAGTTTTATGGAGCATTGAAGGCCTTTGCTTATTTTGCACTCTCAGGTTTTCCATATCACAATCTACTTCCTCAATGATTCAGGTATACATTTATAATTCTACTACTTCTCTAATCTACTTTACCAAAGTACTCATCAATATTCATGCTCGCTAAAGTGGGGGAAAAATGTATAGGAGCGAATTTTCACCCCTTACACAAATTCCCCTTTTGCACATCCTCACCTTAGAAAACCAAAAATGAAGGAAAAATTCCATATAAGTCGCTGTCTCTATTATACTTGGCATCTATTTTATGTGTTGATAGAGGAATAACTGTCGAGGATGCTTGTGTGGCACACAAATGTCTGCATGATGTGCTTACGTCCCTAGAATATTCTCACATCTGGAGCCTAAAAGGGTGTTACACTTCCCATTGGAAGTCAAATTGTAACGCCCTCTTTGATGAACCAACCCGAATATGGCCATTTTCTTCATCTTCTCCTTCAATTTCACTCTTTCTTCATTCATTCAAGACTCTAAGTAGCTTCTTCACAATATTTTGAAGCTCCATGCATTGAATTCACTCTCAAGCAACATTTTTGTGCTCCATAGCAGCAACATCAACACTCCATTAACTCCATAGAGAAAGTGTGGAACAAACACCATTGCAGTAGAGGCTTGAGTCCTCTTTTTTTCTCCCCAATTGGATAGTGACCTCTTGGTGGAGGTGGTAAGATTTCTACTCCTCTCCTCTATGATTTGGTTGAGTAGTGTAACACTATTTTGTAGCATTTTAGTGTTCTCTACTTCATTTATTTCTTTAGCATATTTATTTTCTCCATTATCATCATCTTGGTTGTTCATGGAGGTGGAAACACCAAAATGGTGGTCTGAATGAGGCATACTCCTATACAACCCCCAAACATTTTCCTCTCTCTTGTGTGTAGGTGGAAGTATTCGTGGAGCTAGCTGGTGAAAGAGCACCTTTGTGAGATCATTCTTTCTATCCTTAATATTTCTTATTTTCTTTATCATATTCATGTACACTTTATCTACATCCTAGTGTTGTTTTGGCCTTTTGAAAGTAACTAGCTAGGCCAATAGTTAGTTTTCTTGCATCTAACCTTATCTCTTCAATCCTGTGGTCATACAAACACCAACACACCTAAGAGACACCAATGCCCCACACTATCATCCTAGAGTCACACTTTCATCCTCGGATAGAGAGCTCCCTAAGACATAGTGTTGACCCCAAAAAATGACTCGCCTAGCTCCACTTCAAGTCTCGGGTCTATAGAGTGATCAAAGGACCTTATAGTCCTCATCATTCTCATCTTGTACTTCCTAACACTCCCTTAAGCTTAGGTAAGTTAGGGAAACATTCTTCTTTCGACCTTCTGTGACCTGGGGCCTTGACGTGGTTGGTCCCCCTCTCTTACACTTAAGCATTAAAAAACCTTAAGAATCCCCCTTTTGCAGAGAACAACAATTATGTGCAGAATTTATGATTACAATGTTTATCTACTCAAGAACCACACCTTAAGTCGTTGGAATTGAATATATGGCTTCTAGGGAACGATTTTCTCGAGACCTTAATGTTGTTCATGGGCAACCACATATACTTTATAAGCTCACATCTTTCATAGTGTCATTTATTTGTTTTACACATTTTGTTTTCCTTCTTTCATCTAGCTCATATGTGATCAATTTTAGAATCAACTAGAAGAAAATCAATTCTTTCCTTATTTAAAATTTTCTACTCCATTCTTGAAATTTTCTCTTTCAAGTCAATCCTAAGTAAATCAAGCCTACTTATTTTTTCCATTCTTATCTGTAGGGATGAATAACTTTGAGCCGACAATTGAATGAAGCTCATTATTTTTTTCATTCTTCTATGTAGCTAGTGTACTATGTTGAAATACAAGCTCCCTAAATCTACCTCATTAACATTTTTGAGTATTTGGGCTGCCTTGGTACAAATACTTTTCACAACATGTAGCTAAAAGTGGTAAGAATTTTTTTTAGGATGAGTTGATTGAAAGATTGAAATCATTTGATGAATTTAGTGTCCTACTATAAGCAGGCTGAGGAATCTTTCACAACCTCTTTCCCAACACCAACTTTGCAGATAAATATGTGCATCTCCTCTTTTACAACAAACCTCATTTTAATCTTGTAGTTGAATTTTTCTTCCATGGTACTCTCCTGAAAGTGAAAGATAGACGCCTAGGGAACTTCCATGAGACCATATCCGAAGATAATATAGGAATGACCATACTTTTGTAAGGTTTTTTTAAATTTTAGTAAGAAGATTTGTTTAGGTGTTAAGGTGTCAAAGAGGAGGAACTTGAGATTTCATAGAAAACATTTTTTTTTAGGTTATTCATCTATTAGGTAGCAACCGACGAAACAACCATTTCTTGATGTAATTATTTTTCCAATTTCTCAAAAAATAAATAAATAAAAAATATTGATTCTAATTACCTTCCAACATGTGGAAGCCAAACAATTCTTTATGAGTGGCACAAGATCACACTCATACAAAATGGCCTTAAAATTTCTAGGCATCAACAACTAAGAAAAATTAGAAGCACCCTTCTACAAGACCACTACCACAACCAAAATTGGACATACCTGAGTGGAGAGATCCTTCCATGGGGACGACCACCCAAGCCAAAATTAGTCATGCCCAAGTGGAGCTCCCCTATTTGGGTGGCTGAAATAGGTAAACAAGAACCAATAGATACAAATAAAAAATAAATAAATAAGCTTTCGCCACTATCACTTTAGAAAATTCTCACCTGCAATACAAAAAATGTAGAGTTTCTTTATTTATTTCAAATAGATGTAATGTTAAACAAACCCATGGACATAAATTTTTTAGGGTTTTAATTTGTGTTCTTTGACATGTATTTTGGCTTAGGGAATGAGCTAAATGATGCCTACACACGATTGAGGGATTTCATGTTATGATGAATGCTTTAACATAAAATGAAAATCTTTCCCCATCTCTCCATTGAATCCCTAACAATTATGTTTTGGTCATTTGAATTTACCACTTCTACACTTCCCTACCAATTAACCTCATGTACTACACAAATTTATGCCAAAAAAGAACAAAAAATTCTCTAATTGAAGTTCCACACCTCT
The DNA here is from genome assembly GCA_007115665.2 of Sequoiadendron giganteum. Lineage (NCBI taxonomy): Eukaryota > Viridiplantae > Streptophyta > Pinopsida > Cupressales > Cupressaceae > Sequoiadendron > Sequoiadendron giganteum. Next base: position 834,295,933 of record CM021102.1, read on the forward strand.
TCGGTGTACCCATTGCACACCAAGGTGTAATTTCTATTTTTATTACTATTGTATTATCTTTTTTAATTCTATATGGGTCTACATATTTTCATTTAGTAGTTTGAAGTTTAAAATATTAAAGAGGACATAAAAATAGACCCATCTTTACATCTTTCTATGGATATATTTTTAAGTCTTTTTTAGTAGTTCTTATTAATATTTCTGCTTAATATTATATGTAGTCAATAATTTTTTTATTACTAAGTTGTGGGTTGAGGGCCCACTCAAATATAGCATAGATGCCAAAAGGAGAAGGAAGATTTAGACCTTAATTTAGGGAGAAAAAAGACAGAGAGAGAAAAACAAGAAGAAATATCTGCAAAAAACCAGCTTAACCATATAGTAGAACAACTCAAACCATCAAATAAAAAAAACCCCATATCAACCTTTCTTTTGTTTTTGTTTGCTACTGGTAAGGAGCATTTCCATTGTCCATTAAATTCCTTCATTCATCGAATCCAATGCTTCCAACTTTAGTTTTTTTGCTTTCAATTTCCTCCCCCTACATTTACCACTCTTAGGAATGTTTGGCATAGTAATCTTGCTTGCAGTTTGGAATATGGTGCAAATATTAGAACAAGCCAAGACATCAACCCGATCTAGAAGAAAATCATGATCTTTAACAAGAGCCAAACAATTTTCATGTAGAGGAGGAGATTCACTACTCCCCAATCTCTAGGACAAAGAAGAGTCTAAAAGGAGAGAATTTTCCTCAACTACCTCAAGGATAGAAGCTCAAGTGACAAATAAATTCAAAAATTGAATGAACAAGCCTCAAAGATATCAAGAGATAGAAAAAAATCTCTTGGATAGAGGATGAAAGCATGGACCAAGGAAAAAAATGCAATGTGTTGGAATCTCAATGGGGCATTGGTGTCTCATACGGACCAGAGATAAAGTCAACCACTAGGAACACATGGGGTCTACTAACTACTCAAAACCTAAAATTTGACAGTTTTAACTAATTTGATAGAATGCAAAAAAGAAAGGGACACATACAAAAAGAAGAATACTAAGTAAAAAAATAATTAAACTACTAAGTGAAATGACGAGGAGAGGAGTGGAAGAAAATGGATATAATCGATTCCACAAATTTAAATAATGAACAATAGCTTAGCTTCCAACTCAACTTAAAAACCTCATTCCCGAGCTAATAAACATATGAAGATGGATGAGATTTCACTTATCGGACTCATATTCATGGAAAAAAAAACTACAATCAAACCCACTCGATATCACACTATGAAAAGAAAAAATAAAACAAAACCTAGCCACAATGAATACAAATATTTTTTGGTTGATGCTGATTATGCATGCACTTGGATGCTCTTGTATCACTTCTTGATTCAAAACTTTTTTTTTACTCATGTTTGGATCCTTTTAAGTAAATCCATAGTTGATTTGAAGCTATCACTTCTCCTTTCAAACCTCTTTTGTACAAACAACATCATTTGCTAAATGGCCTACCAATTGACATTATTTATGTGAACAATATTGGCTATCTTCATGTTTCAATGGTCAAAATTGTATTAGCTTGATGCAAGATGATGAAAAAATCATCTCCATTCATTCTACCCTCACACTTTTTCCCTTCTCAATTTTTTTCTTTTTATATAGATCACATTCTCAAAATACAAAGTGTGAGTTGAAATGTTTATGTTATTTATCTTGAAGTATTCCATACCAACCTTGAGATGTGAAGCTTAACACACCTAATCCTTGTGGAGGGTACCCTTTTCTCCACTTCTCAATTATAGTGCCACTTTCCATGTTATCATGAGATGACACCCCAAAAAATCTACAACATGCTCTACGAATAAAAAAGTTTAAATACAAACAAAAAGCATGATTTATTATTTTTCAATTTGGTGAAACATCATAATTCTGACATAAAAATTCTATCAACACAACACATGCTTAAATTTTCACTCTTTTGAAATAGTCTTAAATGAGCTCAAGGGATAAATTTGCTATCTTCTTGTCTTTTTGTTCTCCACAAAATGGTTAATATCCTTCTTTTCTTGACCATTGACTTGTGACCCGAGAATCCCACACTCTACTTAACACACATATTTCCGATTCCTTCCTATGTACGCTCACATGATATATGTCATAGTATATTGCTTATCTGTCCTCTATTATATGTGAAAGTTTTGCTAAAGAGCAAAATTTTGGATACTTATGCGGTGGGGGAGGGGTTTAGGAGGGTGTGGGTAGGGTTAGGCATTTGATTTATACAATTTTCACTACTCTCGATACTTCATGTGCACGTTGAACTTCAAAATCACTACTTTGAATGCTGTCAGTGATGTGTCACCCATTGATTTAGTAACAAACCTCAGTGGGTTAGTCTATAAATCCTTCGCTCCATTGCATCATGCTTCATATTTTTGATCGATGCCTTTGCTATCTCTCGAAAAGTATCAAGTAAATACGTTTTCTGTCGACTGGTCAGATTTTAGATGTTAATCTATACTATGGATGTGATATCTATGATAGATTTATGTATTGTATTTCTTGGTCTGTGAATTTGTGATATCTAAGATAGATTTTTGTATTGTATTTTTTGGTTTGTGAATTTTTGAAGTATTTGTTGGAAATATTAATTACCCCTAAGCCTGCCGTTGCTTCACCTACCTATTAGGAGCTGTTTTCTCCTTTCCTAGTTTTGGGATCTTCATCCCTGCAACTCTTGACTACTCAAAATTGAATGAAGTAGGAATTTTTGAATTCCCAATTTATGCTGGTAGGTAAATTTGAACTTGAGAGGGATTTTTTGAATGAGACAAATATAGGGAATTTTTTTCTAGTCAAAACTTAGAGAATAGAAGTTGAAGTCTGTTTTTGCAACAACAAGTGATTGGTAGAAAGAAGAGAAGCTGCAACAACAAGAAAGAAAATTATGTGCAAGGAGTTTCTGATAGCTCTAGATTGCTCAGAGTCATTGTAGAGTGTTTGCAATGAGCAATTGATTGCTGCTAATCACTTCGAGTTTGCTAGGAACAACAAATAGTTCCAGTCAAGTTGTAACACTGAGTTCTAAGTAGCTCCTGATTGTTTATGAATTGGTTGAGTAGTCTTTGATAGCTCCTAGAAAGTTGTAAAGGTAGTTTTATGCTTTATGTTTTGTCATTTCTAGTCAGTTAATAGAAGAAGAAAATATTGCATGTCTCCTATTGTTTGTTATTTCACATTTTGAGATTTGGGTATTTCCAGTTGGGCTGAAAATTAGAGCAGCAACTCTGTGTTTTGTTTTTCACTTCAAATATCTGCATGGTAGCAGAGATTTTGTGCTTCTAAAATTTCTACATGGTATCAGAGCCATAGGCCCCATTTCCTTGTGAGTTAGGCCAGTTATTTTGTCTAGGTATTTAAGTTTTTTTTTTCAGGAGACATGGCTGGAGATGAAGCAAAGAGTTGGAAACAATTGTCATTGTTTAATGGAGAAAACTATGATGTTTGGGCAAAGAATGAAGACCATTATGGTGGCCAATGATTTGTGGGATTTTCTCATAAATGGGTTTGTGGATATCACTGACCCAACTAAATTTTCAGCTCTCACAAATAACTAGAAGACCCAGCTGAAGGAGCAAAGAAAGAATGATGTAAAGGCATTGAGCTTGATAGAGGAAGATTTGACAAAGGCTATTTTTCCCAGAATAGAAGCAACTGAATATGAAAAGGAGGCTTGGGAAATCCTTCAAACCGGATACAAGGGAACTAGAAAATTCAGATCCGTGAAGCTCCAGTTACTTCGAAGAGAGTTTGAGGTCATTGAAATGAAAGAAAGCGAGTCTGTTGCAGACTTTCAAACAAGGTTCTCAGGTTTGTTAAACCAATTGAGAGAAAATGGAGAAATGATAGAGGAGCAGAATATTGTTGAAAAAATCCTTAGATGTCTACCCACAAGGTATGATCCACTCGTCATTGCTATTGAAGAGGCAAATGACCTCTCTACGTTGATGATGGATGAGTTGATGGGTTCTCTCCATACCCATGAGAAATGCCTAAAAAGGTCTGCTACTTCTTCCCAAGAGAAAAATTTCAAAGCTCAGTCAAATGCAAGAGGCATGGGGAGAGGTAGAAATGGCTCCCAAAGAGGTAGAGGCAGCTCCAAACAAGGAAATGCTGGAGGAGAAGGCTTAGGATGAGCAAGTAGCCAAGAGGGAGCAAGAAAATCTTAGAAAAATTCTTGAAGAGGCATGAAGAACAATTGTTTAAATGGGAAAAATGACAAGAGAAATGTGGAGTGCTACTATTGTCATAAGTTTGGGCACTATGCTAGTGAGTGCTGGAAAAAACACGGTAATCAACAAAAAAAAATGCTAATGTAGCTGATTCTAATGTGGCTGAAGGCAATCAATCCACAACCTTCATCATGTGCAATGTTAGTGAAGAAGGCAGCCCCAAAGTCTGGTATTTGGACAATAGTTATAATATCCACATGAGTGGTAATGAAAGTATTTTTTCTTTCATTGATAAAAATATTAAGTCTGAAATATAAATAGGGAACAATGGAATATTTCTACTTAAAGGCAAAGGATTTATCATGATCCACACCAAGCAAGGTGAGAAGGAGGTTCAAATTGTGTTTTTTGCACTGGGGTTAAAGAATAACCTCATGATTGTTGGACATCTAATCCAAAATGGATACAAAGTGCTGATGGAGAAGGGCCAATGCATCATTTATGACAAGAATGAGAGGTCAAAGGTGTTTGCAGTAGTTGAAATGATAAAGAACTAGATATTTCATTTGAAGATTGAGACGTGCTTCTTATCTCAGTCTGTTTTTGTACCTCTCACGGATGGAAAATGTACAACAATACATCAAGAAACCCTTAAGAGCACCATTCAAGACCCCTCTGAGCTATGGAATCTTAGGTATGGACACTTAGACTATGTTGGTTTGAGTCTTTTGTCCAAGAGAAAAATTGTTGATGGTTTGCCAAGTATAGTAGAGCCTAATGTTAGGTGTGAGGCTTGCATTTTGGGCAAGCAACACAGGTAGCCCTTTAAATCATGCAACTCTACAAGGGCAAGGGTACCATTGGAGTTGGTGCACATAGGTTTGGTAGGCCCTATGAAAATCACGTCTATTGGTAACACCAATTTTTTTATGACCTTTATTGATGATTTTAGCCATAGGACATGGGTCTATTTTTTGTAACATAGGTCTGATGCATTTGATAAGTTTTTATTGTTTAAGGCCTAGGCTGAAAAAGAGAGTGGATACTTCATTAAGGTCCTAAGGTCAGATCAAGGAGGAGAGTATACCTCCAATCAATTTGTGAATTTTTGTAGGAAAAATGACATCAAGAAGGAGCTCACAACCAGTTATACTTCACAAAAAAATGGAGTGGCTGAAAGGAAGAATAAGACCATCATGGAGATGACAAGGAGCATGATGAAAACAAAGGGACTCTCAACTGAATATTGGGGAGAGGCTATAGCAAGAAACATTTATTTGATTACTAGAAGTCCAAAAAAGGTGGTCCTTGAAAAGATACTCAAGAGGCATGGAAAAAATAGATGGAGGGTTGAGTACTTAAGAGTGTTCGGATGTGTGGCTTATGCACATGTGCCTAAAAAAAAGAGGAAAAAATTGGATGAAAAGGGAGAGAAGTGAATATTCATAGGTTATTGTGCAAAGTCAAAATCCTACAGGATGTATAGCCTAGTCAACAAGAAGATTGTTATCAACATAGATGTGGAGTTCTTAGAAGATTAGTCATGGGGTGGAAAAATTTCTCTCGATCGCTCCAAATCGCTCCTGATTGCTCTTGATGTTGACGAAAAGGAACACAAAGTACAAAATGATGATTCAGTGGAGCCAACAGTCGCTCCTGAAAGCTCTAGACTAGCTCTTGAAAATTTTAGAAATCAGTCCTGATCGGTCCTGATTAAAACAAATAGAAAGGCAGGTAGCCACGGTCAACCAGAGAATGGGTCATAGAGAGCTCCTGATCGCTCCAGAACTAGCTTGTTCAACATAACAAAAACAATGATGAAAGTTTAGAACCCACTCTCACCTCCCTAATGCCAAGAAATACCAAGAGTCTAAGGAAGATCTACCAAGATGAAAGGTATGATGAAGAATTTGATGAGAATATGAATTTTACATTGTTTTCTCATAGTGATATGATTTATTTTGAAGAAGCTGTCAAAGAGGAAAAATGGTGTGAGGCCATGGATGAGGAGATAGATGCAATAAAGAGAAAAAACACATGGGAGCTAACTGATTTGCCTCCCAACAAGCAAGTTATTGGGGTGAAATGGGTCTACAAGACCAAGTGCAATGCCGAAGGAAGGATTGAAAGGCACAATGCACGTTTGGTTGTGAAGGGGTACAAACAAAAGTTTGGGAGAGATTATGATGAGACATATGCCCATGTTACAAGGGTGGAGATTGTGCATGCAGTCATAGAAATTGTAGCCTAACACAAATGGAAGGTGTTTCAAATGGATGTGAAGTTCACCTTCCTTAATGGAGTGTTGAATGAGGAAGTTTATGTGGAGCAACCACTTGGATATGAAGTTCCAAGTGAAGAACATAAGGTGTATAGGTTGAAGAAGGCTCTTTATGGGCTGAAGAAAGCTCCATAGGAAAGGTACAACAAGATTGACTCATACTTGATGAGAAATGGCTTTAGAAAAAGTGATGGTGAGCTCACTCTTTACATCAAGGCAGCAAATGGTAATATTTTGGTTGTTGTTTTGTATGTTGATGATTTATTTTTTACTGAGGATGATGATTTCCTCATTGATGATTTTAAAGAGGCCATGAAAAGAGAGTTTGAAATTACAAATTTAGGTCTCTTGAGATATTTTCTAGGCATAGAAGTAAAAGAAATGATGATTGTATTTTTATCTCTCAAGAAAAATATGCAAATGAGATCTTGAAGAGGTTTAGAATGCTTGAAAGAAAGCCTGCCCTAACACCAACAACCATAGGTCTAAAGTTGAGCAAGGAAGATTGCAGCAACAATGTGGATCCAACCATGTATAAAATCTTGGTTGGAAGCTTGATGTATTTGACAACAACTAGGCTAGATATAATGCATGGATTGAGTATGATTTATAGATTCATGGAGACTCCAAGAGACACCCATTGACAAGTGGGTAAAATAATCCTGAGGTATTTGAATAGCACCAAAGGATATGGCGTGTTGTACATAGCAACAAAAGAGTATGGGTTGGTTGGATACACTGACAATGATTGGGCATGAAGTTTGGATGATAGGAAGAGCACATCGGGCTATGTGTTTCATTTGGGTTCGGGTGCTATCTCATGGTCTTCTAAGAAGCAACCTATTGTTTCCCTATCAACAAAAAAGGTTGAGTATATATCAGAAAATGCAACAACATGTTAGGCTATTTGGCTGAGAAGAATCTTGGCGGATTTGAGAGAAGAACAAGAGGATGGAACAATGATCTTTTGTGACAATTTTTCATCGATAGACTTGACAAAAAATCTCATGTTTCATGGAAGAAGAAATCACATTGAAATCAGGTATCATTTCATTCACAAGTTAGTTGAAAATGGTGAAATAAAAATGAATTTTTGTAGGTCTGAGCAACAACTAGTAGACATATTCACCAAGCCTTTTAGAAAAGATAATTTTGAGCACCTAAGGATAAGTTTGGGCATATTTGATTTGGATCAGGTTTGATCCTATTTTGTTGGCTCAGGACCAAGGGGGAGTGTTGGAAATATTAATTTCCCCTAAGCCTACTATTGCTTCACCTACCTGTTAGGAGCTGTTTTCTCCTTTGCCAATTTTGAGATCTTCATTCCTGCAGCTCCTGATTGCTCATAATTGAATGAAGTAGGAATTTTTAAATTCCCAATTAATTTTGGTAGGTAAATTCAAAGTTGAGAGGGATTTTTTGAATGAGACAAATAAAGGGAATGTTTTCCAACTCAGAAGTTAAAGAATAGAAGTTGAAGTTAGTTGTTGCAGCAGCAAGTGATTGGAAAAAAGAAGAGAAGTTGCAACAACAACAAAGAACATTTTATGCAAGTAGTTTATGATAGCTCCAGATTGCTCAGAGTCATTGCAGAGTGTTTGTAGTGAGAAGCTGACTACTCCTGATCACTCTGAGTTTTCTAGGAACAAATAGTTCAAGTCGAGTTGTAACAATGAGTTCTAAGTAGCTCCCGATTGTTTATGAACTGGTTGAGCAGTCTTTGATAGCTCCCAAAAAATTGTAATAGGTAGTTTTATGCTTTATTTTTTTTAATTTCCAGTCAATTAATAGAAGAAGAAAATATTGCACATCTCCTCTTGTTTGTTATTCCACATTTTGAGATTTGGGTATTTCTAGTTGGGTTGGAAATCAGAGCAACAACTTTGTGTTTTGTTTTGCATTTTAAATCTCTACATGGTATCAGAGCTTTTGTGCTTCTAAAATTTCTACACTGTCATGTATGTAATACATATCCATCTTAGGAACTATGTAATCTCTTAACTAGAACTATTTATTCTCTTAATTAGAGCTATTTAATCTCTTATTTTCTCATATTTGTGTACCATCTGCAATCTTTAAGAAATAATATGTTGTTCTGAAACTTTCTATGTGGCTTTGCAGATAAAAAATTGGACAAATGTCCAGCCAAAATATCATTGAACTCAATATAGTGCCACATGATGATTTTGATGTCGGGAATGAGCAACTACAAGGCAACGAGAAAATTCAGGGCAATACTCAACTTCAAGGAAATGCTCAACTACAAGGTAGTGAGGAAATGTAGGGCATTGAGCAACTATAGGGCAGTGAAAGTTGAGAAAAGATGAAAATGTTAGATGATCAACGTGCTTGCTTGAAAGAATTCTTCACATAAAAGAAGAAGAATGTCAATAGAGTATGTGTACTTTCCCCATTTAGTGAAAACTTCTTATGGTTTATATATCTTGTTACTCTTCTTCCTATAACTACTAGGCAAGCCATATGCAAAAAAAAATTACAAGAAATTATGAAACAATAATAGTTAGCAAAAGAATGCGTAATTTAGTTACTCAAAAGTTTCTTTCATCTAGTTAATGTTTTTGTTCGTCACAAGAATACAATTTTATTAGTATTAGATGTATTTTCCCACTCAATGGAACAATTTTTTAGTTTTTGTGGATATCAGTACATAATGTTTGTGTAATATTTTATTTTTATTTTTGGTGTACAGGAGGAAAGAGAAGATCTAGCCAAGCAGTTAAATATCATCCCTGAACAAGTTCGAGTTTGGTTCCAAAAAAAAAGAGCAAGGTAATAATTCATCTCACCATGGCATCCGAAAAATTCATCGCCAACAATTTATCGAAGGAAAATTCACCATCAACAATTCACCACAATGGAAAATTCACAAACATAAAATTCACCATCAAGTAAAATTCACCACTAGCAATTCACGAAGTTTTTGAAATATATATTAAAAAATATTGGTGAATTGTTGGCAGTGAATTTTACTTGGTAGTTAATTTTTCGTCAGTGAATTTCCATGACAGTGAATTACTAGAGATTTTACTTTGGTGAATTGCTAGGGATGAATTTTCCTAGAGCCTCTCACCACATATCATATAGTTATGGATGACTGAAGATCATTTTGTTTAAATAACATTGTAGGGACAAACAGAAAAAATGGGCAATAACTTGGGGAAGAAAAGAAAGGAGAAAGAGGTGGAAAAAATGGGCAATAATGTGGAGAAGAAAATAAAGGAGAAAGAGGTGGAAGAAATGAAGGATTTGAAAAAAATCTTCTAGAAACGAGGGAAGAAATGAAGTATCTGAAGAAAATGGTGGAAGAAATGAGGGGTCTAAAATAGGCAAGATACATGAAGGATATAAAGTCTTCATTTAGTAATGTGTAATGAAGACTTTTAGTAGACTTTATTGGATGATGAAGACTTGTGGTCGCAATTGGTTCGGTTCAACCTTGGATTCGGTCTTGGTTTTGTTGTTGTTTCTAGTTCTGGTGGTTGTAATTCGGTGGATAGTTGTAATTTTTATCTTTACTGCCTTTGATTTTTTATTTATAATTATTTTTTGTTTGATTCAATAAAAAATACTTGTAATTAATTAGATGTGTTTGGTATTTCTAAATGAAATAAATAAAAACATTACTTTCCATGCATCAGAAATGACCACATTTTGTGACCCTGATTTTTAGTAGTTTTTTTTTGAGTTGTGATTTTTTTTCTTCTGATAAATCATCCTGCATGAAGAGGGTTCTTTTCTTTGTTAATCATAGTTCGTTTGGTTCATGGGTATGAGAAAAATGTAGGAATTTTTTTTCGCTTTGTAGAGAAGTCAAAAAGTAACAAAAGTGATTTGGGCCCATAATATTATCTCCATGCACTTATGACAATAGTCAATTTAAGCTGAATGGAATATATCAGAAATAAAGCTTTATGTATTATTAAATTACTATCATATTTACTTTAGCATAAGGTGTAAGTTAGTTGGTCAACTGAATGAAGTAAAACATGTTCTTGAATGGTAGCACACATAGAAATCTTATGTAAAATGTTGAGTGAGTTGAGCTTTATGCTATTGAAATGTTTTCTTCTTATTCCTCATTTTTCTAATAATCTAAGTAAAATCATATGTAATCCATTTAGTATTTTAAGTGGTTAGGTGTAAGATGTTGGGCCCAAAAAATGTTCAAAAAATGAAAATATTTTTCTTGATTTTCAAAAATTGTGTTGGACTAAAATTTGAAGCACTTACATATTGGATCTTAAAAAAGTCCAATAATATGAAATTTAGTATTTTGATTTTAGTTTTCAAATACGTAATTTATTCTAATATCCAGATGATACAAATTAATTTTTAGTAGGAATGTATAAACACCACTTTTAAAAGTTACTTTTTAAGATCATACCATAGACATGTATGAACACCATAATTTGACCAAAATAAGGGTATTTTTCTAATTCATTTTGTGGAAATGTACATATTGAAAATTGATGAGGATATTTTTTTATGTATTTCTAGAGCAATTTCCTCCATACATCTTTTAGAGTTAGTAGAATTAGTTCCAACATTTAGATCCATGAACAATCATTCACCAGAGTTCCTTTGATATTGTGACCTATTTTTGGAGCAATTTCCTTCATACATCTTTTAGACCCAGTAGAATTAGTTCCAACATTTAGAGCCATGGACAATCATTCATCATTTTGATCATCTGGGTAATTAGATTCATCATTAGATATGCTAGCATCTTCTTTAACATAATAAATTCTCTTGAAAAATTTACCTTTGTTATCCTTGTATTTGTTACTTGAAACTTTGGCTAGACATCTTAAAGCACAATGACCTATCTTTGCACAATTGAAACATTTGAAAGGTAACTTACCATTGTATTTGCTAGTGCCCTTTTTTAATCTTCTTTCAATAATTTCTTCCACTTCATCAAGAACATTTGGATCCTTCTCTATCTTGATAACTTTAAAAGTGGTCTCTTTTCTTGAATCATTTTGACCAAACTCTCTCATTTAAAAAGTAGTTAAAGCACCAAACAATTGATCCCTAGTATACTGATCCAAATTTTGAGCCTCTTCAATAGTAAAAACTTTAGCACTATAAGATTTAGGAAGAGTTCTTAGTACCTTTTTTACCAATTCATTTTCCTCTAGCTTTCCACCAAGACCATTTATGGAATTGACAAGTTCATTCACTCTATGCATGTAGCTTGTAATTTCTTCATCCTCTAAAATATTTAGGGTTTCAAGATTGGTCTTCAAATTTTGCATATTTTCTTGCTTGAGCTTATCATCTCCTTCATAGATAATTTACAACTTCTTCTAGATCTCTTTAGTAATTTTGTAGCTCATTATCTTCAAAAGTTCTGAATCAACAAGACCACTCAAAAGAAAATTCCTTGCTTTGTCATTATTCTCATAAGCCTTGACCTCATCATCACTTTTTAGACCATTAGTAGGCATGGTATATCCATCTTCAATTAACTTCCAGACTCAAAACCATAGGGAGATAAGAAAACCTTCCAGCCTAGTCTTCCAAAATGCATAATTCATTCCATCAAACAAAAGAGACTCTTTCTTGTGTTCCATCTAGATCTACCTCAAGCCATTAAGCTTCTTCAAAGGAACCTTTCTCTGATACTAATTGTTAGATTCAAAAGATAATTGAGATGGGGGTGTGAATTAGTTATATGGGTAAGTGCACCAAGATGGTTCCCAAAAAGGGGACTTAAGTGGACAACTTTTTCTGAAATTAGGAAATACTGACCTTGGACGTGAAATTGAGGATACTTACACTCAAAATTTTGAGATGGAACAAAAAGAAGGATTCAAGTGCTCTGAGTCTACTTTCTAAAATACTAATTTATTTTGAAAATAAATGAGGGACGTACACAAATTGGTGTTGTTTTTGTCAGAAAAACATAGCATAGCAACTCTTGTATGACCCTCGTATGGTGATTTTTTTTTTAGTATTTTTAAAATCGCAATGGTCATAAGTTAGCTAACAAAATGTAGTTGATGCACAATTTTTCTAATAATTTTTTAATGAATATTTTATTTTTTACTAATTTTCGAAGTGGACATTTCCTAAAAAATAGAATTTTGGCCATGCTACCTCTACAAATTCTAGAAACTAATTGAATTATTATTATTCTTTTTAATTTGTAGAATGGAGTCTAGTTTCTAAAAATGTAATTTATTTGAAAAATTGATTAACGGTTAATTTATTACGAAAAAAATACCACACATACAAATAAATTAAATTATGGATGAAAGGCTTAAAATTTTCAAAAAGTTAAAAAAATTACATCGTTGGATAGCTAAGAGAGAACCCAAAATTACCCATGTGTTTGATTTTTTTGATATTGAACCATGTGCAATCCTGATGGTGAGCACGAACTCGATTATGTGAAATATGGTAGATTTTTAAAAAACATGTCTTTGGTCATTGGGAATGCCCTCCAAGCCTTTGGGTTGGTATTCCAAGGAAAATACCAAGCCTAAGGCTTGATAATTACCAAAGCAAGATATAACGCGAGCGTATTATAACGCGCTGGTGTTATATCTTAGTTTTGACATGTTTTGTGAATGCATTGATAAAATGCGAGCGCATTATAATGCGCTCACGTTTTGGTCTACTTTGAATTTTTTTCTTCTCTTTTTCTTATTTCTTTCCTCTTGTTATCGTTAAGGGAAACTATATACATGAAATAAAAATTTAAGTATAAGTTGACATTTACATATGGAAATTTACTTTCTTATACTTTAAGTTATATTTCATGTATATAGGTAGGATGTTTGAGAGTGGTTTCAAATCTCTAGGAGTTATAATGGAAATTCTAGTTTCTGGAAGATCTTAAAAATTTCAGACTTAGTCAAACTTCAGTAATCAACATGTCAAATTTCAGTAATCAGGAAGTCATATTTTAGTAGTCAACAAGTTCTATCATCTTTCTCTCTCACTCTCTCCTTCTCTCTACTCTCTACCTCTCCACTCCCTCTCTCTCTCCCTTCCTCCCTCTCTCCCCTCTCTCTCTTCTAATTTTTGGAAGATCTCACAAATTTGAAACTTAGTCAAATTTCAATAATCACGAGGTCAAATTTCAGTAAACAAAAATTTGTATTTTTTCTATCTCTCTCTATCTCACTCATTTTTATCCCTTACACTCTAGATCTCTCTCTCACTATCTCTATCCCTTTTTATGACTCTCTCTCTCCCTTGATCTCAATAAATCTCTCTCTCTGTCTGTCTCTCCTTTGCCCTCTAATTCTCTCTACCTCACTTCTCTCCCTCTCTCCAACCTTCCCTCTCTACTTATCTCTATCTCCCTCCCTCTCTCTCTACCTACCTACCTCCCTCCATCACGCCCTACCAATCTCTCTATTTCTCTCTAGCTAACCTCTCTCTCATCTCCCTCTCTCTCCCTCCATACTTCTCTCTCCCTCTCTTCTTCCCTATCTACTATCTATCTCCCAATCGCTCTCTACCTACCTCTACATCCATCAAACCCACTAATTTCTACAAATCTCCTCCCTCCTCATTCCTCTTCATTTCTCTATTCTCATTTCTACTACTCTTTTCCATCTTATTATTTATCTTAGTTCTCCCTCACAGTTTCTACTCTAATTCTCCTTTCAACCATCACTTTTTATTTCTCTTCTCTATCTCACCTCTCTCTCCCTCACTACATATCTCCCTCCCTCTCTACTTATCTATATCTCCCCTCTCCCTCTCTACCTATCTCTCCATCCATCACAACCTACCACTCTCTCTCCATTACTCTCTATCTCACCTCCCACTCTTTCCATCCATACCTCTCCCTCTCCTTTCCTCTCTACTCTCTACCTCCCTAATCCTTCTCTACCTACTTCTCCATCCATCACTCCCTAACACTCTCTCTAAACCTCTCTATCTTGCTTCTCTCCCTCCCTCCCTCATTCCCTCTCTACTCTCTCTCTACCTCTCCCTCCCTCTCTAGTTATCTTTATCTCCCCTATCCCTCTCTCTCTCACTAGATGTATCCCTCCCTACCTTTTCCCTTATCTACTCTCTATCTCTCCTATCCCTCCCTCTACCTCTCTCTCTCTCTCACTCATCCCTTACCCTCTTTCTCTCATACTCTCTCCTCTTTATCTCACCATTCTCTCTTTCCCTCTTTGTAGCTCTCTACTTATCTATATGTCACATTCTCTCTCTACATATATTTATCTCACCTATCCCTCTTTACCTCTCCCTTCCTCCCCTCTCTCACCCACCCTCCCTCTTTCCCTCTATCTCTATCTCCCTCTACTTCTCTCTATCTCACCTATCCCTCTCTAGCTGAATATCCCTCCATCACTCCCTACCACTCTCTCTCTATTGCTCTCTCTCCTCCTACATACCTCTCCCTCTACTTCCCTCTCTAATCTCTATCTCCCTAATCCATCTCTAACTACCTCTCCATCCATCACTCCCTACCACTCTCTCTATAAATATCTATGTATATTCTTTCCTTCCCTTTTTCTCTCTCTACTTCTCTCTACCTCTCTATATTTCTCTAATTATCTTTATCTCCCCTATCCCTCTTTCTCTCTCACTAGATGTCTCTCTCCCTACCTTTTCCCCTATCTACTCTCTATCTCTCCTCTTCCTCCCTCCCTCTACCTCTCTCTCTCACTCTCTCTCACTCCTCCCTCACCCTCTTTCTCTCTCACTCTCTCCTCTCTATCTCACCATTCTCTCTTTCCCTCTCTATAACTCTCCTTCTGTATATGTCACCATTCTCTCTCTACTTATATTTATCTCACATATCCATATTTACCTCTCCCTTCCTCCCCTCTCTCACCCACTCTCCTTCCTTACCTCTATCTCTATCTCTATCTAATTCTCTCTATCTCACCTATCCCTCTCTACCTGCATATCCCTCTATCACTCCCTACCACACTCTCTTTATTTCTCTCTATCTCACCTCTCTCTCCCTCCATACCTATCCCTCCATCTTTCCTTCCTTATCTACTCTTTATCTCTCATGTCTCTCTACCTCTCCTTCCCTCTCTACTTATATTTATCTCCTCTTTCCCTCCCAACATCTCTCTCTCTCCCCAATCTCCCCCCCCCTCTTTCTCTCTCCCCCTAAGAGGGTTGAGGGTGTAAGGTTTAGTGTTTAAGGTATAGGGTTGAGGTTATAGGGTCAAGTGTATAGGGAATATGGTTTAGGGTTTAGGATATTAGGTATAAAGTTGAGGGTATAGGGTATAGGGATGAGGGATGAGGGTTTAGGGTTTAAGGTATAGGGTTGAGGGTTGAGGGTTGAGGGATAGTGTTTAGGGTATATGGATTATGGTTTAGGATATTGGGTATATAGTTGAGGGTATTGGGTTGAGGATATTAGGTTTAGGGTTGATGGTTTAGGTTTTAGGATTTATGTACAAGTTTAAGGGTTGAGGGTTTAGGTATAATGTTCAGGGTTGAGGGTATGAGATTAAGTGTAATGGGTATATGCATTAGGATTTAGGGTGTAGGGTTAAGGGTATAAGGTATAGGGTTAAGACTTGAGATTGTAGGGTTTTCTGTTTAAGTATAGGGTTGAGGGATAATTTTTATGGTTTAGGGTATAAGGTTGAGGGTGTAGGTTAAAGAGATGAGGCTTGAGGGTGTAGGGTTTAGGATTTAAGCTATAGGGTTGAGGGTTGAGGGATAGTGTTCAAGGTTGAGGGTATAGGGCTAAGTGTATAGGGTATAGGGATTAGGGTTTAGAATAATGGGTATAGGATTGAGGGTATAGGGCTAAGTGTATAGGGTATAGGGATTAGGGTTGAGAATAATGGGTATAGGGTTGAGGGTATTGGGTTTCAAATTGAGGTTTAGGGTTTAGGGTTTAGTGAACAAGGTTGAATGTAGGGTTTAGGGTTTAAGTATAGGGTTGGGGGATGATGTTTAGGGCTTAGGTTATAAGGTTGAGGGTATAGGGTATAAGGATGAGGGTTGAAGGTGCAGGGTTGAGGTATACTATTCAAGGTTGGGGGTGTAGGGTTAACTGTATAGAGTATAGGGATTAGGGTTTAAATATTCGGTATAGGGTTGAGGGTATTGGGTTTAGGGATAAATTTTTAGGGTACAAGGTTTAATGTAGGATTTAGTGTTTAATTATAGGGTTAAGGGTTCAAGGATAATGTTTAGGGTATAGGGTTGAAACAGGCCACTACATTGCCAATTTCATTGAATGGGCAAGCTAGTGGGCCCACTAGCTTTGCAATTTGGTGAAATTGGCAACCTAACTTTCCTGTTTGAAAAAATGGGTCCAAGAAATGGGGTCTCTCAGTGATGTAAATCACTGAGAGACCCCATTTATTGGACCCATTTTTTTCAAAGAGAGACCCCATTTATTGGACCCATTTTTTTCAAACAGGCCACCACA